>JADLZN010001935.1:47500-331748 GCA_018155175.1 Sinocyclocheilus anophthalmus
TAATGACAAAGGTATGACATAGGTATTACAAGGAGAAGGTGACTTTTCAGGACATTACCCCATGTCCCCACTTTTCAAAATGCTTATAAATCACACAGAATGAAGTGTATTGAAAATCTGAAATAGCAGAAAGTTTCCTGTGAGGGGTAGGTTTAGGGGTAGGGTTGGTGTAGGGCAACAGAATATACAGTTTGTACAGTATAAAAACCATTACGCCAGGATGTCCCCAATTTTCACAAGAACAACCCTGTGTGTGTGTGTGTGTGTGTGTGTAAATATACACAAGTGCACATGCCTGATGAGACGTCATCTATTTTATAATGTGTATGCTGCATCTCTGTTTGTTTGCTACCATGTAAACCTGTTAAATGCACTGTACTTCCACTAAAATCACATTATCCACAACTGAAGATTCACAAATAAAGCTCTGACTTTCTGCAAACACAGTCTATGTTTATGTCACAAAGCCAGTTTTAACCATTACATTTTGTTTGTGTCAATTGGGTTTAATTGTATATTTTACAATGTGTATTTGCTGGGATCAAAACTATCACATTTGCATGTCCAATTTGTTGTAAAACATTATATTTGCTGCAAAAAATTATGATAATAGTTTCAGACCTCTCAAATTAATCTTGATTACTGTTGTCAAATGAAGATTTTACAAGAGGTAATTTCATCAAATTTCCATTAAAACAAATGGCAATCTCAATGTTATATATATAATATATATATCATAGATATTATTATTTAATTACACTGAACAAAATTATAAACGAAACACTTAGTTTTTGCCCCCATTTTTCATGAGCTGAACAAAGATCTAAGACTTTTTCTATGTACACAAAGGCCTATTTCTCTCAAATATTGTTCACAAATCTGTTCTAAATCTGTGTTAGTGAGCACTTCACCTTTGCCGAGATAATCCATCCACCTCACAGGTGTGGCATATCAAGATGCTGATTAGACAGCATGATTATTGCACCGGTGTGCCTTAGGCTGGCCACAATAAAAGGCCACTCTAAAATGTGCAGTTTTATTACACAGCACAATGCCACAGATGTCGCAAGTTTTGAGGGAGCGTGCAATTGGCATGCTGACTGCAGGAATGTCCAACAGAGCTGTTGCCCGTGAATTGAATGACAATTTCTCTACCATAAGCCGTCTCCAAAAGCATTTCAGAAAATTTGGCAGTACATCCAAACGGCCTCACAACCGCAGACCACGTGTAACCACACCAGCCCAGGACCTCCACATCCAGCATCTTCACCTCCAAGATCGTCTGAGACCAGCCACCTGCAGCTGCTGCAACAATCGGTTTGCATAACCAAAGAATTTCTGCACAAACTGTCAGAAACCGTCTCAGGGAAGCTCATCTGCATGCTCGTCGTCCTCATCGGGGTCTCGACCTGACTGCAGTTCGTCGTCGTAACCGACTTGAGTGGGAAAATGCTCATATTCGATGGTGTCTGGCACTTTGGAGTGGTGTTCTCTTCACGGATGAATCCCGTTTTTTCACTGTACAGGGCAGATGGCAGAAAGCGTGTATGGCGTTGTGTGGGTGAGTGGTTTGCTGATGTCAATTTTGTGGATCGAGTGGCCCATGGTGGCACTGGGTTTATGGTATGGGTAGGCGTATGTTATGGACAATGAACACGTGCATTTTATTGATGGCATTTTGAAAGCACAGAGATACTGTGACGAGATCCTGAAGTCCATTGTTGTGCCATTCATCCACAACCATCAACTCATGTTGCAGCATGATAAAGCACGGACCCATGTTACAAGGATCTGTACACAATTCCAGGAAACTGAAAACATCCCAGTTCTTGCATGGACAGCATACTCACCAGACATGTCACCCACTGAGCATGTTTGGAATGCTCTGGATCAGCGTATACGACAGCATGTTCCAGTTCCTGACAATATCCAGCAACTTCGCACAGCCATTTAAGAGGAGTGGACCAACATTCCACAGACCACAATCAACAACCTGATCAACTCTATATGAAGGAGATGTGTTGAACTGCATGAGGCAAATGGTGGTCACAACAGATACTGACTGGTTTTCAGACCCCACAATACAGTAAAACTGCACATTTTATTGGCCTTTTATTGTGGCCAGCCTAAGGCAATAATCATGCTGTCTAATCAGCATCTTGATATGCCACAACTGTGAGGTGGATGAATTATCTCGGCAAAGGAGAAGTGCTCACTAACACAGATTTAGACAGATTGTGAACAATATTTGAGAGAAATAGGCCTTTTTTGTACATAGAAAAAGTCTCAGATCTTTGAGTTCAGCTCATGAAAAAATGGGGGCAAAAACAAAAGTGTTGCGTTTATAATTTTGTTCAAGTGTATGGGGAGGGTGTAAAAAATTACGGACAAAAAAAAATAAAAAAAATAAAACATACAAATAAAAATATATATATTATATAATATAATATGTTTTCATTAGTATATTATTAACAAATCTTGGATTCAGTCTTTTTCAACTTGTTTTATTTCAAATAGCACATTTTCTATTTCTTTTTGGAACTTACTGATCATAGGCTTCATTAATCTTAGAGTTTATGCACCTCAGTATTTAAGCTGCCCCAAAATATCCAAATAATGCTTCATTACACAAAAACTGAGGTGCGTGAACTCAGTTCAGTGAGGTCTGCGACCAATCAGTTTGAAAAAGAAAAACGAAAAATGCGGTAATTGAAAGAAAACAAGCTGACAAAAAGACTGAGAACACCAAATTAGGTAAAGGATTTCCAGCACAGCAGAGGGGTGATTAGCAATTGACATGGGCTTCTCAATTCTGAGCACACTTTTTCAAAACACAGTTTTCTTTGCCAGCATTCAACTTGACACAGTAGTTAACGTTACTACTAAAACCACCAAAACACATTGGCTTTATATTTAGCAGACTGTTATCAAAAGACACTTACAGTGAACTCGCTTGGAACTGAACCTGTGATGCTGTCAGCATCATGCTCTATGGAGCATCTGGAGTCCCACCAATATACTTCATACACACTTCAAATACATGCATGAAGCGTGAAAAAATAAATTCACACCCATAAACACACTTCACCTGCACATTACACATTGACCATAAAGTAAACAACACAAAAGTAGCTAATATCTGACTGCATGACTTTTTTGTTCTAGTATCAACAGTGCCACTGTATAACAGAAGCAAATATACATATCCATACAACATATAATTCTGTAAAACAAATTACAGAAATAGAAACAGCTGTGCTGGTCATTCATACTTCTCTTTTTGTCCACAAGGTTTATGTACATCACATTGCGTGTCCTTCTTTGGTGATATGCTTCACAATACACTTTTCAGATTGTCTGATGTTTGCATGCCATACTGTAAAACAGATGGACACGAATTAAAATTAATACATGGGAATAGCTTTAGGATAGGTCAATGAGTCTTCAAGTAAAAGTGTAAAGAGTTATCCATGTGGCAGACACTTTAAACACTTGAAGTGGACTTGCAATCTGTATATATTTGCACAGCATTTAAGCTATTGATTTGATTATTTCATGCATTCCTTCAGAATCAAAATCATGACCTTGGCATCATATTTGTCCTACAGGAATGTTACAGTCCAAAAAAAAAAAAGAGAAAACCGGCGTTTCATACATCAAGTGTTGCTAATAGTTGCGTTAAAGGATTTCAGGAATTCAGAAGGATGTGTCATTGAAAATAAATCATACAAGTTTTGAAAATTCAATGTATGTATTCAGAAACACAAAATAAAGACTTAATTCATATCTCACATTAAATTTACTCAATCATGCAAATCACAAAAAAACTGCAAGCAGTACAGCAGCATGATGATTATAAGTGAATGTTGAGACATACTCCTATCTAGAAATCGAAGCGAACAGTAATTTCTTCATAATATATCATATCATTCTCTAAAATGTCCCAGCTGCTGCCGTAGCACCGCCACAATTTCCTGTAATCTTAAAGCAGAGAAAGGGAGACATAAGAGAGTAAAATAGAAGATTTAAAAAGGATTTACTCTGAGAGAGAAAGATTGTAAAGCCATATCTGTCTTATCTCATGGCCTCCACACTTGGGAGATGAATGAAGCAGCTGTCACATTTGAAACATAGAAAAGCCGTAATCCTGAAGTAAACAGACAACAGTGTTTCAGGACTCCGAGAGGAATGAATTGGATGGCTAACAGAGGGTCTCAGAGGGAGAGCTGGGAAGGCGAGAGCCCCGGAGGAAGCTGGCAGAGGGTGAGCGCTGAGAGTGGGCAGAGACGCGTCAACAAAGTCACATCTTCAAGTGCCGCCGTGTCGATCTGGGGGCCCGACAGCGAGGGGCCTCTTGATGTGAAGAGTTAACCACCCAGAGTCTGCAGATATGCTTGGTTTCTTTCACAGAACACAGCGGAGAGGCGTTTGGATTGTGTCGAGAGAGAAAAAGATATCGAGGGCTGGCTGGGAGGGCTTTGTTTTGGCCCCCTGTGTGCCTGTGTGTGGGTGCCCATGGGAACCGGTGCCCATTTGGAGACAAAAATGAGGAGTCTGCACTCCTGATGGATCTGGAAACCTCTGGAGCAGCTCAGGAGCCGAAGAAAACCCATGTCTGAGCTCGGCATTCAGTGCTGCGAAATGAATCACACTGCTGTTCAGTATTCACTTGCTAATGATTCAAATGAATCATCAGAAAGCAACACACCGGTTTGTGTAAGGGCTGACACCATGTGAATTAATCATAAAAGAGTGAAAACATTGAGGGACTTTGTTCGCGAGGTCTGCGTCAATAATTTCACCGGCTGACTCATTTTTTCACTCGATCAGATGGCTCACAAGTGACCTTAAGAACTGAACAGAAGTGAAATGAACTGTGGTAAAAGGGGAGTTGGATTTAATCGACATGCAAGTGTAGATGCATACATATTGCACAGATTGGTATTTTACAGCAGTCCAGAAACCGCAAACAGCCCAAAAAAAAAAAAAATATAATTATTTATAATGACAATGTTGAAATGTGGTTGAAGGCCATGGCTTTATTTGAGACACAAACATAACTTTCACTCTCAAAGTTAACTTCAAAATTAAAGTTCTGCCTTTTTAAAAGTTTTGCTTTATAATGCTAAACCTTACTTTTAAATACATTTTATTTTAAATCCCTATTCACTTTTATACAAGCTCAAGGAACTAACAAAAAAACGATCAAAGGGACCGTAAAGATGTGTCTAGTGACAAAACAGATTTGCATTTTAATTGAATGATGTTCATGTTACTTTTTCAAAGAATTAAAAAAAAATAAATAAATAAATAAAACAATCAAAAAATAGTATTGATTATGGACAATGAGACTGGCGTAATGATGCTGAAATGCAGCTTTCCATCACATGAATAAATTATATTTCTGAATATATTAAAAGATATATTTTTTAAAGTTACTTTAAATAGTAATAGTATTTCACAATATTAGTGTTTGTACTGTACTGTAAAAGCCCCCAAATGATGAAAGTTCAATGACATTCAAGATAAATGCATCGGCATGAATGTCCAAATATGACTTTAAAAGTCAATATGTCAATGGCTGTTTGACTTCCATATCATTGAAGAAAAAGAGGTCATAATTAGGACTGTGAGTCTATTATACATTTATACGATATGCTGTTTAATTATAGAATTAATTATGTTTGATCCTTCACTAAGCAATGACTTTAAAAAAATATATAAATAAATAAAATAAAACACGTTGCTGTCTAAGTAGGTGCTGTAAAAGTAAAAGTATCTTTAGAAATCAATATACTGTTGGTTTTATTTCTATAGCATTGCTGTAGTATATAATGTAATTAAGGCTCAGTTCCACAGTGGCAACGCAGACATGTTGCGACATGAGGAATTATGAGTCCAAACCGCTGCTAGGGCCTCTCGTTTCGGCCACTGCCTTTTTAATATACAGTATGCTCATATTGGACAACAGTGCAGAGAGGAGAGTCTGTAATAATACTGCTGAAGGAAATATGAGGCTGGGATGAGGGGAAGGAATGAAGGAAAGAAGCAGATAGACGGTACCGGTGCTGTCCAGCCCAAGTCCGGTCTTGTGCTTTCTGCTGGGTATCGTCACGGGAGAAGCTGCTGAGCTACAGAGCCTTACTAAACCAGCATTCTTTCCCAATCTCTTACCTTTCTATTCTCTCCAGACTCTACACATGTGCTCGAGGATGTGTGGGTAGAAAATTGAACCGTACAAGGACCATTTTAAACCTTTCTAAAGACACAAAGAATGACTTCCTTTGAAATTTAAGGAATAGTTCAAAAAAATATTTCTGTCTTTAATTACTCAAGCACATGTCACCTCTATCAGCTTAAAATGATGAAAGATGAAATTAAATGAAATTAAATAAAATATGTAACATATCGGTTCCAGATATAAAAATGTGGTACCAGGTAACCCAAACCAAATAGGTTTGGTTGGGACTGAAACTGGAAGTGTGTTCAAACTAGGGAATATATATATATATATATATATATATATACTGATGATATATATATATTATATATATATCTTTATAGATTATAGTGATTAACGAACATCTGATAGGCCATTGACTTTGAACAACTAGATCGAGGGATATAAAAATGGTGCCTAGATGATAGTTGGTTAGAACAATAGCTAGAATGATAGATAGAATGGCTGATAGAACAACTAACAGACTAATGGCTGTTAAAATGACAGATGATTTATTGAATGACTGATATAGACCGATTCATAGAATGATAGATAGAACAACTGTTAGGCCAATTGATAGAATGATCAATGGAATGACTAATAGACAGACGGACAGACTGATAGTTGACAGAAAGAAAAAAAATATAGAATGACTGACAGAACAACTGATAGAAAGATATATAAATCAACTAATTTACTGATGGGTAAAATGGTTGATAGAATGTTGAATAGAATTACAGATACTTTAGGCCAATTGATGAAATTATTGTTGTTAGAATGATTGATAGAATGATTGATGGACTGACTGATAAACCAATTGATAGACTGATGGTTGATAAAACGACTGATAGACCAATCGATAGAACGATTGATAGAATGATTCATAGATTGATTCATAGAATGATTGATTGATAGACAGACAGATGCAAATGTTGAAGCTTGATGAATGAATTATTTTCCATTCTAGTTTCCATATCTCTCTCCCGAAGCCCATAGTATGATATTATATATTTCTGTCAAACACAGTTATTGTTCTGGGAGTCTTTGGTGTGGCCGAAATCCCAGCAAAGTCGGTAATAATCTGTCAGCTGAAGGAGATGCCCCCACAGACAAGGGCTCCTAATCCAGACAGATCAATAGCACACTCAGGCAGGGCTCCCTGCTCCCTCTGTGCCCACGTCTGTTCACTGTCAGCTGGGCTACACGGGTGCCGTCGCCCACAGGCTTAAATGCCTGGATGTCCCCAAGGGCATCAGGAGGTTAATCATTGTGATGAACAAGGCCCGCAGGGGTCAGCTTCTGACTTGGAGATGTAAAAGTGGCTGGAGAATGTGTAGCGTCTGGGCTGAATGAGTGCAAAAGTCTAATACGCTTTCATGGATACAGACGAGCCAATTATCTGCCGGGGCCTTGATCGCACGGCTGCCTGTGCTGTTGGCCACAGCCTGTCAAAACACACGGAGCATGCTCTTCCTCTGCATGTAAGCATGTGTGCAAGTGTGAGAAAGGAAATATTATTTTCTTATGATTCTTACTGACAGTGAAACTAGAAGCAGAAGTTTTCACAGTTTCACATGAACACATTCACCAGGGGCTTTGTTTAAGGACAAATAAGAATAGTATCACAGTTTCATGTACTAGCTATTGGCATTTTTTTCTCGTATTTGGCACTTGGGCCATGAGTGGCATGAGATCATGCAATTGACGTGGGTCAAACTTCTCTGGTTGGAAAATACAGAAATCTGTATTACATTAAGTCTATGATATGATGTGATAATCTAGTAGTACAGTTTTGTTTAGCAATTTTGTGATCAAATGGAGCAGATGTGCCATGATCATTGAAAATGAAGGGGAACTTGTCCAATAGATTATTTTTAGACACTTAAGTGCATTTTAAACAACTTCCAGAAACAACTATCTTGTGTCTTTGAAAACAAAGCTTAAATCACACATTCTAAATGTGTTTCGTTGAGTCAAGTCACACCTTCTGCAGATCGTTTGCTGTAAAATGTAATTTCTCTCATTTACTTGCCATCATGCCACTCCAAACTCATGACTTTTTACAGTGGAACACACAATGAGTTATTCAAAATATCAAAGCTGCAGCTTTAAAACAGCTTCAGCAATGCATGCTAATCAATGGCTGTCAAGTTCTGCAAGTTTCCTTGGTTTATTAAAAAGGAAACTTTAAACTAGCATTTGAACCTAGGTCAACAAAAAGTGTGCTATTAGATTTTCCCATCTTTAACGGCCCACCGAGGCATGGACTCTACAAGACCCTTGTCCTGTGGTATCTGGCACCAAGTCATGAGTAGCAGATTCTTCAAGTCCTGAAGGAAGCAAAGTGAAGCCACCGAGGAGCAAACTTGTTGGTTCATCACATCCCACAGATGCACAACTGGATTGAGATCTGGGGAATCTGGAGGCCAGGGCAACACCTTTAACTCTTCATCATGTTCCTCAAACCATTCCTGAACAACGTGGGCCGTGGGCACGGTGCATTATTGTGTTGAAAGAGGTCACTTGCACCAGGGAACACTCATGAAGGGATGTACTCCATCTGCAACAATGTTTAGACAGGCAGCACATTCTAAATTTTTGTCGGCATGATTGGCCGGACCCAGGGTTTCCCAGCAGAACATTCCTGGCTTGTCGTTGTCCCACAATGTATCCTGGTACCATCACTACTCCAGGTAAATGATGCACACATACACGGCCATCCATGTGATGTAAAAGAAAATGGGACTCATCAGATCAGGCGATCTTCTTCCAAGGTCCAGTTCCGACATTTGTGTGCTCATTGTAGGTGCTTTTGACAGTGGACAAGGTTCATCATAGGCACTTTGAGCTACACAGCCCCAAAAACAGCTGTGTGCGATGCGCTGCGTTATGACACATCCCTCCAAAAAGCATCATTCATTTTGTGTGCATTGTGCCACAGTAAATCTTCTGTTGGCTTGGACCAGACGGGATAGTATTTGTTGCCCTTGCGCATTGATGAGCCTTGGGTGTCCAACACCCTGTCTCTGGTTTGTCCATCCTTGGACTACTGTTGGTAAAATATCACCACCGCTGACCAGGAATGACCCACAGGTCCGTTTGAGAGATATTCTGACTCATCCGTCTTGCCCTAAAAATTTAGCCCTTGTCAAAGTTGCTTACGTTTTTATTTCTGCCCATTTCTCCCGCATTCATTACACTGACAACTGATAATCTGCCTACCATTGTACCCAGATCTTAATATGTGGCCATGTTAGGAGATTATCAGTGATATTCGCTTCTGTCATTGGTCATGTTTTGGCTCATCAGTGTATATAGAACTATTTTAGAAGGCATCAATTGTCTTTCCGAACAAACAAACAAAAATAAATGCATGCAAGAACGACTAGTTGATAGAATGCATTCCTATGAATACTAATGAGATCATATTGGAGAGTCAGGTAAAGCCGATTTTCAAGGAAAGATAAAACAATGGCAGCTTCAGACATTCTCATCAGTGTGAGAGCAAACACATGGCCATATGCCTTAGAAGGCCAAGGTGAAGTGATCCGGAACAGCTTCCGAACACCAATGGGACCGACCTTGTCTGTGAGCACACATGTACGTGTGTGTGTGTTTTAATTATCAGAATGGCTGACAATTGTTCAAATGTCAAAAGGTGAAATCCTGCTTGAATGGATTCAGCATGGATTTCTCTCAAGCAAAGCAGTGCATTGTTTTACAAAATTCCCCCAAATGAGCTGCTTTGTTTTTACAATTTTGTGTTTGAATTCCAGGCGGTGGAGAGCTTACCGTATCATTGATGACATAGGGAACATGTGCCTTTGGGACCATTGAAAAGACTGCCTTCCTCAAGACTTTCAACAATCAGTTATTTTCTGCAAAACAAAACCTCAATGTTTACACAGATTCTGTCACATGTCAGGAGGTTCTCAACCCAACTCTTGGGTTAAAAATTGAATTGAACAATTTAACCCAACAGCTAGTCCATATTTGACACAAAGTTGGGTTGAAACAACCCAGCATTTTTTAGAGTGAAAGAATCTTTATTTTTAATAAAGTCAAAGACATTATACTGAAAACATAACACAAAGAAATAATAGATAAAACAATACATATCAGTGCTGAATGAAAAACAAGTTTATTTGGAATCGATACATCTCTTGCTTTATCCTCTCGTTGTGTTTCCCCTGCTGGAAGTGCAGTTGTCAGTTAGATTAGCCCACGAGCGCCTTCTTCCTTGCCAGAAGAGATCATCTGTCTACCCTCCTCTTCCTCCCCCCATCTGTCCCTTCATCTGTTTTTACTCTCAACTTGCCTCCTTCACCAATCCCCTCTTTCATTTCAACAATAGACGCAGTCCACATCACCTCATCCCTCGCTCCTCTCCTCCCTAACCTGGGCCCTGCTCTGTAATAATGTGAGTAGGAGGTTTGTGTTGAGTACTGTATTTACCGGAGACAGACTGCTATTGCTAGCCAGCTAGCGAGGTTGTGTGGGGCACTTCATCTGTTCTCTGTAATTAGCCGTGATGTACTGTATGTTGTGTTCTGTTTGGGGTCACAGCAAACCCCTAAAAATACAGTTAACTACAAAACTGAGCTAAAACGGCTGCTTTTGGTAACGTGAGTGTGGCGGAGAGGTTTTGTGATGTGAGGGAACTTTATTGTTCTGCTCTGTAAGTGGATGGGATTTTGTCACATGGGGATTGGAGTTAGAGTCAATTCCTCTCATGGTTAATGGGGTTTTTGTGTCTATTTTTATCTGAAAAATCAAGCTTTGAGACAACAAACAAACCTCTCTGTTGCAACTGTGAATTCATGGATTTTGTGAAAGTAAAACTATGAAAATATACTATATATGTTACTTAAATTACTATAGAAGGGTTATTTATCACATAGTAAAGTTTTTGTTTGTTTGTTAATGTATTTATTTATGAAAAGCATGCAAGTGCAATTCTTAAAAATTAAAAAAAAAATAATAAAATAATAATAATAAAGGAACACAACTGTATTCACAATTCTGAATGCATTTTCCATATTGCAACTTTTATATTGCAATGACAACTTATTCTACAAAATAACTGCAAATGGATATTATGGCAGTAATATATGCTGCAGGTTTATAAATTCCTACATATAGACAGAGATATATTTACATAAAGCTTGTTTTCTTACTGCTAAACTAAAAAGTTATCAGCAATTTTCTCTCACAATGTGCAACTTGCAAAAAATTCCAATTGCCTACATCGCAGCCTTGAGACATCTATGAAAATGTGACACCTTTTTATTATTTTAAACATACTTTTTTTTTAGTTTACTTTTAATTACTTTTTTAAAACGAATCAATGGTGTATACTAGGATATATACTTATATATGATATATATAGATATATATATACTATATATATATATATATATATATAACACAATAACCTCTTTGCGCCAGAAACATAATTCAATAGAAAACTCACAAAATCTAAGCGGCAACATTCATAACATTATAACACAACACAACAAACTAAAAAATAAGGGTTTCATACTGCTTCTATTTTGTATATTTTGATTATACAATGTTTCATTACAAATTATATTGTCAGCATAATTTGACTGAAAAGTCTGAAAATTTTACATGGATTTCATAATATGTAAGTATGTGCTACACCCCCTCTCAACTGCAGCACTCAAGCTGACACACACATGTGTCCAGTAAAATCTTGATCATAACGTTCATCTCACACGGGCGGTTTTGCCGCACAGCATTCTGGAATGTGTACAAATACATCTGAAAATATGTTGAGATGTGAATTTTTTATTTGTAGCTCTAGGCAAAAGGGTTTCATATGCAAGCATGTATGCTGATCATTTTTGAATAATCACTTCATTACAAGTCTATGCCTACCACATTTCCTCCAAGTAAACACGTTTTCTTAGGGCACTATTTTTACATAAAATGAAATATGAAACTTCACCCTGCTTTGACAATAACAACTATGTCTGGCATGCAAAACCTATAAAATGCATACAGTATCTACAGGAAATAAGTCCAAAATTATATGTGGGAGAGAAAAAAATAAAAACAATATTTATAAATTAATAATATTGAAAGCATTAAACATCCCAAATAATGGATTCAATATTAATAGTACAATGATATATTAATGCTTCTCTCTTCTTGCAGCAATAATGGAACTGTTCTACAGAAAATGAGATTTACAGTGGCTGACCGTGCTTATCAACACATGGCATGAATAGTCCTGTAGGGTCGCATCTCTCCATGGGGAATATGAGTAGCTGTTCTTCTGTAAGATGCATTATGTCTAATATAGCAGAATGTAAATACTGAATAATGCATTTTTCATTTTCTGCATGTCGCTGATAGGCGATGTGGAAATTGCCTGTGTAAACCATCTTTACGTTCAACACTACATTCAGTCTGTGGAGTTCTAAACCCTGGCTGAGGTTTGACAGCACTGGGAGTACTAGAGATCTTAGACCTCAGAAAATACATCACTGGTGACTATAGTGATGTGTTAATACAGTTGTATTTCCATTTGTGCTCGAATGAATGAAACTGTTAAATGATAAAAGTATTGAATAGTCATAACAAACAAACAAACAAAAATAAATAATGATTACATAATCAAGAAAAGTGACGTCAAAGTTTTACTTGCAACTATTTATTTTATTATTCATTTATGTTTTTTTTTCTTTTTCAAATCAGACTCATTGGAAAAACAAGCCTGTGGCAACATTTCTGCAAAATTATATGACATTGTATCTTGCATGTTTCCTGAAACTTTCAAAGTGAAAAAAGCACTAAAAGCATGTTCAGTTTTATCTGAAACAGATGAATGTGAATCTAGCAACATTTCATTACGTTGGTTGTTGTACGGAATGAGGCGGTTTGGAAATTAAATGTCCAGCGAGTGGCACTAAAAGGTTTATCGTGTTTGAAAATAACTTAGCATCTACACTAAACCTAACCAATAGTGTTAACAAAAACAAGCGTGCCATAAAAATACATTTGGTGAAGCAACCGTGTCATTTTATCTTGCTTCTACAAGTCTTGTATCTCTTGTATCGTGACTCGTGTTTGACTTGCAGCAAGAGTAATGCTGTACCGTGTGTGCTACTGAACAAGTTTACTGATAGAAAATAAATAAATAAATAGCTTTATATAAAAATATTTTAATTCAACATATTACTTAAACTTTGAATGCTACAATGTAGCCATAACATTGTTTTCAGAAGCTGCATCTGAAGCAGCATTTAGATATTTACACAGACCTTACAGAGTGTTCAATGGGGGCATGGATGTATTTACACTGCAGAACTGCATTAGTAATGATATGAGATTAATGGGTTTTATATTGAATACTGAAATATGAAATTATTAAAACAAAACAAAATGTCACTGTCTTAATGAGTCATTCAGTCATTTATTCAACCCATACATTCAAACTGCGGAATTCATTTAGAAACAAAGCAAGCGACTGTCTTTATCAATGAGTCACTGAATCACTAACTCACTCAATTTGTTGGAAAAAAAACATGGATTCATTCAGTAATGAAAGAGCACTGTGTTGTTCGGAAAACCAAAGCAGGTGTTTGGAACTATTTTTTAGTTGGTTTAAAGGTGGGGTAAGCAATTTTTCAAAAACGCTTTAGAAAACTGATTCGGGCCGACTAGCAGAAAAAAACTTGTAGCCAATCAGCAGTAAGGTGTAACATTGGTTTTGCTTTGTTTCAGAACTAATCATTGCCTGGGTTGCGGAGGGTGGGATAGGTGGGGCGGAGCTATCAAAATAGGGGTGAAAACCTTTTGGGGTAGAGGCGTGTTTGTTTTGGGGGGGTTTTTTGTTTTTTGGTGATGGAAAACAATGTTAACATTGGCTACCAGAAATTGCTTACCTCACCTTTAATTGAACAAAAACAGACACTACTGACAAAATTGTATCTAAAATGTAACTCAAAAGTAACAAAAGACATCACACTCAATTATGGATCATATCACATTTGCAATAGTGCAGCTTTTCGGGGAAAAACAGCACTCTTGCTCATGTGATAATGCAAGAAGCATGTCAGCTATCTAAGACAAAAAATTAATTCAGGTGGATTCCATAGTTGTATGGACTTGCCGACGTACAGGTCTGGATGGTGGGGTGCTTAAATGCATTCATTTTAACAAAAGTGAAGTGAAGTGACATGTGGCCAAGTTTGGTGACCCATACTCGGAATTAGTGCATTTATCCATCCAAAGTGCACACAGCAGTGAACACACCCAGAGCAGTGGGCAGCCAAATGCTGCGGTGCTCGGGGAGCAGTTGGGGGTTCGGTGCTTGCTCAAGGGCACCTCAGTCATGGTATTGAAGGTGGAAGAGAGTGCTGTACATTCACTCCCCCCCACCCACAATCCCTGCCGGTAAGAGACTCGAACCCACAACCTTTAACTTACGAGTCCGACTCTCTAACCATTAAACCACGACTTTTATACACTCTAAAACAAACAGCCCTAATAAATATCTGATAGATGGTTATGATGGGGACCAATCAGTCTGGAGAGAATCAGCGAGAGAGAGGGCGACAGAAGAGGCTCTTGGCATGGGATGAACTGACAGGTTATTACGAGATTTTTGGAGGATTAGTCCATAAAAACAACCTCAGTCCTGCACGGCAAGGTGGCAAAACCAAAAAATAAAAGCAAAGAATCTTTATCTGGTTAAGAGAAGTACCCCCCCCCCAAACACACCCCTCACAAATAAAACAGCCCCCTTCCCAAAAAAAAAACAAAAAAACAAAAAAAAAACCTCTTGTACTGATTTCGGTTGTTTGGTTGTTGTTCCCTTTTTTCTGTCAGGGAGAAAATACTGCCTGAGGACACAGCAATTGGAATGAGCTTAAACTCCCACAATATCGAGATGAAAAACAGACTGTAAAAGGTTTAAAATGCTTAAAGCTGCCATTTAATGTCATGCCGTCCCTCCCGGTTCAACAGATGAACATCTGACTCATTTGTGTAGATACATTAGCAGGTGGAAACATCAGAGAGTGAGGCACAGAAGATCTTCATCTCTCTTTCTTTAATATATTTAATTATATTTTATCATTATTTGATTGTATTATCTTTGCCATCGCTGGAAGAAAGCATTAAAGTAATTATGGCTGCATTAATTACATTATAGCCGCATTGCTTAATTACATATTACTTCAGATGTAGGCTTGCAATTTCTTGTTTTGACTTATTGACTCAAGTACTGTATGTGGAACTAATTAAATCAAGCCTGAGCTTACAATGAAAAAGCTGACAAATAGAGAGGCTAGCGAATGAGCGAAACTGAACAGACATACTATTGTAACTGCTGGGATTACTTTAAAAAATAACAGACTTAAAATAAATGATCTCAGACTTATATAATGCAATTACATGATGACATTCTAGCTTCAGAAAGGTTTGAATGTGAGATATCAAATATTTTACCCCAAAAGTGCTCAGAGAAACATGAGCATAAAATGTTAATCACGGGAGGTTGCTTGACATCTTTGATTAAAGCCTTCTGAAGTTAGCTGTTCATTTGCATTGGAGCTGGACCAAAACTATAAGCTGCGCACAGAGAGCCAAGGTCATGGGTTTGACTTCCTTAGAACACACATACCGATGAAATGCACACCTCAAATGCATTCGGTTTGGATGGAAGTGTTTGCCAAATGCATACAATGTAAATAAGCATTTTGTTGAGAGTACACAAATTAATCTGCCTGTTGGCAATGAAGGGATTCAAAGATTTAGTTAAGCAAACTAGTCCTTGAATTTAATTTGCACATTGAAACACTGAGGCCTGTTGCACTCTACAGACATAAGCAGTGTGTAAATGACACTGCAGAGGAACGTCAACAGCAGGATCACATTGTGCTTTCACACTGACAGCATTTCTGCCCCATAACAGAACAGCAGCTGCTGAGACCTATTACAAATCCATGATCTTCTTAAAATATAATTTACTGACATTCAGTAATGTTCAAATTATTTTTTTGTTTTTGAAAGAAGTATTGTTTACTCACCAAGGCTGCATTTATTTGATCATATATAGTCTAAATAAATACAATATATTTCAATATTTCATATTGTACTTATCAAAAATACTACCCCACATATTTATGTGATTATTATATAATACTGATATCTATATCATATAACATATATATACAGTATATATAATTGGTACAGAGACTGACGAGACGTGATACGTGCGGAGCCATCGCAGGCTTTTGTGAAGACAGAGACGGGTCATGACGCAGGCCGGGTCAAACAGAGGCAGAGGTATTTGTGGCAAGACAGCAAGCAACAGTCCTAGGGCATCGTGGGGTCGACGAATGGCAACAGAGTCAAAGGGACAAGACTACGGGAGAAATCCCGGAAACCAGGCGAAAGATCGAACCGGAAACAGCTAGGTGCTGGGCTAGTGCAGGCGAAAGTCTAATACTCGGGCTAAGGCTAAGGCTGAATGATAGGGCTCCAGGGCTAAGGCTAATGACTGGTCTAAGCTAAGGCCAATAACGTCTCTCGTTACGTATGTAACCCTCGTTCCCTTTCAGTCGGTCACTCTCGCGTCACGTCGGAGGGCCGACGAAATTGGGATCTCGCTTAGAGGGACCAATCTACTTCGAGTGTAAACTAAACGAGCCAATGCACATTGGCATGCGATTATTGCATCCAGCTGCTGCTGATCACAGCGTGAGTATACGTAGGCAGCAGATGCAGCGCATATTCCGGTTTTCGCTGAGGAGCCGAGCCGGTGACCCGGCCTCTCAGCGGTGGTACAGCAGCCGTGGCGATGGTACGTGATGTGACATCTCCGTTCCCTCCTTCAGGAACGAGGGTTACATATGTAACCGAGACGTTCCCTTTCAGTCTGTCACTCTCGACGTCACGTCGGAGGACCGACGAGATTGGGATCCTACCAAAGGGCCACAGTTACTGCCCCTTCCAGTGTCCTGTGGAAGCCACCTGCGCCCCTATTTTTTGGCGTTGGCCAGGGCTTCTTCACAAGAGGACCAGCCTACTGCTGCTATGGCACTACCCAATAAGTAAGACTGGACAACACTGGGAAAACGTACCCGTTCCAATTGAAACAGGAACGTTGCAGAAGCCCCATCCTTCCCAAAGGAGGTTTCGGAAGCAAATACACATATGAACATTCCTTATGTGCATATGGAAGATTGGAGGTGATTGTAACCCTTTTGGAATGGCAGAAGTCTGCCGGGTAAACACGGGCTCAAGGCTATACCGTGCACATATGAGATCCACTTAGGTCTTAAATATGGAACCCAGCCTTCCACCGGTTCTCGAGGATTCAGCGAGTGAAGGCCTGGCGCCGGACGCTCCGCCACGTCTGGCTGCCGAGGGGACGGAGGAACTCAACAGGGTCTACAGTACAGACACTCTGAAGCAGTTTTAGCAAACCGACACTAAACCGGGGCCTCTCAGCGCCTCTACCCGTTTGAGGTGGGAACACAGGAGGATACCGGCTCCACACGAAGGCTATAGAATCTAGTGAATGTGTTAGGGGTCGCCCAGCCCGAAGCCCTACAGATATCTGTCAGTGAGGTGCCACGAGCCAGCGCCCAGGATGATGCAGCACTTCTAGTTGAGTGAGCTCGCAATCTGAGCGGGCAGGGCACACCCTGTGCTTGATAAGCCAGGGTGATGGCATCCACTGTCCAGTGGGCCATCCTCTGCTTCGAGATGGCATTCCCTTCTGCTGGCCTCCGTGACAGACAACGAGCTGGTCTGAGGTCCTAAAGCTTTACATCCGGTCTACATACCATCTCAAGGCTCGGACGGGACAAAGCAAAGCCAGGGCTGGGTCTGCCTCCGCCGAGGGCAGTGCTTGGAGGTTCACCACCCGCTCCCTGAAGGAAGTAGCAGGATTCTTGGGCACGTAGCCGGGCCGGGGCCTCAGTGTTACCTGGGAGTCAGCCGGCCCAAACTCTCTAGGTACGAATCGTAGAACAAAATTGTGTGCAGGTCCCCTACCCTCTTGATAGGGGCCAATGCCAGCAGGAGCAAAGTCTCCATTGAGAGGAACTTCAGCTCCACTGTCTGTAAAGGCTCAAATGGGCCCTGCTGTAGTGCCGTGAGCACTAGAATCAGGTCCCAAGAGGGTATAGAGGGCGGCCGTGGAGGATTTAACCTTCTCGCCCCCCTAAGGATTCTGACGACCAAGTCATGCTTCCCCAACGACCTCTTTTACGGGGTCGTGGTTAGCAGCAATCGCGGCGACATGAACTTTAAGGGTGGAGGGAGACAGCCTTCACTTCAACCCCTGCTGCAAGAAGGACAGCACAACTCAGATCGGGCATCTCCGGGGGTCTTCTCTGCGAGAAGAACACCACTCAACGAACAGGTTCCACGTCAAAGCGTAGGCGTGTCTCGTAGACGGTGCGCTCGCTGAAGTGATGGTGTCAACTACCGCTTGGGGTAGGCCACTTAGAACCTCCGTGTCCCATCCAGGGACCAGACATGAATTTTTCAGAGGTCTGGACGCGGGTGCCAAGGTGCCCCGTCTCTGAGTCAGTAAATCCTTCCTCAGAGGAATTGGCCAGGGAGGGGCTGTCGCGAGGAGTATTAGTTCTGGGAACCAGGTCCGGGTATGCCAATAGGGTGCCACCAGCAGGACCTTTTCCTCGTCCTCCCTGACCTTGCACAGTTTCTGTGCGAGAAGGCTCACTGGGGGAACGCATACTTGCGAAGGCCCCGCGGCCAGCTGTGTGCCAGTGCGTCCGTGCCGAGTGTTCCCTCGGTCAGGGTGAAGAACAACTGGCAGTGAGATGTTTCCGGAGAGGCAAACAGGTCTACCTGAGCGGCTCCGAAACGTCCCCAAACCAGCTGGACCGTCTGGGGATGGTAATCGCATTCTCCGGCGCGCCATCTCGGAGCTCGTAGCTGCCCGGTTGATCACACAGGAATGTGAACAGCACGAAGCGACCTCAGATGCTTTTGACTCCAGAGGAGGAGGTGGCGGGCGGGTTGCGATAAGCGACGGGAGCGCAGACCGCCTTGTCGGTTGATGTACGCAATGGTTGCTGTGTTGTCCGTGCGGACTAGTACGTGATTGCCTCGTAAGCGCCCTTTGAGATGGCCTCGGGCAAGGTGCACTGCCAGCAACTCGAGGCAGTTGATGCTAGTGCAGTTGGGGCCCCGTCCAAACCCCTCACTGCAAGCCCGTTGTACGTGTCCCCCCCAGCCGGTGGTTGAGGCATCTTGTGCAAACCACAGCATGCCTGGAGAACTGCTCCAGGGGCACTCCTGCCCGGAGTAACGCAAGGTCTGACCACGGGGTATTTTTGGCTCAGGCCTGTACCCGGAAGGTGCCGCGTTGCCACGCTCACCACCTCGGGACTCGGCCATGGAGCCAGTGCTGCATCGGTCTCATATGGAGTAGCCCCAGTGGCGTGACTGCCCCCGTGGCCGCCATATGCCCCAGGAGCCGCTGAAAATGTCTCAGTGGAACCGACATCCTGCTCTGACTGTATTCAAGCAGTTTCAACACCGAATGAGCACGTTCCTTCCTAATCTTGAGCCGTCCTGCTCTTACCGAGTCCCCTCCATACAGGGAAAAGAGATCCTCTGCGTTGGGGAGAGATTGCTCTTTTCCCAGTTGACCTGAAGGCCCCACAGGCTGAGGTGTGAAAGCACCAAGTCCCTGTGCTCGCACAACTGATCTGAGACTGGGCGAGTATGAGCCAATCGTCGAGGTAGTTGAGGATGCGAATGCCCTGCTCTCTCGTGGGAACAAGGGCTGCCTCCGTAACTTTCGTAAAGACACGGGGCGACAGGGACAGCCCGAAGGGCAGGACCATGTACTGGTATGCCCGGCCCTCGAACGCAAACCGCAGGAATGGGCTGTGGCGCGGAAGGATCGAGACATGAAATTACGCGTCCTTCAGGTCGATCGCTGCGTACCAGTCTTGGGGACGGATACACCTGTAAGTGCATTTCTGCGTGAGCATCTTGAGCGGGAGCCTGTGAAGGGCCCGGTTCATGATGCGCAGGTCCAAGATAGGTCTCAACCCACCGCCTTTCTTGGGTACAATGAAGTAAGGGCTGTAAAACCCCAAACTCATATCTGCTGGAGGAACCGGCTCTATAGCGTCCTTCGCAAGTAGGACTGTGATCTCTGCACGCAAGACGGGGGCATCTGTTGCTTTCACTGACGTAAAGTGGACGCCCCTGAACTTGGGAGGGCGCCGGGCGAACTTAATCGCATAGCCGAGCCTGACGGTTTTAAGGAGCCATCGGGACGGGCTGGGTAGTTCTAGCCAGGCTCCCAGACACCGCGCAATTGGCATCAACGGAACTACAGGCGTACTTGCAGTGGGGCAGCGCGGAAGAATGCAGGGACCCGGCACGGATCTTTGCCGGTCCGAGGTGGGGTCTGAGTGTGTGCAACACTGACCTGCGTTTGAGCAGAGGGTGCGTGGGTAGTCCGTTGGTTCGTCCTCCCGATCCGCCCACTGCTGCTCACTGGCGAGAGAGGAGGGTGAGTGTGATACGTACTAGAACGTCCACAACCCCCCGTCCCCTCTGGAGACCCAAAAAATAGAGCAATGCTCTTTGTCGAGAATTTGGGTACCACCGACCAAGGTCATTGGTGGAAAAAGATTCTCCGCCCGGCCCTCCTCCGGGGGAGGGAGTGGTGTGCTTACCATCTCCTGAAGAGCACGTCCCTCCACCTCTGGGTCGCCCGTCTCCGGGCCTCTTGCTCTCTCGCTTGCCACCAGGTTTGGCGGGGGCCTGGACGGGCGGGGCGGCTGCCCTGCGACCGGCTCCACGGCACAGCTTTGCTGGAGGAGCTCTGCTCTTGTTTGGCGGTGGCAGGGGGGCCGCCTCGGCGACGGCAAGCGCTGGCACACCGGCATTATGTACCTGATTGCCTCATTCTGCTTTGGTCAGCGGAGAACCGCTGGGCATGTTCTCCACCGTGTCGCCGACAGGCCGGCCTGGGACACGGGGGCGTTCAAGAATCGTGTCTTGTCCGTCTCGCGCATGTCAGCCAGTCACAGCCAGAATTGGCGCTCCTGGACATGGCACGACCCAGAGACCGCGCCGTAACCTTCGTCGCTCGTGGCGCGAGGTCCGCCGCGGTGCGAAGTTCTCTCTGAACTTCCAGGTCGTGACCCTCGTGCAAGTCCCTCAGTGCCTTGGCCTGGTGCACTTGCAATCACGCCGTAGCGTGTAAGGCAGAGGCAGCTTCTCCACCGGTCGTATAGGCATCGCTGGCCAGCCGATTACCTACAGACCCGGGAGAGGAGGCACGGTTCTCCCTGCCGGTTGGAGGCGGTATTAGGACACAACTGCATCGCAACCGACCGCTCCACCGGGGGGACCCTTGTAACCCCCTGACTGCCCCACCATCGAGGGTGGTGAGGGAGGAGGATCCAGCAAATCAGTTTCCGGCAGTAAAAAGGTGCCGTCCACGACTTGTTGAGCTCCTCATGCACATCCGGGAAGAAAGGCACCGAGGCGGGACCACCCCGAGAACCAATCGTGCAACCTTGAGGGCCCGTGACACGGTAATTCCTTCACTCGAGCCCTACCCCTTACGGTGGCCCGGGAAAGCATAGCCGTCATCTCTGGATCCGATTCAGGCCTTGTCACTGTCCCGGAGGGCGGCAGTGCAGCCGAATCTTCCTCTACAGAAAGCTCTGGCTCACCCTCCGATGCTGCAATCGACATCGGATCGTCGGGGGGAGCCTCGGAAGAACAGGTGGTACCCCCCGGAAGGGTCCAGCCCACTCTTCCTGAGAGCTCCGCTGGTTTCAAAGTGCAGGCGGGCTTGGGCATCCCCGGAGGGGAATCCCTCACCGTGACCGTAAGACCAGTCCGCCCACCGCTAGAAGAAGGTCGCCCCCGGCTGCCACCAGAGGGAACACCAGATCTAGGCGGTGGCACGGGCACGCTGCCCCCTTGCGGGTAACGGAGTCCGGTCCGCAACTCCGAGATGGTCATACCCCCGCCATGGGAGCATGAGCCATCCACGAAAGCCACCTCAGCATGCTTCATGCCCAGGCACGAGAGGCACGCGTGACCATCACCCATCGCCAGGTAACGACCGCATCCAGAACGCCCGGGTGATATGTTGTCTATAGCAAGACCCACATCGTCTTTATAAGACTTCAATGAGGTCTGGAAACGTCAAGTTTGACAAGCAACGTCGTCTTTAGAAAGACGAACCCGAAATTGCTCTTTTAGGGGAAAGCTCTTTTAGCGTGCTGAGGCGCACAGGGGAGATGATCATCTGCAACACAAGCAGGGGGTATTGCAGCCTGATGTGTGCAACCCACTCGACACGGGAAACCACCACCGCTGAAGCGCCGTCCGCCAACACGAAGAGCTCTCCAAGAGCGTGCTGAACTCGTTCAGTCTTCTCTCAGTAGAGTAGTCAGGAGAAGAACGATGTGATCGCTTGGCTCTGAAGCGAAAAGCTGGTATGCCTTGTACCTGCTACATTTTTATGCTCACGCTGTGGTCAGCGGCAGCTGGATGGAATAATTGCATGCCAATGTGTATTGGCTCTTTTAGTTTACACTCGAAGTAGATTGGTCCCTCTAAGCAGATCCCATTTCGTCGGTCCTCCGACGTGACGTCGAGAGTGACCGACTGAAAGGGAACTAGGCTAATGCAATGACCAAGGGCTCTCCGAAGGTAGCATCTCTAGGATAGTGATAAACCTGAAACACTACTCGGCAGAGGAAGGATCAGAGTTGTGTTAAAAATAGGTAGGGAGTGATATGAAAACCAGCTGGGTGCAATCATTGGTACACAGGGTGTGTGTCAATTCGTCTGATGCAATCAGTGCAGTGGATGATGGTATATGTAGTCCGGGGTGATGTGCAACCGTGTGTAGTGCGAGAGTCAATGAAATGGAAAGTTCATGAACCGGATTTGTGACAAAATAATCACATAAATACTGGATATATATATATATATATATTATATATATAGAGTTTTTTTTTTTTTTTCACAAGCTTAGGCTATAACGTCTTGGAATAACAGCATCAAGACACTTTTTTCAGAGCACTGGTTATTGTTGCTCGTTATACTGTGACAACCTGCTCTACACTCCAGCATCAAAACTGTCTGTTTCCTCAAGGTTTAAGTGTTGCCTTCATCCAATAGATGCTTCAAGATCTCGACAGGTTTTCAGTGGGATTTATGTCAAGGCTCTTTGACAGGCAATTCCAAGCCATCCAGGATGTTGTTCAATCATTCTGTGCGCTCTTCGGCATTTATGGGATTACTGTTCTGTAAGAAGATGTTTCAGATGGAGGACAATGAGCAACATTTTTGCTTTTTAAAACTTTGATGGTTTGCAGATTCATGTTGCCCTGGACACATTTAAGTCCTTTAATACCGTCTCTAAAACTGTCTCAGCACCCCACGACTGCTCTCATATTTAACTGTGAATAAAGTGGGCTTTACTGTTAACTCCCCATTTAAGCTTTATATAAATACGAACAGTTAGACACAAGAAATCCTGCTAGAATTTGGCTAAAACGTATGCATATAATAAAGATAATGGCTGTCTGTGAGAGTGTGGTGATCTGTATACAGCACTAAATCTTTAGTTTTCAGATCGTTCAGAGGCTTGCTGATGGATACGGCCCACAAAAATGCCATGGATTTTCCAAAATCTCTAAGGAAACCTAATGAAACGGGATAGGCCAGAAGGTTTGCACAGTTTGCGCTCCTTTACCTGCCATTGTGTTAGGTTTAACAGATGGTCCTTTCCTTTAAAATTGGGTGGTTTTATTTGCAAAATAAGGTGCAAATCAAATATTGATGGACAAACGGGTCTACAAGATCTAATCAACCATGTGATATATATATTATATATATATAATCTATATATATATATAATTATAGATATATATATATATATATATATAATAATCTTGTAGCTAATCAACTCATGTGGTCAATATGAATATTACCATAACTAGTTATAATTAACTATTCATATTTTAGATCCACTGTAGATATTAGCTGACCACTCGTCTGACGGAGTAGTTATCTCCAGAAAAATTCATAGCTGCCCTATTAACACTTTAGAGTGAGTAAAAATGTGCCATCTACTCTGCAAGTGACACAACGATTCCATTATAATCAACAAATCTATGAACGCTCTTTCAGCACAGACGGCTTTGTTCACTTGCAACGAAGAGCTGGTATAAAACTCCCACTGTTACTCAGACACAAACAGACTTCTGTGATAGAAAGGGATTACTGATATCAATAATTCACGGTAATCCTGCCCATGCGAAATGAAATACGGAGGTCTGGATTAGCCAAATCCTGGTCTGTTTTGAGGAGGGTTTGACCATTATTGTCTTGGCCTGCCCTGCTCATGAGAGGTAACAACTACATCTGCCATTCTGTTTGATATACAAAGAGAAATATATTTATACGGTGACATATGAATGGAAATATGAATATCCCGGTGCCAAGTACGGGGTAAGCAGTTCTGTGAAATTAATGATGCGCCACAGATCTGTTGTGCGCGCAGGTTCATATTTCATCCAGTCTGTGCTGATATTCTCTCGAGCACTTGAGCTACATTTTTCAGGATACAAAACCTTGCTAACACCACAAAGAGCTTGACGGGAAAAAACAGCAACTGTAATTTTATGAAATATGATTTCATATTCCGGCAGTTGGAATGTCACTACATCTACTGGATGCTGGATTTTTCGCCTGTAGGTGGAAAGACAACAAACAACAACAGCATCAGCAGCAACGACAGCATTGCCCTTCAGACTAGAGCCGCCCACTATTTATTAGAGAGCGAACATGCACCAACAAATGACTGTGGGGATGTTTACAATTCCTCTAACAAAACCAGAAGAAAGACTGATCCGCAGTCTGCCCCGCACACTCTCCTCTCTCCATTAATGATTGCTCAGGTAGAGGGAGGGAAAGAGTGATGGATGCCGGCCGATGGCGTCTCTCCCCTCTCCTCTGTGATGGAATGGGAAAAGTCAGTGTTTGCCTGTGGATTGAGCTGCGGGTGATTAAATAGTCCAGTTAGTCCACAAAGTCGTTAAAAACATTAAGTGCTGGGTAATTAATCAGAGGCGCCGGGCAAATGAGTAATTGATTTGCCATTAAAAAAAGCCTTTCTTGCTCTTGGTCCACCCAGAGCGCCGTTATTTTTTTGGTGAGCCCAGCCTCTTTTGATACGGCATTCTCATTCCACATCAATTAAGGCATCTCTCATCAAGGAAAATATTAACTCCTTATTCACTCTGTATGTGCTGACTGATGCTCGTCGTTGGAGTGTGATTCAGTTTAGATGTCTCTGAGGTAAGGTTGGAAAAATTATAAAATTTTTGATTAAAAAAGCAGTTTTATTTTTCCATACTCTAGTTTTTTTTTTTTTTTTTTTTTTCTTTTTTTTTTTCAGAAAGAGAATTAAACTGAGTTTAATTCTATTAAACTATTGAATTAAATTAAATTTAAGGATGTAGAATTAAGTTTATATTTCAGTATATTACCTGCTATAAACATTATAATACAAACGATTTATGTGGTATTTCCACAATTTATACAAGTGAATATTTTTGTTTTCATATTTTTATATATTATTTTACTTTTTTTACTTTTTATGTAATCCATATATTTAATTTTCAATGCTTGTTGTTATAAAATTGTTTACTTTTAGAAAATTTGACATTTTCTGGTGCACTACGGAAAAACTGAAGTTTTGACATCTGTAATACTGTAATTGTTTTTTGGGGTTTTTTTATGTTTAGTCANTTCTATTCAGATTATGCTTATTATTTTTTTTTTTGAAAATAAACAAATCAAAAATAGAAATGTCTCTGGTTCCTTTTGAGGTTCAGAGAGAACATCAAGGGGGCATAACATGTAAATGGATTTAAAATTAGCTGACTGTTGTTAACAAAACAAGGTAATCATTCTGGTATGAGGAACAAATAGCAGCACTAGTGATTAGTGTATTACTAACAGCACCCCAATACGTAATGAGTCTTTCCTCGATAGACAGTTAGGATTTAATTAAATTTAGATTTAATTAACTATTAACTAAGCAATAGCATTCAGGAAGGATACATCTAAGATAGTTAAATAGTTTGCTGAGATGAATTGAAGATTGAGGAACATAGAAAAAGAAGAAAAAGAAGGAAGAGAAATGGAAAATCAGAAACGAGGATTATGTTAAATTCAATTGCTTCACACTGCACACACATCTGTATTTAAAAGCTTCAATTAAAGAGTGTTAACCCTTAATTGTTAAAGCTATTTGGTAGCTTATCCTAAAATGAAACTATGCTAAGTCGTGTTAGCTTAGTTGCTTAAGGTGGTTTGTTTACAACATGGTGTTTTGTGCTATGTGAAGTTAGCACTTCCTGTGAAAAGTTGTTGTCACGGTAACCAATGCATGCCATTGTAATTAACGCAGTTTAATGTCTGTTTATGTTAAACAGTCATAGTTTTAGAACGTGGTGCTTTCAACCTTCAAGACTTGTTGCATTACATTAGCACTTCGGTGAGTGCTTCTCTAATGCAACAATAAACTTCTTGCACTTGTTTAAAGAATTACAAAACGGGTTTACTGTAAGTTAAAACCGTTTTAAACATATATGTAGTTATGTTTGCCTTACATATGAGTACTAAAGTACAGTATTTCACCTTTAATTTCACTCAGCGAGTGATACACAGTAATGACCACCAGGTTGCTCAGCTTATATATATGACAGTCCAAGTGTAGATGAATTGCTTCAATCTAATTATAAACTATAAGGCCTTTATGCTGTAGAAAGGGTAGCAGCGCTCACATCTACCTTGATATAACTGTACTGAGATTTTTTCTTCAAAGAAACAATTTAAACAATACTGCAATTTTGTGATTTCTTCACTAAAGCATATTACATTATGGTACAGTTTGGACATGCCGCTGAGCTGAGATTCAGACTTACGCTTTGTCAAGACAGATTTATGCTTTAATACTGAATTTAGGGTTTCTTTGCTAAAATCAGATTAACCTTACACCGATACCATTAAGCATGAAATACATAAAAGACTCACAATTATAATAGCGGTACCAATTCAAACCCCAACTTTATCTGCATCTCAACAAGCCAGCAAATAAGGACACCACCGGGCATCTGAAGTCACGTCCTATTTTAACCTGGCTATCAAGCACACACTTTTAAGTTGCCAGTGTTTAAACTCATAACTTTCGTTTTATCATCCCCGCATATTCTCCACCAAAATCTGTAGCGAATCAGATCATGGGAAATATGAATAATTAACCATAACTAGTTATAATTAACTAATCATATTTTGAGATCCGCTGTAGATATTTAGTTGACTTCTCAGGGTCAACTGTCTTGTCAATTTTAAGAACGTTAATTTCCTGGTTAAAGGCAATAACTTTCTTACTGTACAATTCTATAATTTTGTAACGTAAATCTGCATGATTATTGACTCCAGTTATGAGTAAACAATGAACAACGTCAAGTGTGATACAAGTAAGTTTTATTAACTACATACACACTTAAACTAGTCCAACATACTACATAAACACAGTAACCAGGTCTACCATACACACACACACACAACACATACAGTTGGTATAGGAAATGGTTAAAGTTTAGCACTAAAGAAAGAGACATAAGGTATGACATTTATGGAACCATTTTGCATTTTCAGCAGATCTAAAACCTGAGGGAAAACGTCAAATTCCTTAGTTCAAACACCTTTGTAAAAAGGTGTAACTGATCCTTAATGCATCAATTAAATCGACTAAGTTTGATACTTGCGTATGTCTGAAAAAGATTCCTGATGCCATCTTAAGGCCCCAAGATCTTGCTGAAGTTGTTTGATGAAAAAGAACCAGTTTTGAGTAAGAGAATCTTGATTAATGGAAAGGTCAAGGCCGAAGCCTGGCACGAGCTTAGTATGTTCTGGAGCGTTCTCACCTTCCTCTTAGATCTCCTGAACACCGAACAGGCGGCGGGTCACCTGGATTTGTGGGGGGGGCCCCCTTTTAAAGCCGCAGAGATTCACTCCTCTAGAGGGTTGTCCAATGAGGAAGGCTGAATCCCAAGCGGGAGGTTGGAAATACTTGGGATTTTTATGACTCTTTGTCTGTAAGCATGGTATTTTGCTTATGTAATTCGCTGGAGTGTTGAGGCACTAATTAGTACAGATTCTTAGAACATCAATCTGTTGCATAGGTATCAGCATATAATATACACTTGTTTCGATCATAAGAAGGCGAATTCATAGATACTAAACACGGTATATTTAAGGTTATATGAATGAGTGGTTTATTGTAAGCATGAATAAAATAGTCTATAATACAACAGATTAAATACAACACAACAATAATATACACAATGGCCTGAAGAAAAAGGGTGTTCATTCAAAGAAGGTTTTCCAATTTATTTATTTATTAGAACAGTCCATTTCTCCTGTGCATTTGTACCCCTTGTTTCTGGAGAATGCAGCTAAGTAGTCGGCTAGCATTCCACAAGGTTGTAAATGTATCAGGTTACCATGAAACCAGGGTCTTGTTCTGCGTCCTGGGGTGTTACAAGTATTTGTGAAATCTAGCTACAATATATTTGGTGTTGAGTGGGTCCAGACTCTACAATATATATATATTATATATATATATATATATATATAGTCAGGTATCAAGCCATATGACCAAATATGCCAATTCAAATATGCAATAATTTTTATTTCTAAGTGTGATTTCTGTAAAGTTGTACTTCAGCACAACCAAAATACAACATTGTGAAATGTCAAAACATTTTGTTGCTGCTGGTTGTTATGTCCTATGATATTTACCATCCAAAATCTGTACTTGACTTCCCACTGCAAACGGGCAAAGGTAAATGCCATCTTGATTAAAGGGAAACAAAAAAGTATACATAATATGAAATGTAAAATAAAGTCATGGACATGAATAAATGTTTACCCTTTTGATCATTAAACATGCTCAAACCTCAAAATGAGCTCGCCAAACACAAAATCAATATTATAAGTCTATAATAATATGCAGTGTGGCTATATTGAACATATTTAGCAAGTTTTGCAATCCATAAAGTCTCTACAGTAAAAGCAATAGCAGAAGTGTCAGAAAACAAACGCAACACATTACAAGTCTGCTACTTTTCAGGCTGTCACGGGCATTACAAGCTTTTAAGCATAACTGATGAATTATTCCCATGATTCTATTTTAATGAAAAGGCTTTTTGTAACATGCTGTCTCAATCTCAGATTATCTCCTCTCAATATAACCCACAGCAGAGTCAGTGAGCGGCTCATTACTCCATGCTTATCTGAAGAGATTCTCCTCTCAAACAGACTCCTTTTCTCTTCAAATTGACTGACGTGAGGACATATTAATATGAGAAACTTTCTGTTTGTTGTCATGGATGACAGGGGTTCATTCCTGTCATCATCCTTCATCAAACTTCCCAACTTCTGTGAAAAAGCGGGAATATCGGCATGAGCCAGAAGGGAGATGGACAGCCATCATCAGTCAGTATAATCTGTTATGGAGAGAACATACTTGCCCAAATGCATATCATAGCTCCATTTGCATATTTTGGTCTTTGATTTTCAGATACGGATATCGCCGGGTTAATTAAATGTGAATGCTGAAGCTATCAAACGATTTTCTTTGCCAGAACCGCTGTGAACTTACTAACAGTCTCGCATGTTTTGCAACATCTAAAGTTTCTTGCTCTCTGCCCACCCAAAAATGGTTGCTGTTATTAACAGATTGTTTTATTAGTCAGTGTTATGACAAACCGCTCATGCACATAACAATCACAATTGACGTAAATCAGCCGCATTCAAAGCATTGATGAGTCAGTGTGTCTTTGTTTTCCTTGCTTTTATTAATGGAAGTTTATTTTCTTCACATCCTTATTGTCTTGTATTGATTATGAGCTGGTGTTGCGACATTGTTGCTATTTTTATTTGTTTGTTGTGTGGACACTTCAAGCCGACACATCAGAGGGATAGAAAAGGCTAACACTGATTTCATAACCGAACTGAATCAAGAACTCCACAGAAAAAGGTAAAATGCAGCCATTCTTGATCAGATCAAAGAGCTCAGTTCATAAATGTATTTATTTTGTATAAAATGTATCAAAGAGCTTGTTTACACCTCGGTATTAACACCTGTCTGGGGTGAACAATCAGCACTATGAAGCTCAAAATACAGGTGTGAACGAGGTGCAAAACATTTTGCGACCAAATCTATACATTCTGAGGTAGAATGTGACCATATCATATTTGTGTCCTAAAGCGTCCCGGATAAGAGTGATACTCACCTGTCAATCAACTACTGCAATAGCACAAGGGGTTTTAAACCATTCCCATGATATATGCCACAGCATGTGTGATAATATATCAGTCTAAATATATAAATATAGAAAACAATATGTGCACATGCATTCACAGAGCAAGTTCGCTCACACACATCCAAAGAGAAGTTCAGGTAATACTGATACTTAACAATGAGCATTGTGTTTAAGCAGCCTGACCACATCATTATATGAAAGTAACGTTTACATGTACATTTCTGTATGTTTGGATATACAGTGGCTATAGAAAATAATCACCCCCCGTTTAAAATGATCACACTTTATCGCTTTGCAGCTTGAAAGGAAGATGGACACAAAGTTTTTTTTATCCATCTGTATTTAAAAAAAAAAAAAAGAATCACTGAGTTGGAAAAAGGATCACCCCCTCCTAAAAAATGATTTGTAAACTCAATCAGGTGTAGCTGATCACCTTCTCAATGGCAAACAAAGCCATTTGACTTTCTCCTGTGATCAGCTGTGGTCATTTTGATTAACTCAGCGTGAAAAGAGCTTTCCTGGAGCATTTCAGCACTTGGTAGTGCAACAGAAGCAAACAATCAACTATGAGTGAGAAGACACTGTCTGAAGATCTCCGGGACAACGTTGTGGACAGGCTCAAGTCAGGAGATGGATACAAGAAAAAAAAATGCAAAGGCTTTATCAATGCCTAGAAGCACAGTGAAGTTTATTAGAGTGAGAAAAGCATTTTGGTAAAACACAGGGACACTCCTGGATCTAGGATTCATAGCTCCCAAAAACAAAACTGGATAAAAGAGCCGGAGGAAACTGGTCAGAGAGGCGACCAAGAGGCCGACAGCAACTCTTAAGCAGGGAATTATGACAAAGATTGGTCATTGTGTGCCAGCTGACAAATATCAATATAAAATTCTCCAATAATGGCTCTTTGTATTCACAATCGGGAGGTGGCCCCGAGGCTGGAAAACAAGGTCAACATCAGAAAGGGCCACATGCAGGTCAGGACTTGAGCTTTGGCCACAAACACCTTGAGCTCTGAGGCAGAAGAGACCTAAAATGACTATTATTGGCGCTCAACACCAAAACAAATAACAGCATTGCTGCAGTAAAGCATGGAGGTGGTGATATCTTGTTATGGGGTGTTTCTCTGCAGCAGGCACTGGAGCACTCGTCAGGATAGAAGGAAAAATGGACGGGGCAAAATACCACCGAATTCTTGAGGAAAATCTGCTGACCTCTACCAGAAAGTTGTCACAGGACATTGACACAAAGAACACAGCAAAACGGACCCCACACAGTGGTTTGAAGTATGGAATTCAGGTCTTTCGGGGACATTTTGTTTTGCCATCAGATGGGAATGCTCATAAATGTATTACTGCTTAGTAACATTTATACAACATTTGCAAGAATAGGACATAGTTTCCGCTTAGATTGGGTACTGCAAAACATACTAAATAATTAGTAGATTATTTGTAGATGGTAAATATGAGGTCTATACCAAACATCAAAATAATCCAAACAACTGAAGATATATGAAACTGAAAGTTTACATGAAATTAGTAGCATTTTTGCCAATTGACATGAGATAACCCATATAGTAAAAGATAGGTAACGGTTTAGTAAGTTCATTCGTAACCGTTAACAAGAACATATCTCATATTTCTGCTATGCAATAAGATAACTGATTATTGTTAAGAGTATATAAGGTTGTTATTGATTTATATGAAGTCCTTATAATGGTGCCCCAGTTTTTTTGTTTTTAAAGGCTTAATTTTTTTACCTTGTTTCCCTGTAGTGAGACAGCATATCGCTCATGATTTATTGACCGGTCTGTACAAGGTTCGTCTTGAGCAAAGGGCGATATGTCAGTCATAAAATTTATAGGCTTCGACAATTGGGGAATGTTGTAAACGTGTCTTCAGCTAAGGTTGCGTGTACAACCTATCGTACTCATTTTGTGAAGTTGGTCAACACACAACAAGCTGACTAGCAGTCACACATTCGTGAATGCCTCCCAATGGGACTCTATACTCAATCCACTGATGCATCGGCATCTGTTGATATTAGGGACCATAAAGAACCGACATGGGTACAGATCCATACGGGTCAATGAAGGTCGCAGGAACGAATCCAATGGATGGGTCTGGACTTTGTTTAGGAGACTGAAGCCCTGCTCACAAACACTGCTTAATGTCCACTGAGACTTTGGTTTGTTTGCGAGACGGTATAATGATTTCAAATCTACCAGGGTTGAGGAGGTGAGACATAACAAGCGGCCAGTTGTACAAGCTATATTGTGTGGAATTCAGTTTGTCTCTTAATTGTAAAGAATAGCTTAATGCTGCTTTCCATTGTTGGAGAGAACGAGGAGCGTCATAAATTATAGTTTTATTGGTTTAATTAAAGCCAAAGAGTAAATTTAGTCCCTGTGAGTCTCATCCATTGTTTGGAGAGAGAGAGAGAGTCATAAATTATAGTTACTTTTGGTTAATTAAAGCCAAAGTAAAGTCCCTGTGAGTCTCAGCATCTTTAATCCAGTCATGGATCCTTGCTGGTTTTTTTTAAGCACAAATGTGAAGGTGGTGCGCAGTGCAGGGGATCAAGGCTGGTAATCAGAAGGTTTGATGGTTCAAGCTTCCTTTGAAACTGGAGTTTCCCAAACTAAAGCTACTTACAAGACAAAGTAGTTAAACACACACTTTTAAAACGCAGTTAGCTGCTCTACAATCTACTAATAAAATGTAATTAACTGCTTCGATTCCATTTAATGGGACAATAAGTTTAAATATACAACTGATCAGCAGATGTTTTTGCCCCAATTAAAGCAGTATTCACACAGTATCTGGTGCAGTACAAACTCAATTAGGGTGACAAACATGAACAGATAAACATATGTTAGGTCTAAATATAACACAAAGGCTGATTCATCTTGAAACATCTTGAAAACACATTCACTTGGACTTCTGCATGAGGACAGAAATTGATATTTTTATTATTTATGTATTTATTGTTATTAATTTTACATTCAAACAACCCATTGCAACCTACCAGGCCTCTTTTACAAACCTCAGCCAATATTAAAATAGGTAATTATGTTGACTCACATTAAAAATGCATTACTAGCATAGGCTACAGTTGGATAAAGCAGCAGATATTTTAAACAGGTAAAATTTGAAATGGCCTCCCCACTGAGACAGAAACAAAAAACTGCACACACATACCGTGATCTACAAAATCCCTGGATACTGAGATATGAATGAAAAAGATTGAGAGCATGTTCTCATGAGCTATACATAGTATATAGAGAAGACATGCACTACTACTGCAGCTTAGTAGAGTAATATATGAATCTGTTATTCAGAAAGCACATTTGAAAAAGAAAATATATTTATAGGAACATATGTTAACACAGAGAACATGATTCACTTCTGTAATTAAACTGACAACCCTAAAGTGTATCATGTTGGATTAAAGCATCTGCTAAACATTTCTTATTTCATATTATTCTCCCTTTTTGAAGACAAATGCATGGTAACACTTTATTTTAGGGACCAATTCTCACTATTAACTAGTTGCTTATTAGCATGCATATTACTAGCATACTTGTGTTTATTAGTACCTTTAAAGCACATATTAATGGCTTATTCTGCAACACCATATTTTAAATACCTAAACTTAACAAATATTAATAAGCAACAGATTAGGAGTTTATTGAGACAAAAGTGGTAGTTAATTGTTAGTTTATAGAGATAACTGGAACTAAAATACAGACCAAATATGGATTACAAATGAGTTCAGAACACTCTAACTTTCCAGCAAAATATGATATTTTAGAGAAATACTTTTTCTCTCTGTGGGCATTCCTCTGGGACTCAGGCCTTCAAATCTCTCCTGACTGACAGAGTCATCAAGTGCACAGAGCAAATGGCAGTGCAACATTATTGAAGAGCTCGAACCTGCTGTCATTTTCCTGACAGAACCTAAAAATAGCATCAGGACCAGCATCTAACTTTTGATTCCCGGCGTGGTGGACATGGAGCCGAGGAGCGGGTGACATTTGCGAGCAATTTCCTTTTCCTGCTAAAGTTCAAGTGCCTACATCAAAATTTTTCAGAAAGCTAATAGCATTTGAAACCATCCAGAGAGTTAATATCCACGGTGATCTGATGGTGGAATAGCGACCTCCCAGAGTAGTGGGACGTGGAAATGCACGTCTGCATGACCAGCATATGAAAGTTTGAATGAAATGCTACCACACTGCCCTCACATACTCTGCTAAAAATATGAAGAGTATAATGAGGGTCGAAGGATCATTAAAGGTTGACAGAAGAGCCATGACAGAACCATGTTTAGTAGTAGTAGTATCTACTGTTAACATATGCCTTGCAGAATCGACAAAATGAAAATTAAAGAGACATTATGCCTTATGTATCATATAGCCCATCTAACCATATGTTGTTTTATTAATATCCTTGGCTATTGAGATTTATTTATTTATTATCTTATGCATTTCTCTTTTGTTTTTATTTTTCCTTTTGTTCTCCCCAATGCTGAAACACTGGCTCATCTCCAGTCATTTGTCCACCTAACCCAAGGAAAACGGCTTGTGGTTTCTGAGTAATTGCCGAGAATGTAGTCTACTGTGCTCTAGTGGCAATTACTCCACCTCACCACTGTGTCCTAATGCTACTGGCTGGGATCAGTGCAGCCAGTCTGCTGATTTGCTAAGGAGGGTTTGGTGATTGTCCTTCTGAGCAAAATCCCAGTAGGGAAGAGATTGATCACTCAAGAAGACCAAAACAGTTCATCACAAAACCCACAAGAGGTTGGCGAGATGTGAATTTTCATCCAGCAGCAAAAACAGCAAAATCAGGGAGAGGGGGGAACAATCATGGGCTGTCAGAAAGCGACGGCCTTTGTTGTGTCACATGGAATGATAGTTTTTGGTCAGCCCCAAGCTGATTAACTATAAAACTTCAGCAACAACGTATTGTTTAAAAAGCTCAATGCAGCTATTCAAATACAGTTTACAACACTAAAACCATGAACATCTCAGACGAAACTCACCATGCACCGGATGCATACAACTTCTGTCTCATAGAATTAGTGTTATACTGAGCAGTTTGATTTGTTTCTGTCATAAAATATGCTTAAAATTTAGTTGTTCATTTTCTGTATTCGCAATGTGACTTATACATTCGGACTAGTTACTGTTGACGAAATCCTTAGTTAATGACCATTTTCATCATTCATTTCACTGATGAGATGAAGTGCACGATGGATACATGTCCACACGTTCCAGTGATATCAGCTCCATGTAGGGGTCGGCTCTCTTCCCAACAGAAAACATTTTCTCTGGGCTTGTCAAGCCGGAGTGGACCCTTTGGGGCTCTGATCACCTGTAAGGACATCCTGACTTTATCTCCATGAGAGTGAGATGTGGATGGAGAAAAGTGTCCAACACAGGTGCCGACCATTCCATTTTCTGATAAAGCCCATGCTGTTGACCCCTCTTCCACCCTATAAATGGATAGCTCTCAGGCTTATCGGAGCCTAGCAGCCTCAGTAATTCCTCCCTAGTTAGAGCTTTCAGAAGACAACATTAAGGTGATACGGCAGAGCTGAGCAGGTTACATCCATACTAAGTGATTGTCGCCTTGGTGCCGCAGAATCTCATCACGTTTGATGCAGAATGTTTCGTATCATTGGACTGGTCTCCCCTAAGAGATTACTGTTTTTATCTCCGTTCGGTTGGATGAAGGGGGAATCAGGCACTGAGTGAACAAATGTCTAATAACTTTTCCTCGATCGTCACGACTGGCGGTGAGGGAAATTAAAAGGCGTTGTTAAATCAATGAAGCCGTCTGGGCGAACCACGCAAGAGACTTCCATCACCGATTGAACGACAGACCACGGAAGGCCCCACCGGGAAGATCCTGTCTCGAAGCCTTCATTGTTCTACACTCTCTAATGTGGCTAAGTGGTTTTTGGCATTTGTGATTATGAACACCGCAGTGCACTTTGTGCCTAATATGACAACTGGCAGTTCATAGGGGGTCTGACTTACGTCACAGTACTTTGGGATTTAAGCGATTTTGAAAAGCTTTTGGTGCAGGGAGGTGGCAGCAATCACCTCAGTGACTCCCCCCTCGAGAGGCTTCTGCCAAGCCTCCGCCAAGCCCCTTAATCTGATTTAGGCTCTGATTTTGAGAAAAGGGCTTAGAGCTTGGCTTCAAAATGGCTTTAGAGCTTGATGGAGGGGCGAAAGGAAACCTTTCAGATGAGAGTGATGTAACGGAAAGTGTAGGTATCACCGGTTCTATGTGAAGATTAAGTCCCTTTATCACGAGACGAGCCTATTTATCAAAAGCACTCGCAGCCAATTATGAGTGTAATTATGTAATTTTATGATTGAGAGGTTCAAAATGCTCAAGAGTAAGATGTTGTTCCTGTTGGGGCGAGGAAGAAAAATATGGAGTTAAAATGATTGTGAAGATAATCCAATAAGGAAGTGTCGAGGTGTCTGCAGTGGCGTAATGCGACTGAAGGAAAGAAATAAACAGCACCAACAAGGAGACCTTCAATTTTTCAGCCTTATTTCAGAGACGCCATTGAAAGCATTTTTATCCTGTTCTCTTTTTCACACCCACACTAAGAAACTCTCACATTTAGATTTAATGATTTCTGACACTGAAAAGGAGTTGTCACTAATTTTAATCACCAGTCAGCATTTTGAATGACCTTGAAATGCTCAACCGCAAGAACTGCCCTTTCACAGCCAGACCAAAACAGCTTTTCCCAGCATCTCACGGAATACTGACTAATCACAATATGCATTCACTCTCTACTGTACCTGATTTCATTAAAATAAGAATACTGAAGGAGACTGGCAAGGTTGCTCAGAAGTAACAATGCATAATTCATCTTGGTTTTGAATGTTTGGAAATCAAGATTTACACTTGATAGCCAGCCGTTAGGATCTTACTGCCAGAGGAGGGAAAATAAATAAATAAACCACATGGTTTAATTAAAAAGGCAATTTAGTATTATGTTCAGATTTGTTGGATGAGGATTAGATACGAGCTCAAGGTCAGTCGGGTAAAGAAAGAAATACACAAAGAAGGAAATAAGTGGTCTAATAATATCAAGATCGGACAGGTGCTGTGATCAATTTGGTGGAAATTGTAGGATTGAGTCATAAGCTTTGCTTGTGCACTCCGAAATGCTCTTTTAATCTGAACACCATGTTTTAAACAGCTGTTATGCTTCCCCGGCCAAGTTTCTTACACCCACTGCTCCGCTCCTTATCTAGTCTTTACTTCCTTCAAATCACTCCTTTTTTCTCGCTCCCAGTTCTGTCTTTGCCGCTGCTTGCTCCTTTCTGCTTCCATGCCCTCTCTTTAAGGTGTGATCTATATTCAATGACAGATTAATGAGCGTTTTCCTATTTCAGGGAGCCTCTACGCATCATTAGAGAAAAAAAAGTCTGATGAATAATACATCAGAGAAGCAGGCATATACAGGAACATCGTACAAGGTCTGCGCTGGTGAAGCCGGCGAGGAGATGAGGTGCTTTTGTTGTACATGACCAGCTCTTCGCGCTAATTGTCAGGGCTCTGCGAGCTATGAAACCGAGCAGTCCGCAGCCCACGAGTAAGCAGGAAAGTTAAAAAGTAGAAAGAATGAAACCACAAAACCTCTTAAACAATGGACAGTCCACTTGGCTATTGTTTCCAAGAGGCCTCTTCGGAACAGCGCGTGTCATTTTACACCCATAGGGTCCACTGAGTTCTCTAAAGTCCCTCTCTACACAAAGCCCCCGAACTTGCTTTTCATACACTTGAGGAGTTTAGATGAGTTTTGGCTCCGTCAGCTTAATTGGACCACTTCCCAATGGCAAGATGCTGCAGCCCATTTTAATTGGCTTCTTTTTAGGCATGCCAGCAATCCCATTGGACGGTTACGTGGAGGGTCTCCGTGGATACGGCAAGCGTTCTGTTGCGAATTCTGCAACAAAAGGCTAGTGGGCCTCTCTCGCCCACTCTCCATGTTATGGGCTGTGCTCAAAGCAAACAATACCTGACCACAACTTCACAGTCCTGACTGGTGGCAACTGTCGAGGGAAATGGAGGATTTCCCTCCATCAACCTGGTCCTTTAAGGGCATTTCCAGTGGTATAATGTTGTCACGTTGGCGTTGTAGGGGGAGCCAGCCACATACATTTCAAATAAAGGCAGGTAACTGAGCCCAGACATGTTATATGTTTGGATTACCTTTCACTGACAGTGGTGTCACCCTGACATATGCCTTTGCCTGTCCCTGACACCCCATAATGAGCACATGATAATGTGTTTCCCCTTGAACCCGGAGACTTCCTGTCGGTGCTAATGAGCTTCTACGGACCACAAGCTCAGTCGCACACACACGATCCAACCCTGTCACCTAGCAGCATAATGAGTCGTCAAAAACACCTTCACTTCCTTCCCAGAGATCTTCACTTCTCTGTTGCCGTGTCTGCTGTCGGTCTCCTAATTGTGTGTATTTGTTTGCCCAAACGTGTCCTTGTCTCCAAGGAGACAGTATACAAATATCTGGCTGTGAGCTGGATACCTGGAGTTGCTTTGGAGTGTCCATGGTGACACGGTTTTGAGTGAGAATCTGTTCTATGCCTAATTCTGTGACCCAGGGACCCAAGATTCTGTAGTTAAGACTTGGACAAGAAGAGAATTTGTAGCACATCACCAAGAAATTTCAACTTTTTTGAGCACATACAGTAATTTACTTTTGGGTCTTACTTAGAGTATATTTCATAAAAATACACCTCATGCTTTCCTGAATTCATTCCGTTGCATTTCCAGCGGGATCCTACAGCCTCTTGGATTGGATTTCCCCATCACCCCTAAAAAATGCTGTTATTTTTTCATCCCAAAGAATGCCGACCACAGCAAACTTATCAGTCCAGCTAGAGGAATCAATCACGGCCGGTGGCATTTTGAGCTGTGGGCTTATTTGTGAATCTGTGGTCTGTGGCACCTTGACAATCCCTGTGTATGATTGCTAGGACCCTTGAGGTGTTAGCTTTTGGAGAGGTTTTTTTGTCTGCATTTTAAAGTATTCTATCAGTACTGCTCCTTTCTGCTACTCTATTTCTTTAGTAATGCTGTGGAAGCTTTCTAATTTTAATAACATTAATTAAACTTTTCCCTCTTTGTCTCACCATCTATCTGCTTATCTATTCATCTATTTACTTGCTTAAAAGTGCATAGAAACAGATATGCCACTCTACAAGATTACTAAGAGTGAGACAAAATGGAAGACAGTAAACAAAATATCTGAACTTACACTTTCTATTCTCACACCATTAACATATGTGTTTTATCAATTATTCTTGCTTAAAAGAGTATACATTCCCATGCTAGTCTGAACCAGCAAAGTCAAGGTGTTCACCAGCAGTACCTAGATTAGGTCTCCAATGAGGTCTATAATATCTGGAGAGAGTTATCGATTAGCATTCTCATCCATCTCAGTGGCAGTTGCTTGAGTGGCCCAGGCCAAATATGCATTTTGAAATCTACCATCTATGCACATGAAAAATCACAGAACTTTGAGCCAAATCACCCAAACCTTAAATGCCATATAACTGGCTAATGGCATTAAGTATATGTGCACAGTCCCAACCCTTCACTTGTGACTACCCTGAGTAGTCTGATATATATATAAATATATATATATATATATATATATATATATATATATAATATATATATATATAAATATATAGTCATCAAATTCAGTGAAGTTGTAATAGACCTAAAAAAAAAATACGATTGAAAATGAACTAATCGCCATTATAAATAATTGTTTTAATATTCATCTTTTTTTTTCACAGTAACACAGAGACATATATACACATACTTGATGTAGCCCAAACAGTATAGCACTTGACTAGCAATGCCATGACATGGGTTTTAATCCCAGAGGAAGCAAGAACTGATAAAATGTGTGCCTTCCATTCCATTCAAGTCAATTTGGATAAAAGCATCTGCCAAATGCATAAATGGAAATTTAAATGTAAAAAATGTGTACATATACATTACATGTGCTATGAACAATGCTTTGTTGGAGTGAATCAAATCTTCACATTGAGAGTGTTGGACATCAGACTCCATTATGATCTAACTAGTTTGCAGAACATTAAATGTATTCCAATTCAGCAAGAGTGGGTTACTTAATTGAATTATTATCAGCCGATTCCTTAAAATACTCCATACAGCCCCGATCCTTCTCTTTCACCATAACATAAAAAATATAATAAATACAAATATAGCCTATTGCTGTTCAGAGGCACTAATCTCTTTCTTTATATCCAAAACACTATAAGAGCTATATTGGAAACATTTGAGGCCACTATTTATTCCAGCTCTCCATTTCATTGTTGAATAACATGCTGTCAAATAATTTAATCACAGCCGTATGAACTTCCCTTTTTGTCCTGGAAATAATAATCCCTTCATCCTGCAGCAGACTCCTGCGATATTTGACACCGAATTGATAATGTCACTTCAGTGTCATATCAGTGCAACCACAGGCTTTTAAATAGCTTGGCTTCACGGCCACTAAGATTGTGGCAGGTCTTTGAGAATCACAGTCACAACATAATATTTCAGAGTATTTCAGTATATTCCACTGCGCCTCAGCAAAGAGACTTCAAAAGAGGTACCCATCTTATAAATAATAGACATTTAGAGGATAGGTGTCAGTGGGGAGGGGAATTGAGCCAAGAGAATTGAAAGACCTGCCGATAGATTAGCCTCAGTAATCTGCATAATGTGAGAGGCTGCTGGATCATATTAGCATGTAAGAAATGATGCATGTAGCTTTGTAGGACAGCTTCCTTTATCCCTGATGTGCAATTGACTGAACAATAACCACTGTAGGTAAATTAATTACCCCAACTGCTGAGCTTTCAGAATGCACTAATCTGCAAGCAACCGTAATTACATTAATTTCTCCTGCTTAACACCTTGCTATTAGTTGATTGTATTATTGATAACTTGCTTGGGCCTGTTTTAATCTGGTTTTTAAGGTGTCCTTGGGTGTTTTGAAAGGCACCATCAAATAAAATGGATTATTATTATTATTATTAGTATTATTACTACTCTTCAGTGTACCATTAAACAGGATATTCCTTGAATCATAAATAAACAGGGGAAATTTAAAAAAAGAAAATACTTGTTCATTTATCAAAACAATATAATATAAAAAGATTGAACCGTGTTCCCTTATAATAATCACATTGACCCCTGTACACTTCTGAGCCCTTAACCAAACCTTAAACCTACCCATACCACCAAACGTGTCCCTAAACTTACCCGTATCGCACAACAAACACATATGATATATGTAATCATGTAATCAATAAAAAGTAACTGTGAATAGTCCCTATAATTCAGAGAATACTTAAACCACATGTAATATAATTACAAGTACTTAATTGCCAGACCAATATTGCATGTAATCAGTTTCTAACAAGCACTGCACACAGACATATTTGATAAGATCTCAGATCAAACTATAAAAATATTAAGCAAATAGTATAAATTAACTCTGAAATCTGTTGAAGACATTAAATTTAAAACACTCAATATAGAGTTGTCAGCCTCATTAATTGTGTTCCCATTCTTTTTTTAGGGTGATGATAATACCCTGTTTTGCAGAGACTAGAAAGGCAGTTTATCATAGCTGAGGGGCAAACAGGTCAAATGTGTTACAACAATGTGTTTCAGGCTAATTTAGCATTTCTTCCAGTCAAGTGATTTTAATTTACTTTCTCTCCACTCCTGCCTTTGATTCATGTCCCTGGAAAATTTCAGACCAATTAATTTGATGTTTATCGAATTAATCACTCTTCCTAACATGACTAAAGCGAGCTACAATGTAGCACTGAAGGCCACCATGTGAGCAGGTTAAATAATTTTATTCAGAACAAGCTCGGAAGCCGCATTAAAAATTTGGTGGGGTTTTAAAATGGAAAGCTTTTATGTCTCTGGTAGCGTGTCCATGGGAACAAAATGTTTGTTGTTCATGTGAGTTTTGTCCAAGTGCTCGATTAGGGGAGCGGTATGGATTGATTATGTCAGAAAATTTTTATTTTTTGTCAGTTATTTTATTAACGGGTCCAATCACCATCAAGCACTTTAGCTAGTACAAACATTTAGACATGATGTTAAGGCAATATGCGCTCTTTTATTTAGCTTGTACACAAACACAAGAGAGGCCAACACCACACATTACCACACACAGGTCTATTAAACAACCCATATTTTCAAAGTGGGGATAAACAACACCTGAAACCCCTGTTGTGGAGTGCTGAGTTTAATTGGGTGAAATATGCTCACCTTTGGATAATGGTGAGGAAAGCGAGGATTTTTTGTGCTAATTTCCGAAAACAGAGTCAAAGTAACAATTGTGTTCGCAGAGAACCGACGGCTTGACTATGTGTAAATTGCTTGATTTTGACCGGGAGACGGGAACGGAGACCTCAGCAGCTACCCATGTGCACGAGATCTTAGAAAATCTTTGAGAAAATCATGACTCCATTAAGCCGTATTAAGCAGCAGCATGGGGGTACATCATGTATCTGACGTGCGAACATTCGGGGGTATGTCGTTTCGTTCAATAGCAGCAGAAGCCGGAGGTTGGGGGTTCGGCTAGCCAACTAAAACGCAATCCATCATATGTGGCTGTACGGAGCGGGGGAGGAAACAGGACAGAAAAACACCCAGCATAAGCACGATAAGAATGAACAGATTGCTGGGAGCAAAGTGGAACTGCGAGCGCAAGTCCAGGGTATGTTTCAGATTAACGATGATATGAACAGCCCTCATATGCAGAGGTGTAAAGTATGTGAGTAATGGACGGCAGGATCGCCCAAGGGGGAAGAGTAAGATTTTAGAGCTCCCAATCTAAGTTACTCAGTACAGTGACCAGGGAAAACGGGGGACGGCCGGACAAGGCAGGGAGACCGGGGGAAAGCACAAGGGCAGACAGTAGGTCCTCGGGAGCGGGCCGAAAGAGTCAAAAATGGTAAAATAGTAGGGTGCATGGAGCAGACGACAAGCCAGTAAGAAGAAGAATGGTACCAGTGTCACGGGGGGGCAGGCCAAAACGGCATACATGTCCGGAGCACACAAAAAACAAGCATACAGGCCTTATGAAGAGACCCACAGGGGGGGCAACCGAGGGGGGAATCCAAAAGGTGAAGCCGGGCCGGCGAGCAGAAGGGGGCCACCAGCCGTAGATAGTAGATCCCACCTGCGCCAACCCACTGCCCTCAAGGTTCTAGTAATCCAAAGGACCTTGATTAGCGGACGGGGGCGGGGGGTGTAATGGGTGTGGGAGCTAAATCTGCCGGAACGGGCCCGCCAGGAGTCAGGACTGAACACCGTGAGGAACCAGGAGGTCCAACAGCAACGCCGCAGAGGGTAGCTCCAACCAAGCAAACACACCGGACAGCTAAGCAGGTCTGAAGCATTACGAAGCCCGTCCCACGGAGACGCGGACTGGAAGACGCATACATTTTGGATCGGAGGCGGGTTCGGTCCAATGGAGCCGGCGGGGGGAAACCGAGAGGGGGTGACAAAACGGGCCCAAGTGGATAATCTGAAAACGCAGTTTTTTTTTTTTGGTGGACCGCGAATCCAATATTCGAAATGATAACGTCATCAGCCCACGGCTCGACCTTAGTCAACACCGCTACGTACGTTAACATACCCAAAACAGACAAACATAGAACGATTGTCTGTTATTTACTTATTTATTATCTTTTAACTAAATTCACCCGATTAATAAATGTATTGTTCCATGGCTTTGTCATAGACTTCTTCTCTCGTTTTAGTTTATCTCTGTGCAGAATTACAGCGCTACTGCTAGGATGCTGGCTGTATACTACAACACTCGTTTTGTGTCGTTTCGTGTGGATGCAGAATTTCTTGAAATGAGGGGAAAAAGACGATAGGGAACGCTCTGGCCTTCGGTGGACGTACTTTAGTACAAGCAGGTGGGTTGAGCAGGTTGGTTGGCGCTAAACTCTGCAGGAAAATGGTTCTCAATGGCCAGAGTTGAGAACCCTTGGATTTGATTATTCCATAGAGGACCTGAGTAGGAATCTCTTATCGCTAGTGATGGGAAATCAAGGTTTTCTGAACCGTTTGAGGCTTTCATGAAATTGTGCCGAAAAACGGTTCATTACTCGAAGCTTTTAACACAGTGCAAATTAGCGACATCTGGTGGTCAGACTTGGTTTCTCCAGCAAATCTAACAAAACATTGAGGAGCAGAGGATGGTTTGAAAATGTTTTCAATCTGTGCCAACTCGTGTCATGTGTAGTCCGGTCAATGGATTCACATATTGATCAATAATATAAAATATACAAGTGTGTGATTATAATAATTGACGTGAGTAGTAGCAAAAATATTTTGGCTGAGCTGTTTGGGGTCTCTGAGACCCCAGCTAGAACATGATAAAATGCAATCGAGGTGTGATGTGCATTCAGTTTCTGTCTGGTGTTGAGGTTATTCTAAACTATTCTACTGAATCCCAAATAAGTGTACACACACACAACCAAGTTAACGTAAAGTCAAACACAAGAGTCTTGCAAAGCGCCGTTTTTTTTTTTCAAACCAGCTGTCCTGACCTTCCGATACTGCATGACGTTCGAAGCTTCAAACTTCATCAATCACGTGGTATTGTCATTTCGATACAAGCATCGGCACAGTACATTAGTGCTTTGAAAACTAGGTCGGAGCATTGGAGCCTCTGTATCAATCGTCCCATCACTACTTATCGCCATTCTTCCCCCTTGACACCAGCCCTAGGTGCAAACAAACAATTACAATGTCTGTTCGCTTATCCTCCCATCATTACTTGTGTAACAAGTACCGCAGGTAGATGGCAGTCCATTGACACCTTAATTCTGCTTCTCTTGACGCTATTTCATTCTTTATCATCTCTTATGCAGTTTAATGCTCCCACAGTTCTCAGCTGACCCAGTTCCTCCAAGGTCATTCTGAACAACACAGAAGCTGCTCTTTAATGAACACTCGCTGCTAGAAACGGCCCCGAGATGTGTATGGAAAAACACAGCATGAATTTAATAGCAATCAGGTGGCAGGCGGCAGCTACATTTCCGAGGGCACGTCACAGATGTGAGCCTGTTAACCAAAAGCCCTTAGAGGAGCTTAGGGACTCATCTTCACCTAGCCAGATCAAGAGTGCAAATGTTGACACAGATCGGAGTGCCACTCTTCCTTATTCCTGAAGCACTTCTATCTATAGCGCTCTCGGATCAGTCTCCCACTTGCCTGATGGACGAGGGAAGAACACTGGTGCATGGTTAGATGCCGCTAGATATTCCTGGCTCTTCATCAAGACGTGCTCAGTTCGGCATTGTTTTAGGAGAGAGAACAGAGAGGTGTGAGAAGAAGGTGACTCACCAGCACTGATTTCTGCCTCATCCTACTGGACCGCTCTATTTGTGACTGCGTGCAGCCACTTGGAAAAACCCATCATCTGGGCCAATAGGTCTGGAAATAGAGTATTCACCAGGGTCAGCTCAACACAGGCTTCGTTGGCCCAGGGCTCACACTCCACCAGGGACAACGAGTTGCGACTCAAGAGATCTGCCGGTCTCCGATGGCAATTTTCTGTCTGGCCACAATGTTAAATCAACATTTGCAATTTTCCATCTGTGGCTCCTTCGAGCCATGCTTCTGTCGAGACGTGGCCTTCTGTTCCTAAGCAAACATTTGAATTGCTAAATGATTAGGTGAAGTGGAAGCTCGGAGCAAAGATCGATAAGTCACCGGCATGCAGGGCAGCACAAACCAATTAAGAAAACTGAGCACTTTACACCAATAATATGAGAAAGGAGAAAGAAGTGTGGTATGAAACAGTTCCGTTTGCTGGATGCACAGATGACAGCAATATTACCAGACTGCTTTGTTAGTCTTACTGACAGGTTGACATTTAAAATGTCATAATGATAAGTCTTGTAATCAAGTTCGCCGACGATTACAGGCATTAGAATGCAGCCAGAAACAAAGGTGCCAGATGTCTTGGGTGGACAAAAACTGAAACTGTAGTGAAATTTTAACTACCCCTTTCAATCTCCCATTCGTATTCCAGTTTCAAGTTAAGAAATGGAGAATGAGAGCGATAATGCAAATGTGTTACGCAACAATCATGGACCTTTATTACAGAACATTACAGCACAGTACGAACTAGGGAATGAAACTGCATTACCCAATCATTACTCTCAGCTGCTTTCAGGCAAACTAGTGTAAAAGAAACAGAACTAGCATGCATTAGACCTACAAACCTGAAATAAAATCACAATCACAAGCAGCCAAGTATGTTGTAGAGACTTTACATTATTCAGAATGATACATTGATGGCAATCAAATACAAGAAATAATGTCATTAGTATTATTATTATTATTATTATCATTACTAATCAAGTAAAATTAATTTTATTAAGCCTATCATTAGCTTTCCTCATGATCCTCATGCTTGACATAGGTTTATCATAACTTGGTAACACTTTATTTTAGTTGCTTATTAGCATGCATATTACTAGAATATTAGCCATTTTTTTTTTTTTTTATTAGTAGTAATTAATCACAATATTGCCGTATGCTAGAACATGCCCTAGTCCATCTCCCTAATCCGACCCCAGCCCTAAATTAAACGACCGGACTAACTCTGATAAGCAGCAAATTCTGAATGGTTGAGAAATGTAGTTAATAGTGAATAAGTGTTCCCTATTCTAAAGTGTTACCCATAACTTTCCTTTCATTTAAAATAGCCAGTGCAATTTAATTTAGTGTATTGATAAAAAAAATGTGTGTGTGTTTGTGTTTCACAAAAGTAGAAGTTCTGAAGAACATTCATGCTTAATGCAAGTGGATGGGGATCATGGGCTTTCAATTTCCAGAAATTACAAAAAAGGCATAACAGCATGAATCATCACAACATACCAGCATGAAGCATATGGCCCAAGTTGTGGAAGTGGTTTATGATCAGTCTTGAGAATCACTATATTCAAATATCCAACCACTGTAAAATCATCTGCCACTAACTTCAGCTGAAAATATTTGTGTAACAGATTTCAGGATATTGGTTTCAGTTTAACATCTGCTGTGTCTTACGCCGTCAGAACAATGCTTTTTGACAGTTTGCTTTACAAAGCTTTTACATCAAAATATTACAATGATTTCAAAAGTCAGTTAAAAGAAACTAAGACAAGTGTTTACTTTTTCCTTTAAAATACAAAGTATTTTTTATGTGGGCGGGTTATTAGACTTTAAATTGTGGTGGAGACGTTTTTGATCCTAGTATTTGTTTGTGCTAATACATGTTTCTCAGGGCTCATGGTTCCAGGCACGTGTTACAAACCCGCTTCGCTCAATAATCTTTAACTGATGCTCGGAGATTTTTCCTGTCTCAAATAGTAAAATACATTCCACAACCAAAAAGCAATGAACAAGGGCACCAATTGGTATCATTTAAAGACATTTGAGGGGGAACATTTAATCATCATTAACTTCGTATGCCCATAAATAATAGTTTGGATTGCTGTAAAAATGCAGCATAATTCAAAAGTACAAATACAAATACAACACCTCCAAGACAACACAACTTGTGTTCAGTCCACCACAACGGACTTCTTATTAACACATGAATACAAAACACAGCTAATATACTATAAGTCTGCTTCAAAACTCAGAAGAGACAAAAGTCACACATCATCTAGGTGCCATTTGACCACTACACATGCATACACACAAACACTGAATGGGCATGTCCCTCCACGTTGATGGCAGGGTACAAGAGAGCTACCATCAAGGGCTCGCATGAGAGACGGATGAGGGTGCATTACTATAGTCCAAAATCCACTAACAGGTGCTACAAGGACCCCTGGCATCCGGAGCACTTTTGGCTGAGTCAAGCATAATCATAGAGTCGGAACGTGCTTATACATGAAATCACATATCGGGTTCTCAGAACAGAGGCTCATAGATTGGTACACTATCTTGATTCTTAATCACAGGAAAAAAATAAAAAGACTATCTCAGCTTGGGGCAGAGCGGTGGACAGGTTGTGGGTCTCTCTCAAAGAGGGGGGTAGGGGATTGGGGGGAGGAAGGGGTGGGCAGGCGGACTAGGGGAATAGCGAGGGGGGAGAGCCGGGGGGGAGAAGCGCACACCACCCACACAGGGGGCGTCGGGGTATAGGAAAGAGATACCAGCACACAAACGCACACACAACGCACGCAGGAGGGAGTACGAGGGTGAGGCACAAGATGACCCTAGCATGCAAACAGTCAACATCCATATTAAACATACTGGGTTATACCCTGAATTTTGTGAATGGTCATAGCGCAATGACCATCTTGAATCCTGCAGGCCCTCGATCAGCAGAGCAGCTCCAAACAAATACAGGCTGAATTGGATTGTAGCTACTCGTTGTGTGTTGTTCATGGGTGCTGCTGAGAGGATTTGTCAGCAGCGACCGGGCATGGTCAGCACTTATACCAATGAAATAATGCTGCAATAGGCTAATTAACGGAGGATAGAGCCATCTTTAGCAAACTTTTTCCAACTCGCCAGCGCGTCTAGATGCTGGGTTATCTACACGAAAACGGTTCCTTAGCTGGGTTAATCTCCACAATCTAAAGCACCGCGGAAATAATTAACTCAACCAGGTTCCAGGAGCAACGATAGTGGGTCCCCCGGCTTATTCTCGTATCCTGCTTTCTGCTTGAAGAGTGTCACTAAACACAGAGATAACGGGGCGAAATACATGGAGTTGAGAGACCGCAGGGGGAAAGAAGGGTGGTTTAAAAAAACAAGGCATAATAGTTATCACGAACTCCCATCATACATAACATTATCACATTGATTAACTTGTATCAATGTAAAGCGATGGGATAGTCGGGTCAAGACGGAGAGAGGGAGATCAAAATATTAAGGGGTTCTTTTTTTGTGATCTTCGTGGGAAGGGCAAGTTCTCGGCGCAGCAGGAATACAAATCAGGTGATTGGATGGGGGGGGGCCCAGGCGTGGCGGGGGTTTCAAGCGTCAAAGTACTGTTGGCAGATGAGGGCGTCATTGGTGCTTAGGAGGTAAAAGGAAGAGCGAGCAAGTGATGAAGTAACCAAGGCAGTGTGGGGAGAGGGGTAAAAAACAGTGAAACAAAATGAAACAAAAGAGGGGCCTGAAGACATGGACGAAGAATTTCACTTGATGACTAACACCACTACAGCTAAAAGCATTTAAAACATAAGACAAAGCCTACATACACTACCACATAAACACTTCTCCTACCCAGGCATAATAGTTGGTTAGGCTCCACGAAAGATAAATAAGTAGTCATTATTTCATTACGTTGCACATTTGAACCATAACCACCTGAAAGAACAGACAGGGTGGGATGTACGCTGCCTCCTCAACCTTTATCTCAAGTTTTCGATCTGCAGGAGAATCTAAAACATGAAAGTCCTTATAAATGAACTTGGTTTTAACACGAGGAATGTAACAAAGTAGTTGTGCTTATATAAAGCAAAAGCAGCAGTAACCTTTGAAACAAGGACAGGATGCCAAAGACTTTAAAAACCAGGCTTTTAAAATGTAACTTCAGAAAAAAGAGAACACAGTGTTATAGTACATCAGTATAATTACTGGACACACATCTTTCCTGAGCCATTCTCAGACTGCACGAGATTCAGACTGAAAATTAACAACTATACTACCAGGGCACATCACTTCAATACAAGTCAAGTCAAGTCAAGAAATTGAAATTGCGTTACTCTCAGATCCTTGGTGCATACAGATAACACTAACTGTAGAACATAAATACAGATAGATACATATTTAAATATAAAATACAACTATACAATTATACAAAAGGTAAAATGTAAAAAAATATATAAAACAGCACAAGGCGCATGGCAGATAGTGTGCAAACCAGTGAAGTAAACAACAGTGCAGATATAATGATTTGTAGTGCAAAAGAGCTTATTAAGACTGATTCAAGTGACAGTGTGTGTGTGTGTGTGTATTTGGGAGGGGGGAGTGGGAGAGTCCATCAGAGGGTCAGAGTTCAGTGGTGCGTGGGGCAAAAGAGGGGAGGGGGGGCAAGGTCAGGAGGGAGTTCAGCTTCCTGACAGCTTGATGGATGAAGCTGTCCTTCAGTCTGCTGGTGCTGGTCTGGAGACTCCGCAGTCTCCTCCCTGCTGGCAGCAGACTAAAGAAGCTGTGTGTTGGGTGGGATCACCTGCAATGCAGAGGGCTTTGTGGGTGAGACGGGTGCTGTAAATGTCCTGAAGGGAGGGGAGAGAGTCACCAACGATCTTCTCAGCTGCTCTCACTATGCCCTGAAGTGTCTTGCGGCAGGACGCGTTGAGGGCGCCATACCACACAGTGATGCAGCTCATCAGAATGCTCTCGATGGTGCCTCTGTAGAAGGTGCACATGATGGGGGCCGGGGCTCTGGCTCTTCTCAGTTTGCGGAGGAAGTAGAGACGCTGCTGTGCTTTCTTGGCCAGTGCTGCTGTGTTGTCAGTCCAGGAGAGATCCTCTGTGTTGTGCACACCCAGGAACTTGGTGCTGTTCACCCTCTCCACAGTCACACCATTGCCGGTCAGAGGAGCATGCTGAGTGCGCACTCCCCTGAAGTCAACAACAATCTCCTTCGTCTTCTCCACATTCAGAGAGAGATTGTTGTCACTGCACCACCCGGCCAGGTGGCTCACCTCGCTCCTGTAGTTTGTCTCATCTCTGTTGCTAATGAGACCCACTACAGCCGTGTCATCCGCAAACTTAATAAGGAGATTGGAGTTGTGTGACGGTGTGCAGTCATGTGTCAGCAGAGTGAAGAGGAGGGGGCTCAGCACACATCCTTGGGGGGCCCCAATGTTCAGTGTGATGGTGCTGGATGTGTTACTGCCAACCCGTACTGCCTGAGGTCTTCCAATCAGGAAGTCCAACAGCCAGTTGCACAACGAAGTGTTGAGCCCCAGCTCTACCGTTCGCGTGAAAAAGAAAATCTCTCATGTTTGTTTTTATGGTTTATGGGGACTCTCCGTAGGCGTAATGGTTTTTATACTGTACATACTGTATTTTCTGTTGCCCTACACCAACCCTACACTTAAACCTACCCCTCACAGGAAACTTTCGGCATTTTAGATTTCAAAAAACTTATTTTGATTATTTATAAGCCTTTTGAATTAACGAGACCGGAAAATGTCCTCATAATATGCACCTTCTCGTTTTAGATACCTATGTCGACCATGTTATTATTTACCAATTTTGTCCACATAAACCACATAAACATGTCACACCCCACACACGCACATCACCTCAGGGGGGCCCTCACGTCACTGTGGGTCGTTGGAAGAATCACGGGGGGGGGGTAGGGGTCAACACTTGTAATACAATCTGTTGGGTGGTTAGTGAGACAGTTGGGAGACACATGGTCTCATTGGAGAGCTTTGATTTTACTGCGTGGTTTTTGACAGTGACATATTGTGGCGAACAAAGAGATTTCTCGTTATGATGTGAGTTCTGGAGGCCGCAGCTGATACGGTTTGTGCTTGCTGTCATCAGCACATGGATGGGGAAGGTGTCATCGCGTCTGGTGAAATCTGAGGCCTTGAGTCTGCTCACGTTAACATATTTTGCCTCAAATAATTTATTTTCTGCTATGCTGACAATAGCTCATATTTATGAAAGGCATGAACATTCTCACAACATGTCCAAAGACCAGATGACAAGCAACATCGGCTGCAGTATCTCTTCTGTGTTTCTTCAGAGTTTTAAATTCCTTAATCCTTTGGTGGTCCTTTGATTAAAGGCTAGGCAGTTTTAAAAAGTCATAGGGAATGAATGGGAAATACAAAGAAAAGAAAAACAAAACTTTTTGTTTGTTTGTTTTGTTTTTAACGATTTTTAGTTTTTAGGAAAGGGCACATTATAATTATACAATATAGACATAAAAACTTGATATTTTTAAAATCTAAATGTAATAAAAAACAGGATGAATGAATGAATAAATAAATAAAATAAAAAAGGAAAGAGGTACAAGGAGATTCATTTTCACACCAGTTGCACACATTTAAATAATAGGGAAAAGAAAATAGTTCTGATTTTTTTTTTCTAATACAGGTTCTAAAAATGTAGTAAATGTTATGCTTATATTTTTATGCTAATATTTTGTTATGTTTGTATTTTGCTGTATGAACATAAATGGAAAATACTTGATCGCTTACTATTTATTGCAAATTTTCTATTGAGTTTTGGTATTTAGCAATGTTGAGGCATTGTTTAAAATTTACTAAAATTGTGAAAAAACATAAAAAAGATTTCAGTGTAGCCATAGTGAATGTATACAAATGTATTAATTTAAATGCTGTATTAATTGAAAATGATGTGATTTTTTTATGTTTAATTTTTTTTCAAATGTTTTACTATTTTATATGGACAAATGCTGCATAAATTAGATAAGAATAGTGTAAATAATTTTCACTTTTTTGCACAGGCCGATCGTTTCTCTTCATAATACCTCACCAAGAATCACCAGCTAAAAATCTTCTTCACTGGTCAACTGAAGAAGAAAAAAAAATCACCTACATCTTGTATGGCATGTGGTATGAGTAACAGCACATTTTAATGTTTGGGTGAACTATCCCTTTAAAGTAAAATTATAGCTTCGCGTCGCTCCTGTTATATACAATCCTTACCTTTTTGTTTACAACTGTTCATTTTAGTTTGAAAGCATACAGTATTCTGTTAACAGCTCAAGGATCAACAGTCAAGAGCTGTGAAGTGTGCTACTGTCACTTAACAATGAAGCTCTGGCTTCACTGGAGCAATTTCAAAAATCTCCCAGCATCCTCTGCCACTAAAACCTTGAAGCATTGAACATATACTTACAGATACCTAATGAGCCACTTTTAATCTTGACCATACTTCTTCATCTTAATTTGTGACAGAACTTGACCTTCCTTTGCGTGAAAGCATTGAATGAAAACTTCTCATGAATGCTTTGAAATTGTTAAGTTGTTCTTAACCTATTCAACTCTCTGTCAAAGTAATCAACAAATAGAGCAGCTAATCTTCTGTTTGACAAGAGACAGACCGACATACAGTGGAAGAAAAGCCACAGCCATTCAGAGGTGATCCATTAGTTCCAGCAACGCTTATCTTTTCAAGTGCAGTTTTGCAAAAGCACAAATTATGTCAGAACTAGAGAATGAGTGTAAAGTGCTTCATGCAGTTTACGTCTGGCAGCTCCTGAAGTTTTTTTTATTTATTATTTGTATTCTTTTTTTTAAAGGCAACCATGCTTGCAAATGGCTGGGACCTTTTAGTTTAAGGATGGCAAGTCAAAGAATGGTAACGTGATTCACTGTCAAGATCCTTTAATGCAAATGACACAACAAACAAGAAAACAGGCCTAATGAGGTTTCGTATTAAAATCCTCTTTTGTTCTAGGATTGTTTAATTGCCTCACTGTCTTTGATTTGCCGGTAACTCTTTGATTTTCTGACTTTGGTCTCCATTAATGGTTTAAATCTGTTTGTTACCAAGATCACATTTTGGGTCACTCTGCATCTTTAATGCAGAATCTAACCCAACTATTCTTTGAAAACCCCAGTGACAAGGGCCAACATGTGTGGTGTTGAGCGCATTTATTATGAATGAGTGTATTTTTATATTTTCCTCCTCCTCCATGACCTGGCTTCAGAGAAAAGAGCTAAGGGAGAATGTGGGTCAATCAGAGGAAATCATGTGATGCCCAGAAAACATTTTAATTATTTATAGATTTTTTTTCATTGTGATGCACATCTTCCCTGCATTTAAATAATATAATTAACATGCATTTTTTTTACTAGACATTTATGTTAATTGTAATAATTTATTATTCATAAATTAATAAGAACATAAAGCAAACTACAAACAATATATTGCATACTAGTACATCAGTAAGCAGACAAGATTATTGGAGTACGTTTTACAAGGAAATTATGTCTTTCTACTTCAATTACTTCAATTTCTAATTCAATTACATCCAGTTTATTTCTAATTATTATTTGTGAAAATTACTAGCAATTTCTGAGCATACTTCAGCAATAAGCATCCGGTAATCATATGACACTTTGAAAACTTAAATGCAATTTGCCTTTAAAATTTCAACTTTTTGGCTGTCATATCCATCAAAGAGTCACAAAACAGATAGGCTTGCATTTGAAATTCATTGTCAAAATGTAAGGTCATGTCAAGGTTGCCCTGTGACTCAAAACCTTACAATTACTGAGATACATATTACAATGAATGAATGAATGGATATTTTTTAGAAGTTGTGAAATAAAAACAAAAAATACGTTTTACAAGAAAATACTATTTCAGTCATTCTGCATCAAAAATTAAATTCACATTTAATAACGTTTTACTTGAAGTTTCATAATTAATTGTGAAATTCACTAGCAATTTCTGCAAAAAAATTGGGTAACTTTTTTTTTTGATAGTCCATTTTTGACATTCTGCTAACTATAAGTATCTACGTGTTAGCAACATGTGAACTAACAGTCATTAGAGGATGAGTGACTGTTTGCTTAATATATGCTAACGCTTAATTTTGATGGTCCCCAACACACATATTATTGACTTTATGTGTATTTGCAAAGTCACTTGTATTAAGTGTCTTTGCAAATACATCAACTTAAATACGTCAACTTATTCTCCTAACTTAACAGTCTAATAATGCTCTAACAAGAGTTAGCTGACATATAGTTGCAAAGTTACAGTTAGTAGAATGTTGAAATAAAAGTAACAAAATGGCAACTTGATCTACCCTATAGCCTACTGCATTTCTAGTAGCTTGATAGTGTACCTTTTTTTTTAAATATGCAATTATGCTTTCCATCAACAAAAATGTCAAGCAGTGTGTTAATTTCCAAGTGCTACAGACCATTGATTGCACAATAAGTAGATTTTATAGTGACAGCACAGTGACCAACACATCTAAGCACTGCTAATGCTCCCTGTAATACACATTCTTTCACTCTCAGCATTCTTGAAGAAAACTTTTCTTTGGCTATAAGGAAGGAAGATGTGGTGATTGCTTATATAAGTACAGTCTGCACTTAAGACTCTAAAGCTGAGAAGCAGGAGGTGAGGCGAGGCGGGATCCGCAGCCCCCCCAGAGTGCTGGAGGAGGGAGCCTCCATTCGTGCAGCACACAATCAGACCACACTAACAAGTCCACACTGATAGCACCACAATTAGACCCGGGAAACCTCGCAGTGGAAATGGCACATACCTGAGGTAAACTTAAAAACAGCGTGTAACCAGGCTGTGTGTCCTCCTCGCTCTCTGCTCTCCCGTCTCAAAGAGAGAAGGGATTAAATGCTTCAAGAGCAACAAACAAGCTCTCTGTGGAGAGGCACTGAAGCAGGTTGTGTTAGAGCTCAGAGAGAGAGAGAGAGATCAGGAGTTCAAAATGAGTGCCTGAAGCATGAATAACCAAAATAAGTAACTAAGCATAAAAATCTTTCAAATCAGACAAAATCTTTACAGTTTTAGGTAAGGCCTCACAATTAATCGAAATAAAACCGAAATCGCAACTGCAGTTTATTTAAATAGCCTACATATACACTTTACGCTGCGGTCCCACTTTATATTAAGTTGCCCTAATACCTGTGTACTTACATAGTAACTAGATGTGTACGTAGTATGTAACCACAGTGTAAGTACACATTAGTACATAGTATCTAGAGCTGTAATATTTCTGTAACTACACACATGTAACAACCCTCCGAATGGTTTGTGTTAGTACAAATGTGTAACAGGACATATATAACTACATTTTGTAACAACTGTATGTATAAGAGTAATTGGAACAATTTGCTCGAGGGGGTGGAGATGGGTAAATTTAGGGGTGGAAATGGTATCCCTGAAAAAACTGGTGCTCACAAATTTCCACCCCCCCTTCCTTTTCTGCCTTTTCCTGTCATCCCTGCTGCTTCTGCTCCACCACCGCTGGCTCTGTCAGCCCCTCTGCTCACCCTCAGCCCACCATCTGTGCGCTGAATTCTCCATGAGTCTACCATTCCCTCCCATCTGCATTGTGACTGGAGAATCCCTTGTCTCCGCCTCCAGCCTCTGACTACACCTTGGCCCTTCGACCCAGCGGCTCCACCATGGCTCCTAGCTCCCTCCTCTCCGCCGGGCTCCCTTGTCCCTCCGGCTCTGCCTTGGTCTGTCATTGACCATCCACCGCCTTGACACTCCACTCCTCTGGCTGTGTCAGGCTCCTCCCTCCCTCCAGCTCCACCTCGGTCCTCAGTAGCTCCGGCTCCACCGTGGCCTTCCGGATCCTCCCCGTTGCCCTGGCTCTCCGTCTCCGCCTCGGGCTCCTCCTCCACCTGCTCCGCTGCCGTTGGTCGGGCCCCTGGATTTGGTGGCCATTCCTCCTCCATGGTTCCTCCCTCAGTCGGCTCCACCGTGGGCCGCCGTCATGGCTGTGACCTGGGTTTAACCTGGCTCCTGCTCCAATTCCCTTCTGCCGTCACCCTGGCTCCTCCCTCGGTCTGTTCCTCCATGGATCCTCTTGTCTCCTCCCTGGCTCTTACCTCTGACTGATCCGCCCTGGCTCCGACTGTTTCCTCCATGGCTCCTCCCTCCGTCATCACCACCCTGGACTCTGTTGGTCTTCGTCCTCCTCCTGGAAGTCCGTCCTCCACCGGAAACTCCACCTGTCTTGTCTGCCTTCCTGCCAGCCCTTTGCCATCCCCTGTCACCATCCCACATCCACTCCGTTGTCCTCCTCTTAAGTTCCCCTCCGTCCCTCCCTTTGTCTCCGCGGCGCGAGGTTGCTCCTTCCGGGAGGGGGGTGAACTGTCACAGTATTGGACGTTTGGTTGTGTTTTCTCCCTCATGTGCCCATATTTGGTCGTTCCTGTTCCTGTCCTCGTTGTGTCTTTAGTTAACCTCCTGTCACCTGTGTCTTGTTAATTAGTCATTAGCTCATCTTCCGTTTGTATAAATTCCCTTCCTTTAGTTCTCTGAGTTGTCAGTTATTGTAGTTGATTTCCTATGTGTGTGTATGTCTCCTTCGTCATTACCTGTGGATTTATATTAAAGAATTGTAAGATAAATGTCTTCATCGTGCGCTCTTGTCCTCATTCCAGCACGTAGCGTGACTAATATATCTCCATGTCATTAATTCATTAATTCATTCATTATTTGTGTGTGTTTATCATACTTGCTAAATTATTTTTTTAAATCAATTGTAAATATGTGAATAATTATAATAACTGAACAGTCACAGGACCCAGACTACAGATTAATTAAACATTGTCCTTATAATAAATATTTAAAACACACCTATAAAAATGTACTACTTTCCCCAGCCTAATATTCATGAACAATCCCCTTGTCCTGAGAACACAGTTCAAACTTTCAGTTGAAATCTACAAAAATCTATATAACTGATTCTGAACTTAGATCAGTGTGATTTTATTGTAGTCACTTGTTTAACTATCTACTATACCCCCACAACATATTACATTAGTGTTTGAAGTGTGTGACAGGAGGGGAAAAAACAATGCTTGAGAAACACATTTGTTTATTTGGATTTGTGCCTCAAAACCTGAAAAAATTGCCCTTGTAACAACTTCATCATGTGACTCGCAATTTTTCAAAATATTGTTTTAATCAGCAGCTCTTCCATCTTGAACACTGATACTCATATGGTCTGATATTATTTTCAGAAATGTAGTAGGCCCTATTTTAATAATCATATTTCTCAACCATCTCAATATTGACATGCCCTGGTTTGATTCAGTGACTTTCTTGCTCTGATAGACATTAGTCCTGTCTCATAGCAGCCTGCTTCCCTAGCCGGCATTTTAACCATTACAGCTGCACTATGGAATTATGCTATATACTGAAATATTTGAGAGTTTTGGTCATTACAGGTAATTACCGTTTCAGGAGTGACAGACACATTTAAATACATGAAGTGAATCCCATAAATTATAGTTTTGTTTGTGTATGGAACTGAATGTTTTGCCGTCTTGCATGTTTGGTATCCACTATTTTTGACCAAAGTAATATTACAGCAACCAAAGACTGTTTGTGCTGCATGGCGGGGAGAGAGAGAATATCACTCACTGCTCTTGACTAAATTACTTTTAAAGTTTTAAAAATTAATCTATATTTATATTTTGTAGCGGCGACCAGTATCTGCTGAGAGTAGTGGAAATGAATATGTAACGTCTTTCGATGCAAACTCAGGAGGTTTCATTTAAAATAATGGAAAGAACAACAATGTGTAGAATGATAACAGTAAGGTAAAAAAAAAAACAGAAATGAAACTAGACGAAACAAAACAAAACAAACTGGTCAACAGAAAGTTCCAGCTACAATGTTAAAATAACAGACATCAAACCCCCACACCTATATAATTTATACAGTATGGACTACGCAATCCAATTTTACATTTAATTATTCGGTTTCTGAACCTAAACACATACAAACTTGAAAAAACCTAAATCATTGTTTAGTTTGTATCGTTGTTCTATTTATTTATTTGTGCTATTTACACAATATAGAACAGGGCCCACGGGTACAACCTGCACCGGGGCCCTGCAAACCCAAGATACGGCCCTGCATTTATAGTTCATGGTTAATACTTCGAATCCTCTGCTCTTCTGTTCTCTTTTTCAATTGTAGTGTAGCTACACACAGATACCAACAGTTCAATATAATTTATTTTGTGTGGCATAATTTTGCACAGATACTGCTATTTTCTCCAAGAGTTTGTTTTTATCCTCTTTGCATTAATATCTGCTATAGTCTGGGCCCCCCAAGTGCTCAAAGACCCCAAGGTACGTACCCGCTTTGCCACGTTGGTTTCTCTGAGCTTGTTTATTGTAAAGCAGGCAGATGATTTACAGCTCCCTGGCCAAAACACGCTAAGTAATGAAAGGTCTGTTAAATTTCTACCCGCTTATGATATTTCATAAAAGCCTTTGCCTATTAAAAAGACAAAGGGGAGGTGGGCTTTATTTTTCATAATCAGGCTGAACCCAAACCTGCAGGAATGTGATAATTTATTTTTTGCATACTGTTCAAGGATTCCCTCAGCATTCCCACGGAAGCAAACACACACACACACACACGCACACACAGATAACAGAGAAGCATGCATGCACACTCAGAGAAACTGCAAATGTCATGTGTATTGCAGGGGGGTAGAGTATGTCACATCTGGTGGCACGACATCATGTGTTTAATGCAGCGTCCCCAAAGTATCAGTGTCCCAGTAAAAGAGCCCAGTGGTAAGTGATGCTGAGAGACTTATGACCTTGACCAGATGGTAGGAGTACTTAGAGACCCTGGGAAGACAAGATAACATGTTCTGGAAACAGACGAATGCACAAAAACACACTCACATGCATATCATCATTCACTGATGCAGGCGCTTTGCACAACTTTAGGTCTGCAATCAAAGTGTCTAGATTTGCAGTAGATTAAAGCTCCTTTTTTTTCTCGGATTGTTGAGTAATTGTTTTATAAAAAAATAAAACAATTAAAAAACAATGAAAGTTGTATGTCAGTTTGGGTGAAAAATACCCTCCCCTTGCGAAGCATTGTCAAATCACTCTTGTTAAATCTCAGAAATAACAGACCCTGCAGGTTACAGGCAATTATGAGGGAAGTGGTACAAGAATTCTTCCAAATTTATTCCCAGGGTGACGCCTGTACAGGTGAAAAGACCCAAGCAGTGGACTTCATAGGGTACAGCACGCAAAGGTGCTGGTCTTAAAACTCCCAGATGCCTGTGGAAATAAAGCTATTGCATGCTTGCTATAAAAGAAAAATCATGCAGTCTGGCTTAAAACTGTGAGAAAAGGTCAGGTTTTTAAAAGTTTTTTTTTTTTACAAAAACAACATACTTTTCAAACTCAGTAAGTTGCCATGAAAAATATTTTATACTCTGATATTAGGTTACGGGGTTGTATGCTGATGGTAGTTTAAATAAACTAATTAACAAAATAAAAACAATGGTACGATATCTACACTTTATATATTTTGGTACAATTCCCAGGTGAGCTGCCATTCAGCACATTTTAGGCAATATGATGTACAGTGTAAAAGTTAATGTGTTGATGTGTTTCACTTTGTAATTAATTATTATATTTAACTAAAACTAAAACATGAAAAAGTGTGACTTGAATAACATAAACTTTAAAAAAAAGTACACGGATAAAAATATATAATTAGAAATACAAAATACATACTATTTAAAACTTATTTTATTTTGGCAAATTTACAAATGATTATATTACATCTGTATGTGTATTTCTAAACCTCAATATATATTTTTAAATATGAAAATTAATTTATGCATTTGAATATAGTTGTAAATATGAATATATCATTGTAAATCTATAAAAAAAAAAAAAGAAGTATGACACTAATCGTAATGTATAGATATTAGTCACCCGAGGCTGTTTATTTGCTGATTTATTATAATATAATGAGGTACCAAAGGCTAATATTGTACCGAAGCCAAAATGTCCATATGATCTACAGCAACCCTATTAGTGATCATTATCATCTCCTCTTTTGAAGAATAAGGCCTATGGCAGAACCTAAGATCTTTCACAGCTGTTTTTGGGGTTGTCAAGTTACACAAATTCAATTTGGCCAGGGCATATGGTGGATATGGACGAAGACACTGTGAGAACAGTCCTATTCTTACTCGTTCTGTCAGTAATTAAGTAACTTGGCTTAAATCAACCAGTCTGTGCAAATTCTTACCATCTGTGGAGTGCAGTTTCCTCAAACAGGGATTTGTAGTTATTTATTGATAGCTGGTTGCATTTGTTCTGGTGATTCAGTACTTCTCGGTGAGCGTGTCTGTTTGATGGAATCGTTATGAAAGAGGTTTGAAAGCTAGAGGAACACCACTCATCTTCCAGATGGAACTTCTTGCTCCCTCACGTCTCAGGTGAAGTCAGATGGATCACCCTGGTGAGAGCAGATTCACACGCAGTCTAAACCATAAATGGAACACAATCATACTCGAAAATGTATGAATGTTGTTCTGAAAAAGTATAGCTTTTCACATTGTACTTTTGGGTTTGTGAAACGGTTGTATGTTTGTGTCATCAGTGTGAGTTCCACCGTCAGCACTAGCGGCTGCTGTTTACTAGTGTGACATTAATTGATATGTGAGTCATGAACCAGCGCTCGTTATATTCTGTGTGCTAATGCATTTTTCTCATGTTTTCTAGTGTTTAAATAGCGGGGACTAGCGTTAATTATCAGTCACTCAAACACATCATAAATGAGATTAATTACCTATATACAACACATAAACATAAATTTAAATCATGATTTGTGCAAAACAAAAAGTGAATAGTATATATATATATATTATTACACATTTGAGTGATTCTATGGATGTAAAGTTAATGGGGGAAAAAAAATGGCTCTAAACATTCATGTACGTTTTGTAGAGAATCTTTTATTCTTTATAATCTCCATTAAACGCTGTCTGTAAGTGCTTGGACGCTTCGGTGTCCTCTCTACTGGAATCTTTGCCTATTCCTCACTTAGTAAAAGCTTCCAGATCACTGATATTTTTCGTTTTCATGTTGTCACTGCTTTCTTCAAATTCCACCAGATATTTTTAATGAGTGTTAATCTGGAGACTGAACAGGCCACTCAAGAATATTGTATGACTGATCCCTGAACCAGCTTTAGTAGATATGGATGTGTACTTTGTGATTCCTTTGGAGCACATACTGAAGCTTGATGATTACTGGACTTTCCAACAGGACAGTCATCCCAATATCTTGCCAAAACGGCTTGATACAGTCAGTATTTTCACTTCTTGCAACAGTAAAGCACCTCCATAACAAGACTGGTCCACCTCCATGTTTGACTGTGGTGATGGTGTTCTTCTGTTCTTTAGCCTTGACATTTTTTGCACCAGACAGTGTCGATCTATAGGTCCAAAAATTCCAGTTTGGCCTCATTACTATATAAACCATTCCTCCAGAACTCCACAGGTCTATTCAAATTCATATTCAAGTCAGCCGTTTATGTTCTTCTTTTTCAAGAATGTCATTTGGCAAGATGCCCCAACATGAAGTCCATGCTTCTTCAGTGTTCTTCTTATGTTTTTTTTCTTTTTGTTTTTCTTTTATCAGGTCATCTTGCAAGTCTTTGGCAGTACATTCAGGGGTTTTCTCAGTTGCTCTGATCAAACATTTTATTTCTCTAGATGATATTGTGCTTTTTCCTGAATGCCCTCAAAGGTTTTCATGTAAAACATATTTTGAACTAATACATAAGGCTGCCAGCTGTGTCTGTAGGAACTTTTAGTGTCTTTGAAATCTTCATGTAGCCATAGACTTGTAATAAAACTATTTCCTCTCTGTAGCTTTTCTGAGAGCTCTTGTGACTTGACTACTCTATATCCGCTGCTCAGCTTTAGCACATCCATGGGCTAAATGTATGCATGTGTAACAGCTCAAGCTAATTCCGTTTTAATATAGAGTTTCTAAAGGCTTAATGGCTTAATTAATTCTGTACCCCAACAATAATTGTCTTAAAAATAGGGTTTGGATCATTATGAACATAGCTTTAAATACAAAAAAAAAAAAAATATATATAATAGAACTTTTAGATGTGTATATGTACATTTTATATTCAATTTTATTGTTTAAAAACAAAATGTTCATACATTTTTTTCAGAATTGTAAGATTGGTTACAGTTGTCACAGTAAAATGAAAAAAAAAAAAAATATATATATATATATGTCATTACATTTTTAATTTTTTTTTTTGTTGTGTTTTTTTTTTTTTTCCTTTGTGTGTTTATTAGCGAACTAGAGGTTGTTAACACATTTAAACATTTATATCCAAAGATTACTTAAGTTAAGTTATGTTAAACTTTATTGTCCTTTACAGGAAATTTGTCTTGGACTATTTAGATATATACACACATATAAACACAACAGTAATACATTTATAGTAGGAGTAACAGCAGCAGAAATACATTTTTATATTCATTTTATTGCTTATACATTTTTTCTACATTTACATAAACATATTTTTAAATTTCTACATATATTTATCAAAGTGTTTGGAATTTTGGTTCAATTTGTTAAATTCTGCCCATTATTGTCAATAAAACTAAAAAAATGTTTTTCCTCCTGTCATCTCAAAGGCAAAATGTGTTCCAATTCACCCTATTAATTTTGTTGACTAAAATTACATTCCATTTTAATATCAATTAAAATGAACTAAAATAAAACAATGTTGGACTAAATTTAAAGGTCACTGCACAATGATGCCTAAAAACTGTACAAATGAGCACTGTTGTTCTAAGTGTGCGAGCACGTGCTGGTGATACCGTGTGTAGACCCCTTTTAGAAAGAACTTGTGACTTGGAGACAGACTGATGGAAAATGATCCTCTCTTCAGTCTCCCTCTGTGTCTTCTTCAGTCCCCCAGCGAGAGCCCTGGAGCGAGAGGCGAGAATCTGTTTCGCTGTGATAAAGAGCTGATCAGCAGCTCCACAGAGCCCAGGCAGCGCTGGACCCCTCACACCAGCATAATGCTCATGTAACCTGGCACTGAGGAGACTGTGAAAGACACAGAGAGACGTGGCGCTGCGGTGAGAAAGGAGGCATGCAGGAGAAAAGTAACAGGGATGACAGGAGAAGAGTAAAAGTGTGTAGATGACATAGACGGAAAACAAGCACATGACTCTGGCTCACTTACAAAATGAAGTAGGAGGAATGACAGAAAGCCAATATGGCAGCTGATGCACCTTAACTTAACAAAGTTCGGTCCCGTTAAGCAGTGCTGGCTGAATACAAAGGTCATGCTGCAGAATCCTCTTAAATTCCTTGAATCCCAATTTAAAAAAAAAAAAAAAGCTTCACTAATGCATCCATATATATTTCTCATGAAGTTGGATTATGTTATGAGCTAGATATACAGTATATATGTTAATATATGACATTGTTCCAATTTCTAAAAGGTATATACAGTACATTTTTTTAAAGACAATATATTTCATATATGTAAATTGTATATATGTACATAGATTACATTTTTGTATGGGAGAGAATGACCGCAGATGGACTTTGAAAAAGCAAAAATACAAGATAATTTAGATTTGACATTGTTAGTCATTATATGTCCCCCCCATATTTCCAGTTGTGTTGATGTATTTACTATTATTTTAAAATATGGAAAATTGTTATAATAAACTGATCATGTGATCAGTCAAGTAATGTGTCGTTCAGGGATTTGAAAGAAAGTACTATGGTAAACCATACTGTTTTTGCTTTAACTATTTTAATATTTCATATAAATATTTTGCTATTAAATATGCTAACAATGAATGCCTAATGCTAAAACAAATGTGAACTCTTATAAATCAAATCAAGCATATCTGACTTCAAAGCTACTGCTGCAATACATACAGGTGCATCTCAATATATTAGAATGTCATGGAAATGTTCATTTATTTCAGTAATTCAACTCAAATTGTGAAACTCGTGTATTAAATAAATTAATTGCACACAGACTGAAGTAGTTTAAGTCTTTGGTCTTTTTAATTTACCACTTCCTATCTCAACAAATTAGAATACTTCTAAGAACCAATAAAAAAAAAAAAAACTTTGACAGTGCCTGCAGCTCATCTGCATTTTTTGGTCTCTTGTTTCTCATTTTCCTCTTGACAATACCCCATAAGATTCTCTATGGGGTTCAGGTCTGGTGAGTTTGCTGGCCAGTCAAGCACACCAACACCATCGTCATTTAACCAACTTTTGGTGCTTTTGGCAGTGTGGGCAGGTGCCAAATCCTGCTGGAAAATGAAATCAGCATCTTCAAAAAGCTGGTCAGCAGAAGGAAGCATGAAAATGCTCCAAAATTTCTTGCTAAACAGGTGCAGTGACGTTGGTTTTCAAAAAACACAACGGACCAACACCAACAGATGGCATTGCACCCAAATCATCACAGACTGTGGAACCTTAACACTGGACTTCCAAGCAACTTGGGCTATGAGCGTCTCCACCCTTCCTCCAGACTCTAGGACCCTGGTTTCCAAATTAAATACAACACTTGCTCTAATCTGAAAAGAAGACTTTGGACCACTGGGCAACAGTCCAGTTCTTCTTCTCCTTAGCCCAGGTAAGACGCCTCTGACGTGTCTGTTGTTCAGGAGTGGCTTAACAAGAGGAATACGTCAACTGTAGCCAAATTCCTTGATGCGTCTGTGTGTGGTGGCTCTTGATGACTTGACCCCAGCCTCAGTCCATTCCTTGTGAAGTGCACTCAAATTCTTGAATCGATTTTGCTTGACAATCCTCATAAGGCTGCACTTCTCTTGGTTGGTTGTGCATCTTTTTCTTCACACCCTTTTTTTCTTTCCACTCAACTTTTTTGTTAACATGCTTGGATACAGCACTCTGTGAACAGCCAGCTTCTTTGGCAATGAATGTTTGTGGCTTACGCTCCTTGTGAAGGGTGTCAATGATTGTCTTCTGGACAACTGTCAGATCAGCAGTCTTCCCCATGATTGTGTAGCCTAGTGAACCAAACTGAGAGACCATTTTGAAGGCTCAGGAAACCTTTGCAGGTGTTTTGAGTCGATTAGCTGATTGGCATGTCACCATATACTAATTTGTTGAGCTAGTGAATTGGTTAATTAATTGGTTAATTAAAAGAACCAAATACTTAAACTACTTCAGTCTGTGTGCATTGAATAATTTAATACAGAGTATTTGAATTTATTTAATACACGAGTTTCTGAAATAAATGAACTTTTCCACGAAATTCTAATTTATTGAGATGCACCTGTAATTTACACTTACAGTCAGTACATCAAGTCAGATTTTTTGGCATGCTTTTACAGTATACAGAAGCCTTGTGTTCCAGTTCACATCCCTGGATATTGATCCTACAGTTTAACTGCCGATTGTTCCAGCTGACGTCACATGCACCCAATAGCAAACGTGCAAAGAGCACACCTTCACTAAAAGAGAATAACAAAGTTGTGTTCATCTACAAATACAGGGGGAACACAGCGGTCACACGATATTTAACAAATGTTTTATTTTGATCAAGACCTGACCTCCATCTGGGCCTTTGGATCCAGGGCTTCCTTTAAACTAAAGCTTGTAGCTATTTGCTTCTCCTATTTTTGTCACAGTTCCAAAGTTAAAAATGATTTGTGTGATTTTGTGGTTATTGTCCACAAAGCAACTGATATCAGGTTAAACTTCTGTCTAACATAGCATATAATATTTTTGGCTTATTGCAAAGCATCTCAGGAACACAGGCACGCACATATGCACTGCGGTTGCCCACAGAGATTAAAGCTCAATATCACAGAGTGCTTGATCTGTAGATTCAGACACTGTTATTTTTCGTTTCCCTAGTGAGAACTGTCCGAGTTGCCTGACCATGGGGCATATCAATTACTGGCTATAGTGTAAGAAAAATCAATACAGCTGAATACATAAGTACAAATCTCTCCCTTGACCATGAGAGGTCTTTGCGCTCAAAGGCAATCATACAGGCTTGCTAAAGTCCTACATTGCTAGGTGCCATATGTTTTATTGACAAAGACCACATAACCCATATCTCAGAGCAATGATCCCAAGACTCAGATTCTAAGAGAGAAGTTATGTATTTTATTACACAGCTCTCTAAAATGTCTGATTCTGATGGAGAATCGCATCTTTATGTGGTCAAATATTTGTACTTTCACTAATTTCTGTGATAGGGTCAATTCTCTTTTATCACTCAGACTAAAGTCTCTTTGTTCTCACATAATGAAGTAATTTCAACTCAAATAAATATTTAATGTGCATTTATTTAGGTAAGCAGCCATTTATTATGTAGGATAATATACAGTCAGCCATGGTTTATTTTGCTAAAATGACTGGCTGAGTGGACATTATGCATTCACATAATTTATATACTGTATATATATTTCAAATATGGCTAATTTAGTTCATAAAAGTGTTATATAACTTCAAAAACTTTCATTTTAAGTCTAGATCTAATTTAAATTCTAATTCTAAATCAACCCAGTCACGTAGCAAAATATTTGATTCCACAGCTCTTAGTTGGTTCATGAATGTAGCTTTGGTTTATAACCTTGAGGAAATGTCCAGTCAATACACGAGGTTACAAGCCCAGACCTATCGATCCGTGTCTACTTTATTGATGGCAGATATGGCTACTGCATTTCATCATGAATTATTTCTGAATCTATCATTTCATCTGAATGATTCACACACTGAACTACTTCTGCATCGTTGATCAGTGTATATTTTGCTTGATGCAGATTTGCAAAAGTTATGACACGCATGGCTTCTTTTTATATTGGAGTTTAATGTCAATCAGGAAACACAAAAACCATCATATGGTGTTGTTTTTTTAGCAAGCAAGACTTTTACTTGACCTTCTGACTTTGTTTTGTCTACCAGCGTGTGTGTGTGTGTGTGTGTGTGTGTGTGTGTGTGTGTGTGTGTGATGGTGTGGTGTGTGTTTTCCTATGACTTAGAAGAAATATTACATATTACTTTGTGGCAAACCGTCGAGAGCAGCATTATTTCTCATGTGTTCAGGCATCTGAATATCTCTACGTTTAATAAATAAAGTTTTATATTTAGCAGAACTTTGAGACACACTGAGGTCCATAGAAATTAGGTACAAGAGACATGTCCCCAAGCTAATTATTGATTTGAGTAACAAAACGAAAAACTATATGTGTGCAGTGGCGGCTCGTGGGTTTTAAAATAGAGGAGGCACACTAATTGTATTGGTCTGGGATCCCTGCCGATTATTATTATTATTATTGCTTAACTACTTTAAAATGGCTTTTTGGTTGCTTTTAGTCAGAAAACGTAAAGAAAACGACATACATACATCAAGATAATATAATTTCACTTACCTGGCTATCACTTGAAGCAAACATCCATCCCTTCTTCAAAGTCTGTGGTTAAACGAGCTCCTGTTGCGCCATTTATTAGCCCGACTGCTGTAACTTATCCTATATCCAGCTTAGGCTGTTTTCCCTAAATTTGTATACGTATATACTGTTTGAATGACAGCTTGGTAAATCTGTTGGCAATCAAATATTCAATATCGCTACTCATCATAAGTACTTGGTACATTATCAGTGCAGCGGCAGACGTTCAAACTAATATCACGTAATTTACGTCTCTGTGATGATTGGTTAATATCAACCTTGCGAGGTTTCTTTTCTCAACACTCCTCAGCGCTGAAAGTGAACACTCGATGGTGATTGGCTATATTTTTTTTACCAACGGAGGCATGAGAGCTCCGTGCTCCCCTGGCCTCCCCCTCCCCTTCTCTATCACCTAGCGGTTGCAATTACATCAGCAGATTCGGCACATTCGCGATAGAAAAGCGGCGGTTTCACGTTATGGTGTTACAACTGTGAAATTACAAACAAAAAATACACATTCTGAGACATGAACTGAAATGGATTGTGAATTTTATTAACATTAAATCGTCCTCCTCCCATTTTCACCTTAAAATTATCCCCGATGAGCCACCACTGTATGTGTGTAATTCTCTTGATCTCTGTTTTTAAGTCAATTTTTCTAATTGTTTAATGACAAAAAATGCTATACGGTCTTTGCAATTAGATACACAAGCTCAACTTTCACTTTAAAAAAGTTCTGACGATTCTCTGAACTTTTCAGGATTAATTTTACAACTCTGTGGTCATCTCTAACAAGTCACGTAGTGAATGTTAATGAGATCCATTTTCCTGAGCAGAATCACTGAACCAACAAGCATGAATCATTTCATTAAACTACTGGCAACTTAATGACTCAAGTTAACAGCTGCTATCATTGTGATTATGGCACTTATTGATATGCTCTTTGGAACGTGTCAGTGAACACAACTGTCACACATCTCCGGGGCTTCTTTCACTTTCATCTCCTTTCTTTCTTTAAACACACTTGCATGAGGCTAATAAGGTCCTTAATTCAATTTAAGTCGGGAGTCGAGTTAAGAGACAGTGTGTAATAATAATCAGAGAGATACAGTCAGATTTCTCAGTATAGGAGTCATACTCACAATTTATTGTAAAGAGTGAAATGACTAGTTTACACATTAAAATTCCAGGAAGTGATACTTCCTCATAAAAAAATTAAAATAAAAAAAAATCTCTCCATAACCATGATAACCAATTCTAATCACCCCGATTGCACATGGCAAAAAAAATCAAAATCAAATTTTCTTTGCAAGCAGTTGCCAGTTATTTGAGGGCTTTTTTTTTCTTCTTGTGGCTAAGATTAATTCAAATTGGAGTAGGTAATGTTTGTGTTAGGAGTTTTAACTAATACAGTTAGCCAATGGTAACATATGAAACATTGTTGTAAAGTGTTACCGAAACGTGTTATTAAGCTACTGCTATGATTGTTAATACATGAAGTCACAGCGGTCAGTTGGGAAACATTTTATTAAATTCTGGGTTTCTCAAAGACATTTTTTTCATACTCCATTTGATCTTACTCAGTAAAGTAGCTTTTTTTCTCCAACTTTGCAGTGGAACACTTCCAAATGTCTTGCAATGATATGCTCCTTAGTCGGTCTATTTAGGGCTAGACTAAAAGTGGCAGAATCAGCAAAGAGATGAGCATTCAACTCTAGCATCTATTTATAAAAATCATCTCATCTTGTTCAAAATCATGCTGTGTGTGATACCAGCAGACCGCTTGCTCCTATTTAAGATCCCATCCCAGCAAGTATCCTTCCGAGCCCTAATTAGGCCTGAATTCAGAGCGTACATTGTGCATAAATACAAACAGAATGTTTAGTAGCCCGTGCGCTACACTGCAATCTCTCGGTTGGACAATCGGAGTGGGTGCAGACGTTCTGTCCCAGACGTGAGAATTGCCCCGTTCTGCTGAATGACAACAAACCAGAGGCTTCAGAGGAACACAAAGACTGCATTGTACTGCAGTCAGCGTCTGCTTCAGCACTGGGGGTCTTGCCAATTAGGTCAGAACTGTGAGAAAGCTACCTCATTATGATTAGAAAGCTAAAACACCCCTCCTAAAACTATTTGAAAGGGACTGAGAGGAAAAGGGACAGCTCACCATTATGCAAAGTAGTTACGCAGCTCCACGTTTTCTAATGCCTAGTGTTCAAATGTTAGCCTTCACCTGAGCATCAGTTGAGTTGATTTCCTGATTTCCCCAGCGCTCCTGAGTGGTGTGTGTTCTTCCAACCCAGGTTCACTGGAAATACGTGACTGTAGCTTCAAGTGGCACATCCTTGAGAGGCGCTATAAGCAATACCATTAGTTTCCACTATTGCCGACGCAGATGTATTAAACTGTCCAAAAAGTATATTTTTACAAATTTATATTGTGTGACATGTTTCAAGGCAGTTTAAAAGGGAAATGCCCAGTGAGTGGCACTAAAAGTGTGTGCAGTTTAATCTGAAACATATAAAGCAGATGGCAACTTTTTATTACGATGGTTGTTGTATGTATCACGGCAGTTCAGAAATAAAATGTCTGATGAGTTGCACTAACAGGTTAATGTGTTTGAAATAATATACCATCTACACTGAACCTAACTGATATTGTTATTGTTAACAAAAGCAAATATAAAACACATTAGCTGAAGCAACCATGGCATTTTCTCGTGATTTGTGTTTCAGCGGACTCGTATCGACGGGCTTTTTGATCACCAGTGCGTGGATACCCCACACCCCCCCCCACCCCCCCAAAACGGCGCGCTACCAAGCAAGTTTACTACATGTGTAAATTATGTGATACAAACAAATCATGTAAAAGTGTTTTGAGGTCATAGCATAGAATTGTGCAAGGAAACACATCTTTAATAAACTGCTTCTGTAAATATAATTTGTGTGCAAAAGTCGTTAGTGTTTTATTGCCACTATGGTTCATTTCGACTGTAAAACTGCAGTGAAATGTATGTATCGGTATGTTTCTTTTTCAGTTTTGCAGAAATGTAGCAAGTCACATATTTGCAAAGTGTCTGCATCATGTTCTTCAGAAATGGCTGTACAAACCTCTCACCATGAAAAACGTAAGTACAAAAGTAATGCCTGCAGTGCGTCCCATGGTGACTATTATGATATTTGTTTAATCTATTTCATACACGGTGACGATCGAAGTATCTAGCGCTCTAATAAGTTGATTTTAATTTTTGAATTATTGACTGCAAATGTTTAACATGAACTAGCAATAATAATAATAATAATACAAGTTGTATTAATCTTAGTTAATGTTAATTTTAAATACATTATTAAAATCAAAAGGTTGTATCTGTTCATTGTTCTGTTCAACAGTGTGTGTGTGTGTGTGTGCACGCATTGCTCCATGGCGATCCCAGACAATAGAGTGAACAGTCATCTGACACATTGTGATGAATGAAGCTCATCCCTACATTCCTCTGATAAATTCCTCCCCTCCACTTCACATCCATTTCCTCATCATATAAAGCACACACTGCATTGCATTAGGTGTCCATTACCATTATGCATTTTGGCAAAGCTGCTAACACTCTCATCAGTCGCACACCAGGCAGCCGACTAACAGGATACTACAGCACTATACACTCCTTAAAGATGCTGCACCTGCTGTATTGAACGCATTTGAAGCTTTATTTTAAAGGAAACACACTGGGTATGAATATTCATGAGAGTAAATCAGATTGTCCTCTGGAAAATCAACACAAATAAGATTGCATTTGGTTGCAATGCTAAGGCTATGGATTGTATCATATTTTATATGAAGCATGAATGCTTCACACTTTTAAATAGAAATGCTTTAATTAGATATGTTGGTAATTCATCCACTATAGCATTCACCCCAAGCTACACATTAAATTATTCATGTCACTTAAAATTCATGCGCTGCATTCACAAAATAAAGCCGCAGTTTTCTGCTTATTTATTCAAAATTATAACTTTTTTGTAGCTAACAACAGTGTAGGCTGCCCTGTAGCAACTAATTTACAAACACATTGTGACTCATATTTAATTGACAGGTTAGCTTTTATGACTGATATTATTATTGATTCATTTTAGACTCTGGCTTATTTATTGAAAAAAATTATTGCAAAACATAATTAGGAATATTAAGCTTCATTCTCGATATCTGTTTGTTTAGTGAAGTGCATTTTAACAGCTTCCCCCATCTCTTCAAACTCTCCGCACAGCTTCCATGACTGAGAGAAAATGCGCACCTCTTAAAACTTTGTAGACAATCCAGCCGCATGATGCAATTTTCAATTTCCTCCAAATGAGTGAAATAATCACATCCATTTCCTGATATCCCGCGCCATTTATTTTACACTCACCCTTATTTTCCTCTTCTCCTCCTCTTCACTTGGCCCAGTTTGAGTCGTTGTTTTAGTTGTCGTTTTAGAATAGACTCTGCACGCATTAGAGTGGCAGGCTGAATTATGAAAATTATCCCAGAACTAATATTTAAACTGTTATGCAACAAAAAGAGCTGAAATTCATACAGCCCACTGAGAAGAAGCACACCCACTCAGATGGGAGTATGCATGTTGATAACTCTTTGTAGGGGGGGATGTGCGGCATAAATTATCCTCTAAACTATTTACTTTGTTTTGTTGAGGAAGCAAAGCAATTTGGCTGAGTTGTTTGGGCTTCAATGTGATCTGCAGTACTGGTCAAATCCAATCATGTTGGAACAAATCTACATTTGTATCTGATCAACAAATGCATTTGCCTGAATTAATGAATGCATTATTATTATTATTATTATTATTAGTAGTAGTAGTAGTAGTAGTAGTAAAAATGGCTTGGGGAAATTAATTAATAAATGTATTAGTTAGTTAGTTATTGTAGTTAGTTAGTTAGTTAGTTAGTTATAGCAAAATCTAAATGTAAATTAAAACAAGCTGAAAACTGTTTTTGCTTCTTATTTATTTATTTTATTGTTTTTATTTATTTATTTTTATTATTATTTCTTTGTATTAATCTATTTATTTATTTATTTATTTTTTGTGTGTGTGTGTGTAAACTTGCTGAATTTGTATCTCTAGGGGGGTTAGGTTGAAGTACTTACCCCAACCTTTTGAAGAGTAGCATATCAAATAGCGTAGTTTCCACAAAAAAATGAAACAGCACAACTGTTTCAACATTGATAATAATCATAAATGTTTCTTGAGTAGCAAATCAGCATTCTAGAATGATTTCTGAAGGATCATGTGACACTGAATTTTCAGCATCATTACTCCAAAGAAATAAATTACATTAAAATATATTCAAATAGAAAATGCTTATTTTAAATTGTAATACTATTTCACAATAAATGCAGCCTTGTCAAGCATAAGAGACTTCTTTCAAAAATATTAAATAATCTTAAAGATTCCAAACTTCTGATAATGAAACATGTATAGCAGTTGTCTATATCAGAAATGTCTAGATCAACAAAAAATACATTTGTGTGTTCATTAAAAACAAAAATAATACAACATTTATGAAATGACAGGAGCAGGAACTCTGGCCATAAGAAATGTTGAGGTAACATGTGTTGGCAAACTGAATAGCCAAATAGTTGGTCTTCCTTCACAGCAGAGGAAGCTTTGAATTCTGAAAGTTGCAGCATGTTTTCATAATGCAATGAACTGTTTTGTATTGAAAGATAACTTACAATTTGATTTCTCACAATATGACCTCTTTAAATCGTTTACAGGATGCATAACACTGCAAGCGTATGCTGTGTCAACCAGTGATTCAACCTGCAGGTAGTCTAATGCATCGTGAGGCCATTTAACAGTGAGGAATGCAACAAAGAGAGCTGAAATTTATACAACCCACCGAGAAGCACGCACACTCAGATGGAGTATGCATATTGATAACACTTTAAAGGGGTAATGTGATGCATAAATTATCCTCTAAACAATTTACTTTGTTTTGTTGAGGAGGCAAAGCAATTTGGCTGAGTTGTTTGGGTTCCAATGTGATTTCCAGTATTTATTCAGATCCAATCATAGCAGCAGTTGGAACAAATCTACATTAGAGATCCCATTCGTAATCTGATCCATGCATTTGTCTTATTGGAAACAGGCTCTGGGAACATTTCCAATTCACTTTATCTCATAGTATTTGCTTTGATATACAGTGGGTACGGAAAGTATTCAGACCCCCTTAAATTTTTCACTCTTTGTGATATTGCAGCCATTTGCTAAAATCATTTAAGTTTATTTTTTTTTCCTCATTAATGTACACACAGCACCCCAGATTGACAGAAAACACAGAATTTGACATTTTTGCAGATTTATTAAAAAAGAAAAACTGAAATATCACATGGTCCTAAGTATTCAGACCCTTTGCTCAGTATTTAGTAGAAGCACCCTTTTGATCTAATACAGTCATGAGTCTTTTTGGGAAAGATGCAACAAGTTTTTCACACCTGGATTTGGGGATCCTCTGCCATTCCTCCTTGCAGATCCTCTCCAGTTCTGTCAGGTTGGATGGTAAACGTTGGTGGACAGCCATTTTTTAGGTCTCTCCAGAGATGCTCAATTTGTTTTTAAGTCAGGGCTCTGGCTGGGCCATTCCAGAACAGTCACAGAGTTGTTTGTGAACCACTCCTTCGTTATTTTAGCTGTGTGCTTAGTGTCATTGTCTTGTTGGAAAGGTAAACCTTCGGCCCAGTCTGAGGTCCCTAGCACTCTGGAGAAGGTTTTCGTCCAGGATATCCCTGTACTTGGCCGCATTCATCTTTCCCTCGTTTGCAACCAGTCGTCCTGTCCCTGCAGCGGAAAAACACACCCACAGCATGATGCTGACACCACCATGCTTCACTGTTGGAACTGTATTGGACAGATGATGAGCAGTGCCTCCTGTGGTTTTCTCCTTTCTCCACACATACCGCTTAGATTTAAGGCCAAAAAGTTCTCATCAGACCATAGAATCTTATTTCTCACCATCTCACAACTCCATGCGGGCTTTCATGTGTCTTTCACTGAGGAGAGGCTTCCGTCGGACCACTCTACCATAAAGCCCCGACTGGTGGAGGGCTGCAGGGATGGTTGACTTTCTACAACTTTCTCCCATCTCCCTACTGCATCTCTGGAGCGCAGCCACAGTGATCTTGGGTTCTTCTTTACCTCTCTCACCAAGGCCTTTCTCCCCCGAATAGCTCATTTTGGCCGGACGGCCAGCTCTAGGAAGGTTCTGGTCGTCCCAAACGTCTTCCATTTAAGGATTATGGAGGCCACTGTGATCTTAGGAACCTTAAGTGCAGCAGAAATTTTTTTGTAACCTTGGCCCAATTCTGTACCTCACAATTCTGTCTCTGAGCTCTTCAGCAGTTCCTTTGACCTCATGATTCTCAATTGCTCTGACATGCACTGTGAGCTGTAAAATCTTATATAGACAGGTGTGTGGCTTTCCTTATCAAGTCCAATCTGTATAATCAAACACAGCTGGATTCAAATTAAGGTGTAGAACCATCTCAAGTATGATCTGAAGAAATGGACAGCACCTGAGTTAAATATATGAGTGTCACCGCAAAGGTCTGCATACTTAGGACCATGTGATATTTCAGTTTTTTCTTTTTTAATAAATTTGCAAAAATGCCAACAATTCTGTGTTTTTCTGTCAATATGGGGTGGTGTGTACACATTAATGAGGAAAAAAAAATAACTAAAATGATTTTAGCAAATGGCCGCAATATAACAAAGAGTGAAAAATGTCGGGGGTCCTGATACGTTCCGTAACCCCCTGTAGTTAATAAAATATATAAGTGCTGTAGTCTAGAATAAACTCATAATTCATGGAATTTATTAATGACCAGCAACTGGCAGAAGCATTTCAGCCTCAACATAAATCACAGCGTCAACTGATGCTCCCCTGACAAAAACCATTTAGCCCACAACTAGGCCAAGTCTCTGTCAAAAACACTTCACAGATGCATTCAAAGGCGCGAGTCCTGTGCTTTACTGTTTGAAAATGTTTCATGAACAATTTATTAACACAAGAACTAATGAAAATTACAAACTTTGTGCCTAAAGCACACTGATTTAATAACAATTAAAATATTCTACGCATATATTTATGACTATAAGAGACATACATCTAACATTGTTGGTACCATTGTTGTCCAAAGTCACAGTCTACTAAATATAAGTACTTTGCATGTACTCCAACTTATTCATTAACCCTTACCATAACCTAATAGTCTACTATTACTCTAATGAGAGTTAGTTGATATGTAGTTGCAAAATTACTTGTAGTTAGTAGAATATCAAATGGACTATCACAATAAGTGTAAGCAAGTATTTTTATGTGAAAAGCGGTCTAGACAATCTACAACTAACTGTACTACACCCTTGCAGTCCTCATTAATTATCATAAGACTACCTTGCCTAGGTAGTTAGCAAACAAAACTGTGTGCCGCTTACCTCCCTCACAGGTCACGGTAACCTCGATGTCCCAGCAGTAGAAACCTGAGGTCTCATAATTACGCGTTCCTTCTCTTACCGAAGAGGCCGGTCTCCACTGTGCTCCTGATCAAATCATCATTACTTAGTAATGACATGGAAGGAATTCTTATGAGAAGAAGATCCAGTTCAAATATGTGTTCTATTCATTATTTGTAGATATATCACGGATCCTCAAGAAATATTAGATACATATAGATGCACATCCCAGGCTCATTGAAAATACATCACTCTGCCTACATTTCTGCAAAACTGCAAAAATATACATACAGTTCACTACAGTGCCCAGCTGAAATGAACACTAGATGCAGTAAAACACAAAACAAACTGTTGTTCCTTTTCACACAAATTATGGTTACAGAGGCAGCTTACCAATGAATAAATGCTTATTTTTGCACAATTCCTTGCACTATTTTATGACCTCAAAACACTTTTACTATAATTCATGATTACTAAAGTAATAGATTTTGATATTTGTAGCACATAACCTTCTCCATATGTATGGATTTTCTGTCATAGTAAACTTGCTCGGTAGCGCACCTGGTACAGCATTGTACTTGCAATGTGGAGCACTCGGATACTAGTCCCATGAAACACAAGTCACGATAAAAAAGCACCAGTACCTGGACATTTCATTTCTGAACTGTTTCGGGGGAAAGTTAAACACGCTATTTAGCACCAAACAATGGACATTTTGCTATAAAAACTGCTATAAAAAATGTGCTACAAGTAACGCAATATCATTTTGCATCTATCATGTGCCAGTTAAAAGCTTTCATTCACTGGGGTATAAATATATGAAGAATTAATAATATGCAGTTTTGGGTTTTATGTGATTCATTTAAGTTAACCTAAATCCTAATCAATAGGATACATTGTTCTCATACATCTTGGATATATCTCATACATCTTGGATACATCTTGTTCTCGGTAATATCTAGACATCCTTAAACAGATTGGCCATATTAACATATGTTACGTTTATTTTTCTTCCCATTTTTAAGCACAAGTCTAACTAAATGTAATGAGGTTTATGCTTAAAACAGAAAAAAAGAAGAACTTAAGTGTAATTTTGTTTTACTAAAAAATAAGACAAACATACTGATTGAGAAAATGTTTTTTTTTTAAGAGTATCAATGTGTTTGAGAAATCCATTTTGGAGGGATTAAAAACCATCACTTGCATTGAATCATATGGACTAAAACCTAAGTAAATGTCATGCTGTCAGACTCTATTCCATGTCTCGTGTTGTGTTTTCCTCCCCCACGTGCTCTAGTTGAATTCTTATGCCCATATTTGTTTTTTCCCGTTCCTGTCCTTATGTTGATTTGTTCCAGGTCTTCCCTGTTTAGTTCATTTGATCCCACATGTGTCCCATTCGTTACTGTGTATTTAAAGTGTGTTCTGCCCCTCGTTTTCCATCCGCTGTTAAATGTAATTTTGTGTTCTGTGTTTCCCGTGTTCCTGTTTTCCCAGCTTTGTTTTCTTTGGAAGACTTTGGAATTTGCTTTACCCCTCGTCTCCTCTCTCCTTCGTTCCCGTGCTCCCAGTGTGAATCGTGACAGAACAGCGGACCAAAACAGTAAGCGGTGGCCCTTCTCCCGTGTTTTTGTTTTATTTTTGAACAGTGTTTTGTTTTCCCATTTTTCTCCCCGCGGTTTGGGACCGCCCTGCTTTCAAGCTCGGTGGCCGCGGCTCACTCAAGCCCGCCAGCCGCTCCGAAGTTAAGCCCACCAGCCGTGGCTCCCACAAGCCTGCCAGCAGCTCCTGAGTCAAGCCCGCAGGCCGCTCTGAAGTCAGGACCTCCAGCCGCCCCTGAGCTCACTCCAGTGTCGGCTCCAGCCCCAGAGCTTGCTCCAGTGTCGGCTTCAGCCCCAGATCTCGCTCCAGTGAGGGCTCTTGTCCCCGAGTCTAGCTCACGGAGGGCTCCTGTTCCTGAGTTTAGCCCACGGAGGGCTCCTGTTCCCGAGTCTAGCCCACGGAGGGCTCCTGTTCCCGAGTCTAGCCCACGGAGGGCTCCTGTTCCTGAGTTTAGCCCACAGAGGGCTATTGTTCCTGAGTTTAGCCCAAGAAGGGCTACTATTCCTGAGTTTAGCCCAAGGAGGGCTCCAGTCCCGGAATCCAGTCCAGAGCGCACTCTTGTGCCCGCACCTCGAAAGTGCCCACCAGTGCCCGCTCCTCCAGAACACCCTCAGGACTCCGTTCCTGCCAAGATGCCTGTAAACCTCTCCAAGTATTTTTTTGGGGGGTAGTAGGGCTTCAAGCCGGAGAGGCGGAGGCATGCTGCGGCCTTGGAGGCTGCTCTGCCATGGCCTCCTGGACTGTCGGATCCGCCATAGCCTTCTGAGTTCCTTGCTTCGCCAAGGCCTCCTGGACTGTCTAATCAGCCATGGCCTCCTGGACTGTCTGCTCTGCCATGGTTCCCCGAGCTGCCTGATCCGCCATGGGTCCCGGAACGGGTACTGCTCTGGAGGCCTGCCGTCCCGTGTCTGTCTTGAGGGGCCTCCAGAGCGCCCACCCCCCCTCCCCATTGGATGTTGTGTGGCGCGAGGACGCGCCTTCCGGGAGGGGGGGAGTAATGTCAGTCCTGTGTTCTGTGTCTTGTGTTTTCCTCCCCCACGTGCTCCTGTTTGATTATTATGCCCATATTTGTTTTTTTCCTGTTCCTGTCCTTATGCTCATTTGTTCCAGGTCTTCCCTGTTTAGTTCATTTGATCCCACGTGTGTCCCATTAGTTACTGTTTATTTAAAGTGTCTTCTGCCCCTCGATTCTCGTCAGCTGTTAAATGTCATTTTGTGTTCTGTGTTTCCCGTGTTCCCAGCTTTGTTTTCATTAAAGACTTTGGAATTTGCTTTACCCCTCGTCTCCTCTCTCCTTCGTTCCCGTGCTCCCAGTGTGAATCGTGACACAATCTCAAGCAACAGTAAACTGTTGACCCTGAAGAAATAAGAATCTAAATTTACAAGCCCACCTAAACAATTTGCATTCAGATACACATATCTCACTTTTTATACATTGTAACCATGGTACTGTAAATCCAAAGACATTTCACTGCTGTGAAGAGTTGAATTGTTCTCTCTCTATGGAAGAATGACCCGATCAGCCTGTGGAGGTGACTTATTGAACACAGCAGGAGCTGCAACTCAATATTAATCCATTCATCTTTACCCGGGCAAACACAGGGGAAAGAAGAAACTTTATTTTTTTTTATTTTTTTGTAACCTGCATATTGGTTTCACTTCATGTGATATTCAGTAACACTATTAAGAGTGTTGTGTTCACTAGGCTGAGAATTTAATAATTTATATCCATGAGAACACTCATATTGCTAACCAGTGCAGTAGGTGAATATAAGGTGACCAGATTCTGAAATGAAAACCGAGGACATTTTTATTTCAGTAGTCAGTCTACTGTGTCATCTAAGTTATTGTCTTTGATTGATAATATTAAAAAGGTTGAATTAAGATTTTGTAGAATTCTCTCTCATATGACTTGTTACATTTTGTCATTAACTCAAACTTTTCATCAACTCAGAGCTGTTCAGAGTAGATTTTCCCTCGTTTGCATAGTAGCTAACATTCTCAATGAGCTTTAGTGAGGTGTATTTTAATGTTTTTAATTTTGTTCTGTTCATTGAAACTGATTATAAAGTATTTAATGACAATGCTTATTGCACAGCCAAGTGCAATATCCAGCACATTAGCTGTTGTTTCACTTTGTGGTTTATTTTGATCAGCAAACAAGGGGCCATTACTAAGGACAGATCCAGCCCACCAAAAAACGAGGACGTCAAGATGCCACCTGAAATGGTAAACCATGTTTTTTTTTTCTTAAATTTTTCAGGTTTCACTTAAATTTTATTTTCAGATTTGCACCATGTTGTACTACTCACACACTATCTTTATTAATAGCAAAATTAGATCAAATATATTCACTCTAAAAAATGCTGGGTTATTTCAACCCAACTGTGGGTCAAATATGGACTAACCCAACCGTTGGGTTACATTTTTACATAAAAATTTTAACCCAAAATTTGGGTTAGTCCAAATGTGACCCAAAGTTGGGTTGAAATAACCCAGCATTTTTTAGAGTGTTGTTAGCATGCATATTGCTAACATATTGATTGTTTATTAGCACTTATAAAGCACATATTAATGCATTATTCTGCATGACCATATTTTAGATACCCTAATCCAACCTCATAGCTAAATTTAACAACTACTGTACTATCTATTAATAAGCAGCAAATTATGAGTTTATTGAGGCACAATGCATAGTTAATAGTTAGTTAATGGTGATAATCAGTTCCCAAACTAAAGTGTGACCCACTTTACAATTAAGACCCATTAGTTAATGTAAGCTAATGCATTAACTAACAATGCTAACTAAAACTAAAATTAATACGGTAACACTTTAGAATAGAGTGAACACTTAGAACACTTATTCACTACTAACTACGACTTTTCCCTCAATAAATTCCTAATTTGCTGCTTATTAACAGTTAGTAAGGTAGTTGTTAAGTTTAGGTATAGGCCCAATTTCATTGTTTTCAGAAGTTTTTTGGGGGCGGAGCCTATCTGGTGGCAGAAAATGCCAGTTTTAACGTAGCAGTCTATGCAAGCCATGGGATAAAAAAAGGAAATGTTGAGTTTATATGTCAAAATTTGGATTTTTTTTTCTTTAAATTCCGAGATTATATCTGGCAATTCTGGTAAGAAAAATCAACTTGTCATTCTCTTTTTCCCTCGGCTCAGAATCATGAGTTTATAACCCCACACTTCTGGCTTTTTTTCCCCCTCAGAATTGACAAACTCGCAATTGTTGAGTTTAAGTTATAAAGTTCGAACTAGAAGATAAACTTGCATTTGCAATAAAAAAATAAGTCAGAATTGTGAGATAACATAGGTAAATGTTATGTAAAATGTTTAAATAGTATTTCATGCTTTAACTGCATGGCTAATACAATATGTCACCTAAGTGAATATTAGATAGACCTATTGTTTAAATCTAAATTATGCATTAAAAGTAGAGTAATCATAGCAAGTTTCATCCATAGTATATCCGTTTAAACGTCTGCGTTTAGCTTCAAATGGTGTCTTTGACGACAGTGTCATATACAAATTATTTGCATTCGGAGGTTCGGAGCACGGCGAGAGCACAACAAGGGTATTTTTTTTTCTCTTATTCCATGGATTTTACCCATTTCCCTCTACTTGTGGAATACTTTTGGAAACGAGAAGCTTTGAACACAGCTGTTTTTTGACAAGGTAATACAAGTTGTTTTCCACGACCATTGAGAAATTTAAACCAAAGTATGTTACATACATTTCATGAAGACCCTAAAGAATCATACCAACTTGTGGAAAATGGGCATTCGATGTCCTCTTTAAGAGTGGTGTCTGCGCTAAGTCTCTGACTTCATATGAAAAGATGTGTAATGTGTGATTATACTTAACGAATTAGTTTTCCCCTTGAAAATTAAGTAAGGTATTCTTTTTTTGCATTTAATTACATGTACCTCTGATGTAGTTGCATTAAATAGTGTATAGACTATGGGACAATTGTATATAAAACAATAGCGGATTCAACATCAAGATTTGATGTTAAAATGTATTTTTAATGTAACTTTCTCCCATTAAATACTTTGGTCAGTTCAAGAATAATTTATGCAATATTATATTATTTATTTGAGACAATTAAAAGAGCAGTTTCATGTCTATCTTTGTATTGTTCAAACTGGTCGAGACTGATGTAGGATTTACAAAGTAATTAGTCGTTATCCAATACTTTTTAGAGAGAGTAATTAGTGCATTAATCTAATTACACTGATGAATATGTAATTAGTAGCTGGTAATAATAACTTTTTTTTAAAGTAACTTACGCAAAATTGGTGTATAAACATGCTAGAACATATTTCATAAAACATTTATAAATAAATTGCATTTTGTAATGAATTTCTTATCATACGATTAATTCTTAAGAAATGTTTTCTAATATTTCATCAATATGGAAAATGTATCTGCTTATAAAATGTATTTACCAAATCGCTCACAAATAAAAGATACAAAAGACTCGCATACACATATAATAATCCTACTAAGTGAGTAAATAAATAAACATAATCAGAATAATAGGCAAACATTGGTAATAAATAAATACATACATAAATACAAATAAAAAAAGTAGACACTGAAAAAAAGTAATAACATCATACCCTTTTATGCCTGCTTTTCACAATCCAATCAAATCTTTCCCAATCCAGTTATGACTGATTATCTATTTAACTTGAAACTATATTACATAACAATAAATAAATGCTATTTCATGTTTTGAGCACATTAATTAATCCAATATGAATGAATTCAAGGGTGCTTCTAAATGTTCTTGTCTTATTTATTTTCACCTCAACCTGTTAAAAATGTTAAATGCAGAGGCTTAATTCCAAGGATGCATGTTAGTTTAATTTGACTGTATCTGTTATTCATGAGTTATGCAGACGTAATCTTGAGATAAACCTGGATGGAGGAAAATCAATAAGTGTCATGCTGCAGTCCAGACTGATGGAAAGTGCATATGGGAAAAGTCTGCCTTCAGCTTCTGTTGTTTTATAACTGGGACGGGCATATGTGAGATCCAACCATGTAGCTCAAGGGGAATCACTTCTGAGCCATTTCCACTAAGATCAGAGGAAGTCAGGCTCTCCTTGATAAATTGAAACTATTCTCAATTATTATAATCTGATAAAATAATTCCCATCAGTTGCACCAGAATCTAATCATCTTGACCCCTGTGGCAAACCGTATTGATCTCTGGACTGGAGGAGAGGAAATAAACCCTGGCCGTGCACACGAGACAAAAGGTTTATATTAGTATTAATGCACTCATGCTTAATTAGTCCTCACGTTCATTTTAGACATAACTAATTGTGTTTATGTGAATACTTAGCAAGATTGGTATTTTTGCATAACTGTGTTCAAATTCAAATCCGCGAAACAGAACACATTTCTGCATTTGAACGCTGGCAGGTGTCGAAGCGCGTGTGCCGATCTCAGTTTTCTTTCACATCTTATTGCGCTTTTAAAGTCTCAATCAAGCACGTCCCGTTCTTTATTTTCCCATTCATCCATGCTTCATCACTGTAACGTGTCAGTAATTTCGACCACTGGATTTACGTGGCGTGACATAGACAATATAACAAAATGTATATTCATTGACATTTTATATTGTATCAACAATATACTATATGGACAACGGCTTGTTATTAAAATACTTCAAATTGTAAAAAAGGTGCACATTAGTGATTTTATTAATAATTCACTGTTAAGCGATAAAGTTCTGCTGATATCCTTGACCAGCTTTTAAAAAACAAACAAACAAATATTTGATATGCACTAATCCCTTAACTATGACTTTAATATCATATCATCAAGTTAAACAAGATGGCCATCAATCAGAAAATTCTCAATCCAAACCACATGCAATGTTGCCAGATTGGATGGACAATTTACAGCCCAAAAGCTCACCAAAACCTGCCCACTCCAAAAAAAAAAATTATAATTCGCCCAAAACGTTAACTGTTAAAATAATGTGACATAATGTTATTGCCATGTCAATCAAGGTTGATATGGACCATCTTTAACTCCTTAAAACAAAATAATATAAAAATAGATACATTTCACAGGAAAACTGATAAAATCAGGGCAAATACATTAAAGTTACCAAATATGACTAAAATATGCAGGCAGAAACTATGTCAAAACGGTAATCAAGAAATTAACCGATACCCTTGAAAAAACATGTGCATCATTTTCAACGTCAACAGTCAGAATAAACCAATTTAAATTCAAAAAGTGCCCAATATAATTGATTGGAAAAAACAACGTAATTTGCAGGTATTTCACAGTCGTTCATGCACACACCATGACAAAACTGTCAAAACTGTGTCATTCATTGATACATACTGTAAGATCATTTGACCATAAAACAATAACAACAGCAGTAATGCGCTTACCTACGTGTCACGCTTTAACTTCAGACTGAGCTAGAGGAAGTCGTTCGTGAAGTACATATTGCAGAACATAATACAGAACTCGGCACAGTGCCATATTCAGTTTTGATTTTGATTAAATATTTCAACTGATATTAGAGCCTTCCTGTCATCTCCTTCCACAGGTGTAGCTCACGTTTTGAGAGTTGAGTCACTCTCCTATTCTTTACCATGTAACTTATATTCAGGACACTCTGGCATAATGATCACTTGAATATATAGCTATACATTCAAAATCTGATCCCTTATCACACTAAAAATCCGTCAACTCAAGAATCATCAAGTCTGACTGCTGATCCCTAGTGAATGGCTAAAAGTGTGGCAGGCAACATCAGCATCAGCATCAGCACCAGCATGAGCCGAATCTGCAGAGGGCATGTGTTTTTAGTAACGTCATGGTGACTGACTGGATGCAGTATATGTACACTTGGATTTTGTTTGTTAACCTATTAGCCCATCTATTTAAACGTTTGAAAACCGAAAAACTGACCCAAACCAGCCCGAATTTTGTCCATCCTCCCAAACCAATTTTTACCCACACAATCAAATTCAAAACTGCCCAATTGGGCAGGAACCTGCCCAGGCAACACTGGTCACATGGCTTGCACAGCACTCAAAGAAATAATGTAACCTTAACTAAGGATGTTTGAGTAACTAGGACTTTTAGCACAAATATAAAGATTTAATAGATCTGTAAGGTAAACAAACAATCCCACTTTAAGTAGTCAACAAAAATAATTAACACATTTGTTAGAACAGATGTATCACCCTGACTTTTTTTTTTTTTTTACTTCATGCATCCTCAAAAATCTCAAAATCACTTTTAACTTTTAGCAGAGAAAATAAAATATGCTTATTATAGAGGAGGTGTATTCCAGTAATTCTATGCATGAATTGCATTTTTAATGTATTGTTTTTTTAGGCTCCAGCACCCCTGTGACCCTACAGAGAATAAGCAGTGTGGAGAATGGATGCATGTATTATTGAATAAATGAACAGTAAACTGACCGTCATGTCACTGACCCACACAGCTATACAAAGCATTATAGATGCAGTTTTGAGAAAACTCATCTCGCCTTGTACGTCCTGCAAATACTTTAAACTGCCCAGTCAGGAAAACTGACTCTGCGAATTTCCTTCTAGCAAATATTGTGGGAGCCCACATATTTATAATTCACTGAACCGTGTGAAGGAAAATAAAAGCCCATATAAGTTAGAAGCTAAAGGTTAATGAATAGGAGCAGCCATGAGAGGTGTGAGAGGCTCTGCCATTTTCAAAGGATGTGGGTAGAGAACCAACTCTTTATGGGTAGAGGCTTGAATTGAAGCAATTTTTCTTTTTTTAAACCTCGCCTCTCGGTTAAGGTCGGTTAATTATATAGCTGGCATACTTTTAAGAAGCCAATAATTCTGAAGATCAGCTCACAGGTCATTGATTCCTGACAGCTTTAGCCAACGGAGTTCACTTTCATGCATTTCAACGGCCCTCTCCATCAGCATGTTCCCTATAATGAATCACTTTGAGAGAGGAGGAATATTGTACAGTCTGAAGCTCAGACAGACTGGCCACAGACGCTCACCGATCATCTGATGCACACGGCACAAAAAAAATAAGCAAGCGCTGACGGAAATAGCAAGTTCCACCCTGACTGGCAGGCTTTAGGCAGCTTAAGGGAGTTAGAGTAATTTTTTTTTTCAATTTTATTTAAAAAGATTTAATTGATAAAAACTCAACAACAAGAGCAACATAAAATACTACTACTAAATAATAAACATTAGCATTAGATATCTTATTATATATAGATTATATATATATATATATATATATAGACAGTGGGACGGAAAGTTTTCAGACCCCCTTAAAATTTTCACTCTTGGTTATATTGCAGCCATTTGCTAAAATCCTTTAAGTTAATTTTTTTTCCTCATTAGTGTACACACAGCACCCCATATTGACAGAAAAAACACAGAATTGTTGAAATTTTTGCAGATTTATAAAAAAGAAAAACTGAAATATCACAATGTCCTAAGTATTCAGACCCTTTGCTGTGAACCCAATCATATATTTACTCAGGTGCTGTCTATTTCTTCTGATAATCCTTGAGATGGTTCTACTCCTTCATTTGAGTCCAGCTGTGTTTGTTTATACTGATTGGACTTGATTAGGAAAGACACACACATGTCTATATAAGACCTTACAGCTCACAATGCATGTCAGAGAAAATGAGAATCATAAGGTCAAAGGAACTGCCTGAAGAGCTCAGAGACAGAATTGTGACATGGCACAGATCTGGCCAAGGTTACAAAAAATTTTTCTGCTGCACTTAAGGTTCCTAAGACACAGTGGCCTCCATAATCCTTAAATGGAAGACGTGTGGGACGACCAGAACCCTTCCTAGAGCTGCCCGTTCGACCAAACTGAGCTATCGGGGGAGAAGAGCTGTCTCCTAGAAGAGCCATGGTGAGAGAGGTAAAGAAGAACCCAAAAGATCACTGTGGCTGAGCTCCAGAGATGCAGTCGGGAGAGGGGAGAAAGCTGTAGAAAGTCAACCATCACTGCAGCCCTACACCAGTCGGGGCTTTATGGCAGAGTGGCCTGACGGAAGCCTCTTCTCAGTGCAAGACACATGAAAGCCTGAAAGGAGTTTGCTAAAAAACACCTGAAGGACTCCAAGATGGTGATAAATACGATTCTCTGGTCTGATGCGACAGATAGAACTTTTTGGCCTTAAGTCTAAGCGGTATGTGTGGAGAAAACCAGGCACTGCCCATCACCTGTCCAATACAGTCCCAACAATGAAACATGGTGGTGGCAGCATCATGATGTGGGGGTGTTTTTCAGCTGCAGGGACAGGACGAATGGTTGCAATCGAGGGAAAGATGAATGCGGCCATGTACAGGGATATCCTGGACAAAAACCTTTTCCAGAGTGCTTAGGACCTCAGACTGGGCCGAAGGTTTTACCTTCCAACAAGACAATGACCAAAGCACACAGCTAAAATAACGAAGGAATGGCTTCATAACAACTCTGTGACTGTTCGTGAATGGCCCAGCCAGAGCCCTGACTAAAACCCAATTGACCATCTCTGGAGAGACCTAAAAATGGCAACGTTTACCATCCAACCTGACAGAACTGGAGAGGATCTGCAAAGAGGAATGGCAGAGGATCCCCAAAACCAGGTGTGAAAAACTTGCTGCATCTTTCCCAAAAAAGACTCATGGCTGTATTAGATCAAAAAAGGGTGCTTCTACTAAATACTGAGCAAAAGGGTCTGAATACTTAGGACCATGTGATATTTCAGTTTTTTTTTTAATAAATCTGCAAAAATGTCAACAATTCTGTGTTTTTTGTCAATATGGGGTGCTGTGTGTACAGTAATGAGAAAAAAAAATTACTTAAATGATTTTAACAAATGGCAGCAATATAACAAAGAGTGAAAAATTTAAAGGGGTCTGAAAACTTTCCGTACCCACTGTATATAAATAATTCTATTAATGGCTAATTATTCTCTTAGTAGTATTATATATATATAAATCTGACAGTTTTGGATGGTGTTATTTTAGTATCATTGAGATACTGTTGTAGTTTTTATTAGTATTTTGTTAAAAATGTATTAATATTTAGATTGTTTTTTAGATTGAGTTTTTAATTTATATATTTCTTTTATTCTTGTTGTTTTATATGTCTACATAGTTCCTCTTCAGGAACTCGAGCTGCGTCGGAGGACTCTTCGGGAACGCCCTTCAGCGTGGCCGGCTCTGATCTGTGTGTAATCAGACAATAGCTATGGGCGAGAAGTCAAGGGGTGGTTGCGGTGACAAAAATGCAGGAGGACAGCTATAAAAGCATCGTGACCACTCAAAGACCTCGGGCAGGGTTGACACTCATGACCGCACCCAGGACGGTGGGGATGGTCCCAGTCGCTGCTTACGCGGCGAGACGCGAGCACCCAGCACCGGGACCTGAGAAAGAACCAAGGTTCCTCACATGTCCAAGGCACGAGGCCTCGCAGCGTGAATCTTGATAATGCGAAGCGGGTTCCTCAGCGAGAAACTTGGTCTTGAGTCACCCAATGTAGGGGGTATCATGTACAGAGGCCAAGAGGGTATCAGTTGGACGCAGCGCCATCAGACCCCATCCAGTATCTGAAACGCTGTGACAGTGAGTGACGGCTTCTCGACTGCGCGACTGCGTGGGAAAGACTCGATCCGAGGGCAGGAGACATCCATGAGTGGTGAAGCGAGATGGAGAGTTTTTGGCCAGGCCCAGGTTGACCTGTTTGCGACTCAGATGACATCGCATTGTTCCCTCTGGTTCTCTCTGACTCATCCAGCTCCACTGGGACTGGAGGCAGGGTACAGACGTGGCCGAGGCTTCGTCTGTACGTCTTTCCTCCGATTTTTCTGCTCCCGGAGTTCTGGAGAGAGTGAGCAGGATGGGGTCTGTCTTTGATAGTCGCCAGTTATGGTTACGGGCAGAGTATGGTAGGACCTGATTCTTCCTCAACGGATCTCATGGGAGATTCCATAGGAGAGATCTCTATCACAGGCGGTGGGTTTACGATAATCCACCCCCTGCCGGAAGCTGTGGAAGTTGTGGGGTGTAGCCATGAGGGGGACAACTCATAGCTTCAAATCTATCAAACCAGGTTGGTGGCCTTGCAGGCCCGTTTCTCGCAGGGTTGACCCACTACACTGAAGGTCTACGTGTGGCTATTGCGGCCTACCACGCCCCTCTGGGTGGCCATTCAGTGGGAAGACACCCCCCTCTTACACGTTTCCTCCATGGTGCGCTGAGTCTGAGGCCTCCGGTACGATCGGTTTGTCTCGTGACCTGGCTGTGGTGCTAGGGAAGCTCTGTAAGGCCTCCTCTTCGAGCTATCGAGGAGACTCTGAATCACACCACTAGTATAATCACTTCCTTCTGGCGCGTATCTTCTCTCAAGCGAATGGGATAGGGCCGCGCCCTTTCACTGGTCCCTTCTTATCTGACTTGCGCACGGTGCTGGCCAAAAGTATTTCTGTGCCCAAGACGCTGCGTGATGGTCACACGCCCCTAACCATATCGGTTCTATGGCCATAGACATGCGAGCCACTTCTGGCCCTAGTTCTCGCGCCTTAGGTCGTGCACGCTTCCACACTAGGCGGATTGAAAGTCTGCGTGGCGTGGGCCATTCTCGTTCCAGTAGCGTCCTCCGACGGCAGCCGAGTTCCGAAGCGGAACGTTATGGGGTTGTATGTAACCATGGTTCCTCGAGGGAATGAGATGCTGCGTCTCGGGGCCATACTTTCGGCATCTCATTTTATAGCTTCCTGGCATTACTGCCACCCCCATCTATTTTTATGCACCCACGTGATTCAGAACGGTCACGCTGAAGGGAGTTCCGAAGCGCCCGACGCGCTCGAGTCCTCGACGGAACCATGGTTACATACGTAACCTGAGACGTTAGTTTATTCATTAGTATTATTATTTGTTTATTTTCATCAAGTTAGATTAAATGAAAAATAAGAATGGTGCTTGGCAAACTATTGAATAATTTCTATCTATCTGAAATAAAATTATCTATCTATCTATCTATCTATCTATCTATCTATCTGTCTGTCTGTCTGTCTGTTCGGGTCTGTCTGTCTGTCTGTCTGTCTGTCTGTCTGTTATTTCTTTTCATTTTACCCTAGCTTTGGGTTGAACCTGTGAGTGTTTATAAGGAAGAATAATTAATTATTGGATATGCCAAATTTAGTCAGGTTACTGGCATCAAATCAATGATTGCCACTGCATTCATATTTTATACAAAATGTATTAGTTCAAAAATTATGGACTATGGCAACAGTGTTTTGAGTTGAATATTCTCCCAGAGTAATCATAATTTTTGTGAAAAGCAATAAAAGCTGTTGCCATTTCACTGCCACTAGTGTTCGAGAGAAAGGAGGGTGGGGGAGAGAGAAAAAACAACACTGTGATTGGTGTGATTGTAACATGTCAGTCATGGTCTTTTTCTGGTCTAAGTGGACATTTCCTGTCCAGAACAAACTGATAAGTGGACTAGACTTCAAGGAGTAAGTTAAAAGAATGAGTATGCATGCCTAAAGCGAGGATTCAAACAGAAATTCAGAGTAGGATGCATGTCATGTTTGGCCATAGATAATAGAAGATCCTTCTTAAATGACTGAATTGTTAAAGGGAAGTCTTTGAAGATAACAACGGCTGTTGCCAACTGCCTAGTGTTCTTTAGTGAACTAAGCGCCAGCTGTCCTGCTGATGAAGTTGAGATTCAGCGTTTGAAACACAATGGCTTGTTCAAAGCAGGAGGAATGGGTGTCATCAGAGCTTTTGTTGTCATTGTTTGCTTTTTCTCCTCATTCGCTGGTATCTCTTCTCTCCGCATTAGCATCCAAAGCGAGCATTTCCAAGGAATAAGCATTCCTAAATGGCCCAGTTTTCCTCCTAAAGCAGGTGAAATCAGTTAAGACTAAAAAAAAAACTAAAAAAAAATGCTGTTGTCCATTTTCTAAAGTAGGAGATATGTAAGGCGTAATCCCTCTGTTTCCTGGCAGAATGAGATGTGACATTTAGATAACACATTAAGCTCAGCGGGTCGCTGCATTGCCTGGGCTCTCAGTGCATGGATGTCATAAACAATGACCATTATTTCACCAGTGGCAAGGGAATGAAGAGTGTTGCTACATATTCTTATCCTCCTTTAGAGAAAGCCTGGCACTTTCTGTTTTATTTAAGAAGAGATGAAGATCCCAAAGGAGCAGAATGTTTTAAGAATCTGTGATTAATGAAACATTGATCATAAATTTTGTACGGGAACAGGAAGACATGTCACTTTCTATTTAGACCCAAGAGGAGGAGAGGAGAGGGCGGGGGAGGACAGGAACGAAGGTTGAGCTGGTAAAAAGGGGGGACGTTGGGGGTGAATGTCAGGGGAGGCTTGCTAGGAAGAGATCTGCAGCTCAAAAAAAAAAAGAAGAAAAAAGCCTTTGGAATTCATAAGATGTTGACTCTGGGCAGAGCTTTGCAGCTTTGAGGGGCCTTTATTTTGCAGCACTCTGGTTCTTCATGTTTTTCTGAGACCTCCTGTCACTGGACACTGCAATGTGACAGGAGATAACAACACAGTTATTAGAAGCCTTTCACATGGCCAGTCAAGTGGGCACACATCGAGGGAAAGTGCGACACACAGAAAGCGTGATGAAGGGTTTGCAGGCTTTCTGAAAAACTTTCTATGAATCTTTTGCTCTGTGTGAATGCCAACTAACACTGACTGCTTGTCTTACAGAAGAAATATCATATATAAAGGGGACCAAACAGAAAGTATTAATATCAAATCTGAATGTATAGCTATAAATCTGTACAGTGGCTATTGATACAAATCATGCATACTTTTGTCTTTTTTTTTAATTAAATGCGTGTCTGAGCTTATAATTAATTATGCACACTGCTTTTTTGACCATTATTTAGAGACTGCATGTAATACGTGTACTTATTGTCACACTGCAGGTCCATTTCTGAAGATGTTTAAAACCTATTAACACTTTCCTTCATAAATGAACTCTTTCCCCGCCATGATGGAGGATGCATACTTAACAACTACCCTGCTAACTATTAATAAGCAGCAAATAAAGAGTTAATTCAGAGAAAAATCTTAGTTAATAGTGAATATGTGTTCTAGTCTAAAGTGTTACCGAACGTGATTATCAAACATTAAACAGCTGTTAATTGATAACAATGTTATCTCTAAACATTAACAGTCTGTTATGCGACACTGGATCGCATTACAAAAGTCCCGTATTTGACAGACAGTCGGTCTGTCAAATACGGGACTTTTGTAATGCTATCCAGTGTCGCATAGGCAGCATTGTTGCCACTTGATTTATGTTTAAATGTATCTTATGGGAATAGTATTATTTTTTATTTTTTTTATTATTTTCTAAGAAACAATAACATTTTGCTTGCAATGACAGCCCTGGGCTTTCTGGTGTTTTAGCACAACACAAACAACAAATATTGAAGGAAAGACACTGGGAGCAGGAGACCCGCACAGTATTGATGCCTTTGGGCAAAACACTTGTGTTTTGAATGGGTCTGGAAAGAGGAGAGAAGAATCCAATAAAGTAAACATGGCAGCTGCAAGAGCTGTGAACTTCGAGTGATTTCACAGCACCAGAAGTTTGACAGTGGTGGCACCATTGAGTGACTGTTGATAACATAGCGGTGTGCTTTGAGTGAGCAACAAAACTAGCAAATGCCAGCTCTGAATACTAATTTACAGCACAGACCACAGAACAGAACACAATAGTGATCTCCATCTTTCAGCACGCACACACACAGACACACGGTTTGCTTCTACTGTATCCTTCTCACACTATCTGTCACTGATTGAGGCTTGTGTAGTTGTTTTCGGCCCTTGCAAAACACTGATGCATGCGTCAACACACACACACAAGTACTTGAAAGTCGACTCATGTCCGCAGCAGAGTTTTACCCCCTGAGGCGATTTGAATCTATTGACGCACTAAGCGCTAATGAAAAAAAGGGGGAAGAGAGCAAGAGGACTGAGTTGAAGTGGAAAAAAGAGGAACACAGACTAAAAAATAGAGAGTGAAAAACTGAGAGGTCTCATTCTAGTTTCGTCAGCAGTGAAAAAAAAAAAGAACAACAACAACAACAAGGAGCTGATCTTCATGACTGTGTTCATGGTAAATAATTATTTTAAGGCCATAAAACACCAAGCTGAGATCAAAGAACTAGTGCCGACCAAAGCAGACTGTGTTGTTGCCTTGTGTCGCTTGCATCTGGGCCAAAAAGTTGCGATTGAACACACGGGCAAGACTACAGCCAATATCCAACTAGTATGTACGTTCTGCGCCTGTGTGAGATGAAATACCATCAGGAGGCAGCAGTCCAGGTATTCGCAACTCAAGAGCTGCTTTGTTTACGGTTTGTATATCCACTGTCCTAGTTTTTGGTTTCTCTTTTTGAATGACAAATGTGGACTACTGCAGGGGATCTCAACTCTGGCCCTCAAGGTCCACTGTCCTGCAAAGTTCGGCTCCAACCTTGATCAAACTCACCTGCCTATAACTTTAGAGTATTCCTGAAATAATGCATTAATGATCTTGATTAACTTATTTCAGGCTCGTTTGATTACAGTAACAGCTCAGATCTGCAGGAAAGTGGACCTCAATGGCCAGAGTTGAGAACCACTGCAATAGTTGCAGTAGTAATTGGTCATTCAAAAAGAGAAACCAAAACTAGGACTGCAGATATGCAAACCGTAAACAAAGCAGCACTTGCTTACCATTTTAAATAGTATGAGTTGATCAGTTGGTCTCCATTTTCTTCATTCCAGGTGGCCATTTCTTCACTTTCGCTTTTCTTCTCATGCACTGGTTTGCTAAGTTGAACAGCCAATCAGAGCGACCTCCCACACCGAATGCCAGATGCAAATTCAACATGCTTAATAGGCCAAAAAGCCAAAGTCGGGGTCAAACTAGCGCCGAAGATGCAGAAGACCAACATAATAACAGAATGAATCAATTTTATTTTGTGCACTGTAATCCAAATCTTCAGAATCTATATGACTGTGAGGAACAGACCCAAACTCAAGCCATTATTCAGCTATCTTCATCTCCATCCTGAGCAGTGACCGAAAGCATCAAAACCATTACAAATTTTAAAAAAATGATTGCCGCTTCAACAAGATTTACAACAGGTTTTATGGCAGGGAAATTGAACGCTCATTGGCTCTCGCCTGCTTCGACACAGATTGCAACATGCCTTGTTTCTTGTAAGGTGTGTTTGAATGAGAAATGCGCGCCTTCACGGAGTAGATCGGGATAATAATCTGGATAATATTTTCGACAATTAACATCTTAAATTCTATGTTGTTACTAAAGTGGTCATTTCCCTGCATATTTGGGTTTTATATCTATTCATATTCACAAAATTGCTTATGGAGAAAATTATAAAAATGCATTAATACAAATATTTAGAATTTTTTTTGTTTATTTTTTTTAAAATAAATTTGACTTTTTTTTAGCTGTAAATCCTTAGCTATTTTACATTTTTAAACATCTGTAAATGTCAAAATTGTGTGTTTCGCATTCATTCATAACATGCCAAAAAATGTTTAGTTTTGGGCTTGTAACCATTGCTACTAATACCATCATATCAAATTGAGACTAGGTTGATGTGTAGGGTCTTAATATATTTGGACTGTTTCATGACAGCTTGTAAAATTAATACAACTCCCGCAAAACCTAGTACATTTATAAAGAGATTGAAAAAAATAAGTACCTATTTATTATTTTTTTATTTATTTTATTTTTTGTAATGGTGTGAGTATGAGATACATAACTGTTACTGACTTGCATCAAGGTCATAATTTCGATTCCAAAGGAATGCAAAAAAAAAAAAAAAACCAATCCTTAAAAAAAGTAACATTACGTCAGCTACAAAAGCATACGGTCTTGCACAGATATAAAGTATATCGTTGTTTGTTAATTACATACTATAGCAAGACTGGTCTCATTACATCTTTTAATCTTAGTATCTACTTGGAACTTTTGACATCGCAACTCGGAAGCTATGCACTGACTACCTCCGATGCGCCTGTCTATCACATCACTGATCTTATGTTTGATTACTAAGCAATGCAGTCAGACACAGACCCTCATAACACTGCTCCCAATGTATCAAAATAATAAAATAATGTGGCAGGGATTTGTTTTCATATTCAGAAGCCCAGCTTCATTTGCACAACAGAGGCAGCGATGCTGGAACTGGCATTGATTTCTTTTGATTTATCCATACAGGGCATTACTTGGAGTCCATGTTCATCAAGCCCAGCACACGCTCACCTACTGTTTATGAAGGAATGGCTCTGATCCCTAATGAAACACAAGCAAATCATCAACCTCAGTTTCTACCCAAACACTAATTTAGGGATTGGCAGGCTCAATTACATAGCATCAATAGCATCATTCTTCATTTGTTAAAAGAACGCTTTGCGGTTCTCTTGCGCCACCAAGTTCCTTGACTTTAGAGCAGGTATATAATCAGTCTGCAAGACACAACTTTCAGTCAATGGAAGAAAATTTAACTCCAACAGGTCAAACTAAGTGTGCATGCAATTAGATCCAAGCTATACGATTTACTTTAGGAGGTGATGCATATTTTATCATTGCAGGTTGACACCTGAAGCAAAACTCTGGACGTAACTGGAGACATTAGCGAGAATTACTGCCCGACTTTATGATTAGCAGTCACGTCTCGTCAGGAGGCACAAATGTGTTTAAGATAAGGTAGTATTGCTGCGGCCATATCAGAGAATCTAAGCAGTGATTTTGCTGTGTGTGCCAAACTGCTGACAAACTAGGAACCGATTTATGCAGAATTGACATTTTAGTAAATACAGTTATGAAAAAAAGGCATTTTTACAAATTTGTGAGTTAGATCCAACAATGGAAGTACAGGGAAGATGCCAGACATGCAGTGGCCCATACACAGCACCAGACCTGCTTTCATTTCCAACTCAATTAGACCATGAGGAAGATTGTTGATTATAAAGACTTATTTCTGCACAGTGCCTTGCACAATACTATGTTATGACCTCAAAACACTTTTAACAGTACATGATTTGTAAGCTAAAACATTTTGACATTTGCATCACATTAACAGCTCCATATGTTTGGCTCTTCTCAAAAACTTGCTCGGTAGCACACCTGGTACAGCATTGCACTTGTGATGCAAAGTGCGAGGGTACAAACCTTGAGAAACACAAGTCACAATAAAAAAGCTCAAAGACTTGTAGAAGCAAGATAAAACTGCCTGTTTGCTTCAGCAAATGTGCTTTTATCTAAGTTCTCTGTACCTCCATGGTTAGTTTAGGGGTAACGTAGGTGCTATGTATTTTCAAACGCGTAGATCTTAGTGCCATCATCAGTCCTTCAACAAATGTGAATGCCATGATACGTACAACAACAAACCTTTCCAGATGCACATTGGGTATGTTAACATGGACAGCAATATTCCAATATTAATACGATTAAGACAATATTCTGATTAAGAGTCTACCATGTGAACACAGATTTTTGATTACCTTAATCTGGCTAAAGTCATACTCGAACTAAACACAAATCAACGTTAAGACAATGTGGTATTTCCATTAGTGCCTTATTGAAGGGCCGTCTAGACAGGTACACACCTAAATAACACTATTACCATTGTGTCAGGAATTTTCCCGCACTTTTGCGAAACGATCCGCCATGGCCAGGGTCAAAGTTTGACGGCAAACATAAGAGCATGGCTTCAAGCAAGAAGGCACATTTTTATCCGTCATCGTCTGAGATAGCATGACAAATAATTAACGAAGGAGAACTGTATGTTGATACAATAAATTCTGGAGGGGACGTTGGATGGCATCACGTGGTGACGTAATGACGTGTGCCATTAATAGATCTATATACGATAACATGTAAAACGGGAACATGAAAGGAATATTCTAAAAGCAACTCACGGAAACACCATAATCATAATACTGGCTTATTCAGAATAAGGTAAATAATTAGATTACTGATGTCCGTGTAAACAATATACTTTTGTCACATAAATTGGTTTGGATTTCCTCTGTGTTGGTCATCGGTCATCGCCTTAGTCTTTCATTTGTTGTCACGGACACTAATTATGTTCAGTTCTGTTTCAGTCTAGTTGTCCGGTGTGTCAGCTGGATGGTATATGTCTCTGTTAGTGGGATCATTAACATTACATATTTTGCCTTCATCTTCGCGTGTGTTTATACAACCACCCGTGTGACACATATTTATCTATTACAGATAAAACTCATCAATCAATCAATCAATCAATCAAAACACTCCAACAGGTTGTGAAAGGACAGAGGCCTTAGCTTATGGAAACATGCTTTTTCTGATCCAACCTCACTGTGTGGCTACAGTGTAAAGACTACAGAAACATACGTCTCTGCGTTCAGGTAGTATTAATAGGAAACACAGTTTGCAAAGAATCTGCAAACAGAAAAAAGAAAATAACTTTTCATCTTGCAGAAAAACATGCAGTGCACTGGTTTTACTTATTTTCAAAGATAAAACTTTGTGCCTTCTGTGACTGCCAGACTACTTTACATAACACGTGCGTACTCATGTTTCCAGACAAAACATGCACTATTCTTACTGGCTTTCTTCAATAATTTGACTACTAATTTGGCAAGCTTATGAGACCAAGATTTGTTTGCTTGTGTCCATGTGTGTTTGTCATGCATTAGCATAATGAATGCTTATGTTTTGCATAGACTCATGAAGGCTGTGCCGTGTCCCTCAGACACATCGAGTATGTTGGAATCAGCAGAATTATTCACATCATGCAGATATGAGAATTCATGAGATCCCATCTGGTTATGAAGCTGTCCTAGTTCTGATAGTAGACCCAGCACATTATTACATTAAAGGAATAGTTCATCCAAAATAAAAGAAGAAAAGAAAATGTATTATTTACTCACCCTCATGTCATTCCAAACCATATTCTATTATTATTATTATTATTATTATTACTATATTATTATACCATGAAATACACAATTTATTACGGGGCTGTCAACAGGACACAGGTTTAACAAAAATTGAACTTTTCTTGTGTGGGCCATTTCAATTCCTGACAACAGCTAGTTTGGGGGCCTGCAAACGACTTTTGAAAAGGGTTTCACAAGTGCACGTATTTGAAATGGATACGTCTCATATCGTGTAAACTACAAAAATGCAAATATGTGAAAATGGTGATGTCATGCGCATGCTTATTATGTGTTCAGTCTGTAGGAATGCGTATGTGCACAGTAGCGTAGTGTTTCTTTACAAAGTTATATAACAAATATGGCCTTGCATTTCTTCTTTTATTTATTATTTATTTATTTATTATTGTGAATCAACAAAAGAGGTGCATCGACATTATTAATCTGGTTAATCTTAAACTGAACATTTCTCAAATCTTATCCTGGAATTTTAGATCTTCAATGTACAGTTTTAGTCCAGCCCTTGGCTGTGGTTGAAGTCTAAAGGTGATTTTTCTATCTATCCATCCATTCTTACAAAATAAACAAACTTTTAAGGACTTTTAAGGACATGGATTTCATTCTAAAGCATTTTTTTACATTGCAACCCTGATTAACTTTTTTCACTTAATAACTTTTAAGACTGAATGTGCAATATGAGGACAGAGCTTGTTTTTTTGTTTGAGGTCCATACAGTTCAAAAGCATCTTTTGCTCATCTTTGTCTTCTTTCTGTGTCTTTCTATCCCTTTGTAAAATTTCCACCTCACTGCTGAGAGGCATCTATTATTTCTGTCACAGTGATTCCTTCATGCCTAAGCAAACAGTAAATTAGTTTGTTTTGAAGTGCGGTGGATGCCGAGGGTCATTAGGTAAGTCTGATGAATGGTGCCATCCTCTTTCGGCTGTTGGATTGACAGTTCGGGATCAGAGTTTTAGCCAGTGAACCTTGAATCAATTTATAATCGATTTGATTCAAAAGTTAAATCAGGTTCTATGAGTTTGGACAAAGTGAGTGTGAGTGTAAGATTGTGGTGAGACAACACACAGGAGGTGGCGTGTGTTTGTCTGGAAACAAAAAAAGGGGGGAAAAAAGGTTTCCATGCTAACTTTCGTTTGTTGTGTGAAAATACAATGCATTTAATTCAGCAGTTTGCAAATAGGTGAATATTTGATTACAATTATACCTAGCCCCATAAATAAAAGCCCTAGTTGTGAGATTTTCATTAAAATCAATAAACATTTTTTTTTTCTAACAAAACACAAAGTGGTTTAAGTCGAATGCATTCCAAAAATAATGGAAATTTGTCTCTCTGAGTCCACAAAAAATACAACCTTCAGGGACATTGGGATTAATAATTAAAAAAGTTTAAAAAGCCACTTTAAAATTCACCACCTTAAATCTCCTGATCTGTGTCCATTAATGGTGGTTTGTATAAAACTTTCCAAAATGGTTTAATTTCATATCCAATATCAAATGTATCCCACCAAACATCTCACATAATGATTCTTTGTACAATATTTTAACAAGACATTTGTACATTATTTTGGTTTTTAACTCGTCGAGTAATAAATCCTGAAGCCCATTCAAATTGAACAAAACTCCAGACTTATCTTTTAAGTATGGTGTGATCCAGAGCTTTGGAAAAGGGTCTCTCATATCAGGATGCAAATTTCCTTTATCATATCTTTCAAAAAGTAACAATCGTCAAAACAAGCCCCAAAACTAGAGGCTCTTCCAACAACCAAAACAGAGAATTAACATTTTCTTGTCTTCTAATATTGAAAGATCTCCAAACCTTGAATAAAACATGTTAAACAGCAGGAAGTCCACTCAAGTGAAGCTAGTTAATATCCATGAGTGTCCAGTCCCAGTCGTTCCACTCTCTGAAGAATGGTTTTCGCAACATCTCTCCACAACTCATCCATAGAACCGGTTAAAAACTTATGGATGAACTGCAATTGAAAAGCTGCATGTCTGCTCAATAAAGACACCAAACCTTATCCTCCTTCCTCCATTGGCAAAAAAAGCATGCTTTGAGGAACTCAGTCCATCCCAGAAGAAGTCCACCAGTATTGCTTGTAACCGTAATAATAGTCCTGTGGGAGGTTCAACACAATAAAGCTTATGCCACACAGTTGATGCTATTAAATTGTTTACTATTAGTAATCTCCCACTGAAAAATAGTTGGGAGTGCACCCATCTCCATTTCTTGATTCTGCCCTCCATTTTTTTCTGTTGTCCCATCCAGGTTTTTCTGCTGCACAGATACATCTCCAAGATGTACTCCCAAATATTTAAAGCCCCCCTCTTCCAATTTAGTCCACCAGGTAAATCTAGCAAACCATTCTTCCATTTACCTTTAAACAGTGCATCATGTTTGCCCCAATTCACTCAAGCAGTAGCAATTACACCAAACTCATTAACAATATACTCCAAATTAATAACATCTTTTTTTTTTCATTCATTAAAATGCTTAGCATAGAATTGTACAGCCCTTTTCTCATATTTACAGGCTCTTTCAATTCCTGCCCATTTTCTGATCGATTAGAGTGCATATATGGACTCTTGCACCATTCAAATTAAGAGTGCCCACTTTTATTGCACTCATGTGAATATATAGTTCTAAACAATATAGAAAAGCACACAGTAACACCAAAAAGAGAATCCTACATAGTTTCAAATCCATCCTCATTTTTTTAATTCCAGTTTCAATTTGGAAATAAATTAATTTAGCCTCCTATATGTCATGTACCGTAAATTGCTCTTCACCTTCTCTTCTCAACAACATCACGGCTGATTCAATGAATGCTTTCCGATCAGGAAAATAATCTACAACCTGGGCATTCTTCATATGCTTTGTCTTTTGTAGACAACTTCTCACTTTCTCAAAACTATACACTCTTTGTTGATTTTTCTCATTATTATCAACTACAGTTTCGCTGTTAGAATCATCCATTGCACTATACTCAGATCAACGAGCCGGCAAGGGTAATGAGACTATCACCACATCACTTGTGTATTTTAAAGGATTTCTAAAAGTGTTTCCTCTTACCTGAAGGAGCTTTAAACAAAATCTCATCTTTCTCAAAGTCAGTATTCTTGTTTTCTTCAGCTAAAATACATTCAGCTGCAGCTACAACAATAGCATCTGTCACATTCGTTTTACTTTGATTCTCAATGCCTGTGTCTACACTTTCTTCTCCCACAACTCTTCCAACATCAATACTAGTGTTTCCACCATCTCCACCTTCATTTCTCACATCCATCCCAACATTAACAATGCTAGTCTGTACCACATTACTACTACCAGCATTTTCACCTGTTAACGATTCAACCTCTGTACCCTCAACCTTCTCAGGGTACGCTTGTTGACATGACCTTCCTTCCCACACTCAAAGCACTTCATCATATCTGACAATGCAAAAAGTACATAATCAAATCAGTCAATTCGGAACTTAAATGCCACATTCAACTCATCTTCACCACTGTTTAAAATCATATGCACTTACCTTGTAAAACAAACAATGTGCTTGAGCAATGGAGACTTTCAACCAAGTGGTATTTATTTATTTATTTTATCTAATGTTAAAAGCCAAAACAGGGATGTCTTGCCACTTTGCTTTCCTTAATTAAGGAAATCAAAAAACTTAGACGGCATAAGTAATTAACATTTTATGAGTCAATGCCTGGTCATCACAAAAATTTCCAATAAACAGCCGCCATCCCTGTTCCCTGACAAGCTTGCATTGTTTCCAAAGCACCAGAGACAGGAGGCTTTGTTCCACAGTCATTGGCTTCTTATTAATTAAACCGCTCACAGTGTTTAGCTGACCGGGAATGAGGGAGGGGGAAAGAGGCTGTGTGTGTTTTTTTCTTTGGCTGCCGAGAGCTGTAGTGCTGTTTATAAGTGACTCTTTTCCTCTATTTTCAGAAGAGATGTCTGAAGCAGGAGTTCACAGTGATGGACCGGCCCGTGGGAGTCCATTAACAGGTCAGGAGGTGGTGAAAGGAGCATGGGCTAAATTCATTAGCACTTTCCAGCTACCATCTGAGTATATCGAGCGGTAGAACCGAGAGCAATGCTGCAGGTGTGTGTGTGTGTGGGGGGGTTTGGGAACGGACTGGTTCTTAATTCAAGCTGATTTGTCACCATATGTCTCTGACTCTCATCCCTTTCATTGTCCTGCCCTCTGGCTTTCACATTAAAATGCTAAAAGCTATTTTAGCATACGTTTCAATGATATATTGACTAGAGCTGGCTTTTCAAGGGCTGCATGATTTGAGGGAGGGGGGGCATTGTGATCTTTTTAGATTTATCCTTCTTTTTCTTTTTTTTAACAAGAAGAAGAATATCATCTCCACAATTACATGCATATTATTCTTATTATTCTTATTAGATTATATTACTTTCATAAAAAAAAAAAAAAAAAAATATATAAAACTTTTTGGTCCCCTTTATATTAAGTGGCCTTTAACTACTATTAAAAAAATAAGTACAATGTACTTATTGTGTTCATATTGTATTGCAAAACACATTTGCTGCTATTGAGGTGGAATACAGGTAGGTTAGGGACAAGTTTGGTGGTATGGGTAGGCTTAAGGGTGGGTTAAGGTGTAAGGGATGGATCAACAATGTAATTATAAATGTAATTACATAAATGTAATTACATATGTAATTACATGCAGGTATTTTTTTTAAATATAAGTACAGTGTAACAACATGTATGTACATAATAAGTGCTTTGTACCAAATGATTAATTTAAATGTAAGTACATCGTTGTTAAGGCCACTTAATATAAAGTGGGTCTGGCAAATATTAGTTTTGAACTGGTTTTAGCTTCTTTTTTCCTTCTGTCTTTCACCTTAAACTGATAACTTGGTGCCAGAGGAGAAATGCATATGAAATGCATATACTGTATTGTCAGGAGGTTCAAATGTAAAACAATCTTTGTAGATTCAGTTGTATAATCAGCATATAAGAAAACAAAAATACTCTAAACATTGAATCAACTATCCACAACAGTAAACTTTTACAGTATACCTCCTGATTTAGAACAACTCAGTTTGACACCTCAGGTATTAATGATGAGATAATGAGCTTATCAGTGTGGGAATTAATGAACGTTATATGAAACACCTCATTACAATGCCAATTAATCACACTCCTTCTTATACCGGCCTCTCCATGAGATAATCACCCCTGAATAATGTGTACTTAACCATGACCAGCAGACATAACACCAAACTTTCCTTCATGCAAAAAAAAAAAAAAAAAAAACACTTCAAAAGATATCCACTAATATATACAGTAAATGATTTATTTCAACTTTAACATATATGGACAGAGATCCCTTACACTTTTGAAATACTTGTGTTTCAGCTCTTAAAGTCCTACAATTTATTTAAATATTTTTCCTCAAGCAGAATTTGAGGCTTTTCTTATAACATTTTCAGTGTCATAGCAAAGCACAATACTATAATGTTCCTTCACTTTGGTATCTGCTGACCATCCAATCAAAATCAACCTTAGTTCTCAGTGGGAACTTGTTAACTAGCAAGCTTTAGACTAAATTCCATTACATTAAAATCTGATTTAGCATGGATGTATTAAACTGTTCAGAAGTGACAGTAAAACATTTACAATGTTACAAAATAGTTTTATTTCAAATATATATAATTTTTTTCTGTTCATCAAATAACCCTGATGGTTTCCACAAAAATATGAAGCCGCACAAAAAAAAAAAAAAAAAAAAAAAAACCTTTATTTAAGGAAAACTGTATTTAAATTGTAATAATTTCACATATGCTCATTTTGACTGTATATGTTTTTTGGAGGCCTTGGTGAGCATAGAACTTACAAAAAAACAATAATAATAGTAAAAAAAAAATCTCTGACCCCAAACTTTTGAATGGTATTATACATCAACACCATAAAAAAAAAAAAAAAAAAAAAAACAGACATCATTATGAGAAATGTGTTATAATTATCCATGTTTATACTGTAAAATGGGGTGAGGGTTTGTAATCTTCTTGCATTGTGGTCTGTGAACTGTAGGTCTCACAAATGAAAGCCCTTTGGGTTTGAGAAACTATGTGTGAACTCAGAGGCAGTGGCTTTGAGCTTTGTTGTTGACCCAATTAGTGTGGTTTAGCCTTTTACTTTTTCACACTTTGATACATAGCACACACCGGGGGTGAGAGAAAACCTCAGTCCTTTGTTGGTACATCACCGATGGAAGACAGGAGATTTAGCACAGAACGTTGTAGAAAATCTGGGAAACATGTTTTCCTGTGACCCCTGATTGAACCCAGTTTGAACCTCAGTTCTATCACCTATATCAGTTGTTCCAGAGGACCTTGACTTGTCTCTGATGTACAGAACTTTGTACAATTATACAGTTCCAAAGGCTGTAAATCATATTCAAAGTTTGTCAACTTGAGTTATGAGAGTCATTCATGAATAATTCATAGTAAACGTATGCATATGTTAGCAGAAAACATAGAGGCAACTATGAACACAAAACCTAAACTAAAAAAATGAACAGTTGACCAGTCATCACTTAATTCGTTTTTGTACTCTGAAAAAAAATTGGGTAAAGTTCTCCTGACCGGAACATCAATAGCAAAGTAACTTTACACTAAAGAGGTTGATGCTTGGAAATGGGATAATCTACCATTAACAAATAGACTCTTTGGCCTATTTTGCAGGCTTTGATCAAATATAGCTGAGACTCCATTCACTGTGGGGCCTAACAGAGTTAAATACGTGAATCTTCATTTGATGGAGGAATGGGAGGTTTGAGGTGGTGTGTGAATATTGAAGGAGGCAGCTCAAGTGATGTTTGCATGCAATGAAGAGTACGTTTTTGTTCAGTTTTAAAATTACACTTAATTAGAGGCTGCACTTGTGTTTGGAAATATCGGCGAGCGCATCGCTTGCCCTGCATCCTCTGTGTCTTCCAGTCATTGATTTAGCAGAGCCCAATTAGTGAGAAGGCCTTTGATAATTCATAACTTGGCAAGAATGGATTTTTCAGACAGCCGGTTTCCAATGAAGTGCTCACAATATAGCACATCATTACAGAGTATTGTAACGTCAAAGTGTTTTTTAAATTAGTCTTCCATTCCACTTTAGTAGATTAACGCTTAGTGCGTTCTTAAAATATAACTCCTCTGACACACATATTTTGCAACTGGCAAACTTTAAATTAATATTTCAGGTTCAATACAAGTTAAGCTGAGTTGACAGCATGTGTGGCATAAGTCAACTCATTTATTGATTTAAAAAAAAAAAAAGCAGAAATCAATTTTATGACGGACGCTCTTACTATGGAAGTGAATGGGCCAGTTTTTGGAGGATTAAAAACAGAAATGTGAAGTTTATAATCTTGTAAAAACTTCAAGTATCATTCATACAGTAATTTTAGGGTTTTAGGGTCTGCATGGTTGCCAGGTCTGAGAAATAAAACCAGCTCAATTGCTACTCAAAACTAGCCCAATAATTCTTGATAAGTTAGCTTAGCATTAATCTTATGGCTATACTTTAGAAACTGACTCAGTATTTTAACATTTACTGATTGGCCCCATTCATTTCAATTAAGCTTAATTTGTACTAAACCCAACACGTTCATTTTAAGATGTGACTGCTTGCTTGGTTGTAGTTGTAGCTACTCTCTTCTTCAATTTTAGTTTCCTAAATAGAGTGTGATATGTGGTTTCAATAGCAAGCACTCTTTCTCTCGTTCTTGTAATTTGCCTGCCTCAGCACAGTGCGCTATGAAGCTACCTAGCTACCTAATGACTATGAAATGAGCTCGGCATACCTGCATCTCTGAAGAATCTTCAGTCAATTGACAGTTGTCTGATCAAGCAGAAAAGAAGGAAATCTGTAAAACCATAGCCATGATTTGTATGCGCACGGAATACAAGACAAAAAAAGGGCATCAGAGAGAATTAAACGGACGGGAGACTTAGAGATTTTTACTTCAAACACTTTAAAAGCTTGCACAGAAAATGCTAATATATATTTGATAAACTGTAATCCATATTGACATAAAGATTTGATCAATTTTGGGAACTGCGGTGGATCCCTGTTCTTCGTTTTTTTTCCCAATTTCACAAACTCAAGAAGAGTTTCTTATTAGGAACCAAATAGAGTTCTGATTTAGAGTTATTCTGCATTGAGATCTTATATGACAACATCAACTACTAGTGGGGGTTAATGGGGCCATGCTAACTAGCTAAACCTTGAACAGTCTGACTCAGAAAACATTTACTCAACCAAATTTAACTTTTTTGACCAATGACATTTGAAGAGTTTGAGAAAACTGCTTGATTTTTGCAGCTCTGTTTGATGACGCCAATTGTGCAGAAATTACGAATTTCTTTAAATGGAAATGGAAATAACTTGGTTTATATTGATGCCTACTAAATGTAATATTGTTGCTATTTAATGTCTTCTCTATTGCCGTTCTTCGCTGTCCACCTTGTTTTTTATTTTTTTTTATTTTCAGAGTATCACTCTAAAAAATGCTGGGTTGTTTCAACCCAACTTTGGGTCAAATATGGACTAACCCAACTTTGGGTTCAAAGTAATTAAAAATGTAACCCAACAGCTGGGCTGGTCCATATTTGTCCCAAAGTTGGGTTGAAACAACCCAGCATTTTTTAGAGTGCACTTTGTAAATTAACGTGAGACCTTGGCCGAAGAACCACTGCCCTGAGCAAACCAATTTGACCTGCAAATTGTTAAAAAGGTGAAAAAGAGAGAAGTTTGGTAAGACTTTAGCCCACACCCTGAAAACAAGGGTGGAGCAGAAAGGCTTCTGAGAAAATTAGCAACTGACATGACCTTCTTTCATAAGGAGTAGGCAGAGGACATCGCTTACCTCACTTCATTCCCAGAGAGCGGCCTTTCTCACCTTCTGTGCTTCAGGGAAAAGTAAAGAGCAGTCTGGAGGCTTTGCACTGTAAATAACTTCCCACACTACAGGATGACAACAGATATAGAAACGCCTCAGGATGAAATAAATTCCCTTGGGTCCTCTAGAATGTTGAGGCGTATACGACCCAGTCAGGCTTATCATGTAATGAATGAAGATACTTATCAAAAGTGTATTACCGAAGTAAGCTACCTTCCCTTTAAAAGGGTTTTCTTCTCAAAACTCTCACCTGATGGGCTCAGAATTACATTTACTAAAAAATGAGTGCCCTTAAAGTGAGCCATATGTGAGATCAGATACTGCAGTGAAATTATAATTTAATCTTGCGATAATACTTGTAAAAAGCACCAAGACATCCTATCTTTTTGTCTCTTGTCTGTAAATGACCTTTTTACTGAAGTACTACAGTATTTAAATGTACAGACACAGCTATAAAAAAAAAAACATTCATAAGTTGACTTACTGCTTTTATGTGACTCAACCAGTAGCGTAAATCTGGAAACTGCTTCTTTGTCCGAACATTGGCCCAGTAGAATTTACTTGTAGTGTTTAATAAATGATAACCATTTAGCAAAATACATATACAATAGCACAAAGATAAAAAAAATAATACTAATCTAAACAAATTCATACTAAACTGCAGAGCTTTCAGTTACCAGTGCCATTGGTAATGCTCTATTATTGGTAACGCTCTTATTAACAATCAATATAATTTTATTTTTCAAACATATCAATATTTGTTTTCAATATTTTTAATATTTATTTATTTGTATAAAACATGTTTTCAATACGGAAAAACAGATTCTGAGTGGGCCTTTACACAATATTTAAAATTTTGTACTTCAGTAATTATTTTATATATGTTACAATAGCACACATCTTACAATTAAAGTTCACCCAAAAATGAAAATTCTATCATGATATCATGATTACTAGTTGTTCCAAACCTGAATGCATTTGTTTCTTCTGTTGAACACAAAATACTATTTTTTTAAGATTATTAGTAACCAAACAGTTGACGGTAGCCATTTACTTTCATAGTAGAGAGAAAGAAAGAAAAAAAAATAGAATAGAAAGAAAAAAAAATACTATGGAATTTAATGGCTACCGTCAACTGTCTGGTTGCCAATGTTCTTCATACTATCTTGTTTTGTGTTTGACAGAAGAAAGAAACTCATATATACAGATTTTGAATAAGTGGAGGGTGAGTAAATGATGGCAGAATTGTCATTTTTGGTTGAACGATCCCTTTAATGAGTGGACAAATTTTTTTTTAAAGATGGCAGTTATTTGACTCATTTTAGTGGACAAAGTACCATCTAGGGTGATGATCTTCCAGGATATGCTTTCCAAATCTTCTCAGGTAAAACAGATAAAAGCACCAGTCTCTGCAAACATCAGGAGCCTTCAAAAACAGTTGCTTAAAAGCAACACTTTATATCCCTGGCTCTTCCTCTTCCACAGCTTTCTCACGGCCACTTCTCTTGTTCACTCATCCTTTAAAATAGCTGTTGAAATGGTCAGATTTGGGGTCCTTTGGTCAAGCTCTCGGGAGACCGACAAAGAAAAGAATCTTCCAGCCTCTGCGTGTAATATTTCAGAATTTAACCTCCTAAAATGATGGTTCAAGGTGGATTATAGTACATTATTATTAGGAGGAAACCGATTTTCAATTTAAATGTAAATCAGGGTCTTTTTTCAATTATTAAAATACTGTGCTACTTATGGTCGAGGAGAAAAATGTAATGGGCCACAAACTTTAAGAGGATCCTTTAAAATGAAGCCAGACAGACGCCACAAAGAAAGGATGAGTTATATAAAGAAGTGACAGAGAGTGAGCTATTGCTTCTATACAGTCTGCAATGTTTAAACAGAGGCAGATAAACATAGTTTGTTGAAGAAGCTTAAGCCAAGTTTACATTGTACAATTTCTACAAAGATTTTGCTGACAGAGATTAAATTTGTAGATTGCGAAATTGTAGATTTCTTTCATCCTAAGGTATATTACTATACTAAATGATCAGTCATATTTATGAAAAATGACTGCTATGCAATCAATTGTCCAAAAACATTACATTCAGTTCAAATGTGATGTTCTTTAAAAGTAAATCATTTCCATAATTAGTATGCATAAATAGCAATCTAGATTTTCACTTTCAAAAGGCAAAGGCAGATGGTAAAACTCTTTTACTCACAATACATTTCATGAGTTTGGAGAATGTTCTAAAAACTTGCACTGTCCCCACTATCAGCTCAAATCTAATAATTTGCACCACTGCATATTGGAGGCTAATTGAGGTGTCACTCAGTGGACCAGTGTCTCTCCCACACCATCGACCAAAGGAAGCAGAATCATCTGTTTGAATACATACTCCTCTGGCTCTGGTGAGATGGTCTCTGATTACTTACAGCAGGGAGTCTTAACCTCAGAAAGCACAGCATGGAGGAGACATCATCTCGCAATTTATGAATAGAAATGAATTAGCAATGTTCCTCAGCAGTGATCAGAGGAACTCCTCCACACAATGTCACACAGCCTTTTGGGTAGAGAAGCCGAATTATTGCCATTGACAGATTAATTAAAGGAAGCTGCTTATTAAAAAAAAAAAAAAAAAGTTGGTATAACAGAAGTTTGTAGAAGTTCGTACACTGTAAAAAGGGAAACAACCATGTAATTTATTTAAAGGGGTCATATGATGCGATTTCAAGTTTTGTTTTCTCTTTGGAGTGTTACGAGCTGTTTTTGCGTAGATAAGATGCCTGAAGTTGCAAAGACTAAAGTCTCAAAACCAAGAGATATTCTTTATCAAAGTTAAGAGTCAGCCACGACCCCTAAATCGGCTCGTTCTAACATGCCCCCACATATCTACCTCACTATGTGGAAATATTAGCCTAATGCCGCCCAAATGTGCACGCAAAAAAAGAAGCCGTGGTTTCAGTAACCGCAGTTAGTGTTGATGCAGCATGTCAGGGAGACGCTGTGTGTTTCTAGGCAAAAGCAAAAGCACTTTATTTGGCCTTCTGAAAGTAGATGCATTAAGATGACTTACAACAGAACAGCAATGCATTTTATGGACGACCGTTTCGTGAACATATGAGAGGAGGTAATTCTGACTTTGCTAGGACAATCAGGCGCTTTTGAGTCAGCTACTGTTTTGTTATTAGTGTAAGTATTTGCTATTGACTGTTTTGCTAAATGGGGAGTTTTGCGCGCATCGTTGTGTGTGTGGTGTGTGTGGGTGTGTGTGAGAGAGAGAGAAGAGAGAGCAGAGAGAGAGAGAGAGAGAGAGAGAGAGGAGAGAGAGAGAGAAGAGAGAAGAGAGAAGAGAGATATAGCGAGCGTCACACACAGTGATCACATGGCTTGTACTGCATCATTACTGTGTCTGTTCCCTTTTCGGGCTTGAACTGATGGTAAAACTAATGACCTTATTTACTTGTCTTTACATTATTTTGAAAGATGAAGCTTGCGATTATGGTAAGGAGCGTTACATTCCGACGAGTGCTTGCGGTGTTCGGCCAATCACAATGCACTGGTCAGCTGGCCAACAGAGCAGACTGCGCTGTCGGAAGGAGGGATTTTGTAGAACACGAAGCGTTTGAGAGAGGCGGGGCATATAGGACCTACAATAATGTACAGTTTTTGAAAAATAATGTGTTTTTTGAACAGTAAAACATGTCAACATATTCTGTTACACCAAATACACAAAATAATGATCTTTAAAAAACATCATATGACCCCTTTAAATCTGGCCCCTGAATCATAAAGAAAAAGAGTTTTTTCTTCAAGGACAATGTCCACCTCAAAATAATAAATACCCTCAGAATATATTAATATTCTATTATTCTTAATATATATCTTAATATTATATCTATAGAATTTAGTTTAGACCAATATAAAAATGCACTTTAAATAAATTACATGGTTGTTTCACTTTTACAGTGTACGAACTTCTACAAACTTATGCCTTATACCAACTTTTTTTTTTTTTTTTTTAATGTGCAGCTTCCTTTAATTATATTCTGTCAACTGCACATAATTCGGCTTCTCTACCCAAAAGGCTGTGTGACATTGTGTGGATATATAAATAAAATTGTGGTTTGGTTTTAACCTTAATATTTTATTTAATATACAAAAGCATTCATACAATGTTACAATATTATTTATCTGAAATTATAAAATTCCAATACCGTACCTTAATATATTTTGTTTAGACTAAGCCAAAATGTACTTAATGTGGGTAAAAAAAATATATATATATATATATTGACTTAATTATTAATTTCATTATAAACAATAAACAAGAGCTAAATGAGCCATAACATGAGTAGAATATAATAGAAATTTCACTTTAGTTAAAAAAAAAAAAGCTTGTTAGTCAATGTATAATTTAGCTGACTTAGTTCCTTTTATTGGGGAATAAAATAAAATAAAATAAAGTAATTCTCAAATATAATTTAAGGAATTCTTAATGAACTATAGTAATCTTATGCTCAGTGCTCAGTGAAAGTAAACTGGGCTTCACTCAGTTGATGGCATTTCTTTCTTTTACAGAAGTGCCTCAGACAGCAGATGAGACTGAAGCAACACGAAAAACCACAAATGAGCCAAGAATATGTGTCCGCTGTATGTGGCTCTGCAAACAGCGCAAATGAAGCCTTTCCATTGGAGGGCAGATGGGGTCTTTGGGGACATTAATCAGTCCAGAGACAGAAAGGCACGCGCTGCACCTTGGGTCTGTCTCACCACCGCATGGCGCTGACCCAAATAATGCTCTCATTGATCCAGAGAGCCCCCTTTAATCCCTCAGATACAGTCGCTGAAAGTACCGATAATTTGCAAACGAAAGCCACTTCATTAGGGGTCCTTTCTCCGATGAAAGAGAATAAATGGATGGAGATGATTATTGAGACATTGTGGTGGAGTATTACAGGAACACACACACACACACACAGACGTGAGATGAGAGAAAGAAATATGACAAACACTCACATACATATGCGCACGCACACACACACACACGTCACAGACAGAAGCAGCACACAAACATTAGAAATCACAGCAGTCTGATCTGTGAAATATGAAATACTGTCTAATTATTAGAATGGGAAATAAATCATTTGTAACAAGATGATTGGATGGATGGATGGATAGATAGACAAACCCGTCTTTCCTTTTCCACATCCTTCTTTACCTCGACATCTTGAGTCTACAAGTCAAGGTACCAGACACTCACAATGAGCTGGACAGCAGAAACCCCAGAAAACCAAGTGTTGAAAATCATCAACTTATACCAAACCCTCTTATGGTCGATTAAATGCTTTGAAGCTAATCACTTCTTTCAAATTTCAGCGCGGCATTACTCAGAAACTCACGCTTTTATCACAGAGCTTAAATCTACAAACATAAACATTTCTAGTGTATTTGAACAACTTACATCAGCAATAAGAGCCCACAAAAGGAAGGTTGTTTGCTTCTCCTTGAGCAATGACACTCATTGTGTGGTTCCTCTCATACGTTTATGAACTTCTTACTGGGAATGCTAAGATGGAGCTCTTTCCCAGCATCTTAATGCGATTGTTCACACCTGCCTGCAAAGGCAATGGTGTCCTTCAGACAAGAAGAGAGGTTTCTTCTCTGAAAATGTGATTAACGTAGCCAGGCGAAACAACAAAGGCGTAATCCACACAATAAGGGCACATGCAGGAAGAGAGTAATGTAATTTCCCCGTGCATACGTTCCAAAATAAACAACTGTGAAAACGGGGAGAGATAATAAACTGCCAAGATGCACGATGCCACCAGCTGCATAATATCTTTCAAAGACTGAGCCGACTCTGTCCTCTCCAGCCTAATCTGGAAGAGACCCAGGACATTTCTTTATTACAAATGTAAAAAATATTGTTATTATTTCTGGTGCGAGGTGGCTCAAGGAGAAATTATTGTTTATTTTTAAATAATACATTTATTGGTGCCTCACAGAAACAAATGGCATTACATTATGAAGTAACAAAGTACAGAGCCCTGTTGACAGTGACTGTGAGATCGTAGCTGTGGTCGCTAGCAGATGCTTCTGCCGCTGGATGTCCTAATGTTATTGGTGAGCTCTGAATTTGGCTATAGCTTTTGAAAATCTGATTACAAATGATATGTATTGACAGTAAAAGTTTAATTTTCTTAAAAAAAATAAGGCTTACTTACCTCAAACCTTTGATTAGCATATTGAAATACTTACATTTATGATTTTCTAACAATGTTTAGATATTTAAATCACATTATTTGTTTTCCTCCATATCAAACACTGGCAGTGTCTGAACGCAAGGGATTTTAATGAAAAGTCATATCACATATATAACACATTTTTCGTCCCAAAGTTCCCTTTTCACTTCAGTAAATTATTTTTTTGGGCTTATTTCTACTGCTGTCTGTAATAAAATGGAAATGCAATGTTAAATAAAGAGAACATGTTAAATAGAGTGTGCCTGTTTATAACAGCATGTGACATGACATACATTCCATTGTCTCAGTGACATATTTAAAACAAAATATACTATGTTGAGATTAAAATTGAGAAGAAAAGGCTAGTTATTCATGCTGATGACCCCAAAGTATAAGGGGGCATGTCTGGTCAATCTAATTGGATGCCCTTGTTGTTGTGGTATAAAAATAAAAATGAAAAAAATCACATTTTGTTGTTTGCAGCCTGAAATGAAGATAAATACATTAATAAATAAAATACATACATATATACATACATACATATATAAATGTGTGTGTGTGTGTGTGTACATTGCCATTATAGCAACACATAACAGGCTCCAATTAGTCCATAGCTGACTGCAAGTGTGATTTTGGTCAAGAATGATAAAAACATGGAGAGAAATTGCATTAGAAAGTGTCCTTCAAGTATGCGTTGATGCCGATATGAAAAGGGACACAATTAAATCCATTAGAGCGTTATGTGCTTAGCACACAGAAAATATCCATCCAGCAGCAAGGATTATTATTTGATCACTTCAGAAAATGTATGACTAGTCTAGTTGCATGTGTACATATACAGATGCACATATAGTACCATAATACAAAATACTCATCATGCTTAGCCATATGCAAGAAGACCTTATTATTATTATTATTATTATTATTATTGTTGTTGTTATTATTATTTTATGCGCATATTGTTGGTAAGAATGCCACAAATGTAAATGTTAATAAATTATATATATAACTATATTGATGTTTCTAGCTTTTAATCAGCACTGAGTAAAAGTGTCCCAATATTTAGATTTTTAAATTTTTAAATAAGTGTCCAAATATGTATATATTTATTTGTTTGCTTGTTTATTTATTTAACTTGGCTTTGCAATACAGACCTGCTTCATTGCTGACAAATGATAAAAGGCATTTGCAGGTTTCCTTTTCTACAAAGGATTTTAGGAAAATATATTTTTGTTTTCTGTCTTATAAAATATCTCATTGCTATTTCGGAGTGAGAAATCAATGAAAAGTGTGTGAAAATAATAATTGTGAGGAGTGAGTCAGCTGTCCAAAGCAAACGAACTGAATTGGGAACAAATTAAGTCCTTTTTGAAACCTGTGTGATTTATTCACAAATCCTGCACCTTTAGTTCTATTTCTAAACAGCAGATAGATGGTACACACAACATGATTGCTAAAATAAAATATTCTCAGATTGGAATATGGTAATATCCATTGTCAGATAAGGATTTATCAGTAATGTTTTCCTGGGACCCAATGTTTTTTCACTTATGTTTCTGTATTACATATGGCTACATTTGAAAGAAAGTGCCAATTTGTAGGAGAAATAGTGGAAAATCTGCAGCTAGGGGAGTTATTTCATGTATTAATGTGAATTTTGTTCAGTAAATTCCAAGATAATGCATTTATGGTCGATATGGAATGTGCCACAAAGCTTCTACCGCTAACTTCCTTAGCGGTTTAGTTTCAACATAAAATGTTCAAAATAAATAAGTGCTGTTGTCCCATTCTGTGCATCTAAAATTTCCTCGCATTTACATAAAATGTTCAGAACATTTTGTGCATGTATTTACAACTATATTCACCATGAGATGGCATGAGTGGGATTCAGGGCTCAAGGTGCAGTGGGGTTCACAAATCCAGCATACAGACCGCTCTCTTTGCATTTTCAATTGGGACCAACGGCAACATACTTATGAAGTGAATATTAATGTATGTTAATATCAAGCTGGCTCATCAAATTGTACTATATTTTGCTTTGATGGCATACCGTGCACACATCAGCATTTTTTTCAGGATTCATACCCACTAAGCATATAACCTACAACACACACACATACTGTTGTTTTATTTATTTTATATTTTAAAACCACTTCAACCTCATCAGAAATGTATTTCTGGACAGTTTAATTATTTCCAAGTTTGTTTGTGCATTTGTTTGTACTTTCTAGCAATACTATTTGGATGTTATTGGACCAATAAGCACTAACCTCGAGTTCATTTTGGGAATATTTCTGTTATTTTTCAGGCACGATGCAGCACTCATTTACACCTGCCAAACACCTTACAGTCATATCCACAGAAAAAAAAAAAAACTCTAATTTCCCCACTTCAACAAAATTATCTTTAACCAGAGAAACTTTGTAACGAGACACAGTAATCGCATCTTAATGCAAAATCAAATTAGCAGCACCTCTAACAGAATATGGCTCGCTGGAAACCAAGCATGCATTTAATATTTCGCTCTACTTGTGGGGAGTTACGTCTGGTCTGTGTGCGGTTTGTGCAAGATGGTCAATCATGCAGGTTTTAGACAATCCCATGATTCAGTTCTGCTAGAAGAGTGAGGAGAATTAAAGTGCTGCAATTAAGTTTATCATGGAGTCACAAACACTGCATTTGCAAGCAAAGCATGGCATTTGATAGACATGCAGTGTAGTTTGAAGAAGTTTTCCTAATCTGAAGTAAAAAAAAAGCCCTTTGACCTGTATGTCAGGCTTTGTCCAGCTGCATTCTGCTGACGGTGCCATTAGTTTGCTTAAAGGTAGATCAGGGAAAGGCAAATCTATACAGCCTTTGCATGCTCAGGGCCTATTTTGTCTCCATTTGTCCTCATGGCTGAATGGAAATGTTAGTCAAAATAAGCTAAATACCAACAAACTTAGTTTAAGGGCACCTGCAGCTGTAGTATTAAGACTCACATGGTTATTCGATGTTTACATTGATAGTTGTCAAAATAGCCAAACATACTTGTTAATTTAGAGCTGCAAACATATCAAAAGATGAAACATACATAATGAAATGCTACGGTAACACTATACAATAAGGTTACATTTGCTGAGATTAAATATATTAGTTAACATTAATTAACAATGAACAATATTCTACAGCATTGTTTAATATTAGTTAATCTCAACATTTATTGATACATTTTGTATCTGTTACCATTAACTGATGCACTGTGAACATTAATATGAACATTTGTATTAAGCAACAATAACAAAGGTTAATACATTCTCTACAATATATTTACTCATTGTTAGCTCATTTAAGTTAATGTATTAAATAATGTTAACAATTGAGACCTTACTGTAGTGTTACCAATGAGACTGACTCAATAACAAAATTAAAGCAAAAGTTCACAATAGATAACAACAACAACAACAACAATAATAATAACGATAATAATATGATATTTTGAATAAACACACAATAACAACAAACAATTAGTTATTTATGCATTAGCATTAACCCAAGATTTAAAAACAAGCCCTATGATACCTAATGCATTAACCAATGTTAACTAACTGAACATTAGGTGTTAACCAGAATTTAGACACAAGTGGAAATCACCACAACTCTCTCTCTCTCACACACACACAGCCCAGTAGTTTTTACTCAAAGCACACTGCAGTACATTGCAGATATGTAGGCTCAAACCGCATAAACAGACATGTCACTTTTTATTTGCCTCAGTGTGCGACTGGCCTGTCAGTCATATTTAAATATTTCCTTCTGGTGTGGAAGATTCCTCAACAGGCTTCACTTCATTTCATGTCTAATAGAAAGACAGCATTTCCATTTGGCACTTCCCAAGCTCTTGATTCAATCTGTTTCAGGTATTCTTCATGGTTTTCATGCTCTGTGGAAGACCTGGAATCTGTATTTATTAGTTTGCATCACCTGGACGTTTGTTTAGCAGCAATAAACAAGTTCAACATTTATATTAGATCTTTGAGACTATCTGATTGACACCTCTGGGTAGGCCGCCTCATCTGCTCAAAATTACAGTTCTGACTCTCACTTCCCTTTCCTCGCTCTCTCGTTTCTTCCTTATAGTTTGATGCTTATTTTGTTCCAGGTGATTTTTAAGGGTGTAGGCTTCAAAAGGTCACTCAGTCATTAAGTCAAGTGTAGAGAAAAGGAACAATGTAAGTGTTGAGATGAAGGCATGAGAAAGTTCACCATAAATGAGATTGATTGCCTTTCCTTCCCCATGTGAAAACACTTCAGCTAAAGTTGAGATCAATCTCTTGCGGCTGTGCGCAGGGCTTTTGGTTTAAGGAACTCCCTGTTCAAAGCTGAATTTGAACAGAAACTCTCTTAAAAATGGCACTTTCAGTGTTCTTTGCAAAACCATCTGCTTAAAAATATTCAGATGCGATTGCTCTGCATCTCAAATGCATCACAAATGTGGTAACAACTAGGCCACGAATTCAATTATTTCAATTCAAATAAATCAATAAATACACAAAGATTCAATAAGCAGATCACACCTCTAAATATATTTCATGTTTTGAAAAGTATCCTTATTGTTATTTTAATCAAGTTTTAATCAGTAAAATAATAAATATTAATATATATATATACTGATATGTATGCAGTTAATTTACTCACCTACCATCATGAGACAGAAACCTGAGCTCCAGTTTGCCAAGGATATGGATTGCAGGCAATACTGTTGTCAATAACATTCAAGTTCTTGCACCGACAATCATTTCACTTCATAAGACCAAAATATATCACCAGGAGACACAAGTATTAATTTTGTGTTTCCTGTACCTGCTTTTTTAACTATAAAAGTGATGACACCCATTGACTTGCATTTTATTAATTACCAAGGAGCCTTAATTCAGTTAAAACTCATATGTAATGTTTTACTGAAGAAAGAAAGTTACATACAGGATGAGGAAATTAACAGAGAATTGTAATTTTGGTTTGAACTATATCTTCACATAAACATCACATGATCTGTGTCACTTCATGTTGATTTCAAAAAAGTCAAATAAGTATATGTATGTATGTATGTATTTATTTCATTGGATAATTATTCTTTTATAATAAATAAATTATGCATCTAAATGTAGCTAAGCAGCATTTTTAAACCCTTCTCTGCTAAATGGATGATTGGCAGGTGAGTAGGCGGTCCTGGGATGTTGCCCGGGACACATCAGTGTTTACACTTTAAATGCAATGCAGTCACATGCATTTTTGACTACCTCTGAGTGTTGTTTCAGAGTCTGGATAACGTCTCTATTCAGTAGTGTCCACTTGTAATCACCTCACCTGAGGCAGATGTTAATATCAGTTGTTACACAATGTCTATGTTATGTTTGCTGTCTATTCAGCAATTTATAAAGGCTTGCTTCTCTGTCATTATGTACTGTATGATGTTAGATTGAACCAATGACCAAAGGTCAGGAATGAACGCATCAGCATTGACATTCAGCTCACACAGCCACACATGATAAATACAAATGTTTTTTATATAGCATGTAAAGCATGCAGTTATATATGAATGAGAACATGTCCTCCATGTGCATATTCAAGCATAGGCCTTTATCTAAACAAGTTAGACACAGGGAACCACTCTCATCGTTTTAGTTTAGTTTAATTTAAAATACCACTGAAAGACTTCAAAAGAGAGGATTTTTATCAATGAGAAATCAGGTGATTAAAAGTATTCTCATGAAATATTGATCCTTAGCTTTTGTGCGTCAGTCAGATGGAGCAATCCATGGGCATTTTCTGGTTTAAAACCTGCTCAAATAAAAGCATCGATTGCTGAAGCTAACAAGATCAAGGCTTCAAATTTGCAGTAAACCTTACAAATAAACTTTCAATTTGACTCAAAGAGCACTTTTTTTTTTTTTACTGCAACTGCCAGGTTGTCCATGATATTTTAATGAGCGGAACAAAAATACTATTTTGTTGTAAAACAAGTTTGTTTTAAAGGATAGAGCATAACATTACTTTTATAATTAAACTAACTAACACACAAACACACTTATTTTTTAGTGTGGCTACAACAAACTAAGATTATTACCTCTAAATAATTTGCACAAACTACGTAGGCTATTCTCTGACCATATTGTTATTTTCTTGTGTTGCTTTACTGAATACATGCATCAGGCCTTATTTTCTAAGGAAGAGAAGAGAGGAAGTAAAAGGGAAATGCATCGTGCAATATTTAGTGTGTGAAACAGTGTTGTTAGCAAGCCATGCATTAGTGAGATTAACAACTTCTACATTAGGGGGCAATAAATGAGGAGTCTGAACTCTGTTTTACTCATTTGGAAAAGAGGATCTAATGAGGTTCCAGCACTGGGTTATTTTAGTCTAACGCAGACAGACTTTTGACTCAGGAAGTTTGGATCCGCTTTGCACCTTATTCTGGCCAAGAACCGCCCACTTAGAGAAGAAGAGATTGTCTTGACATCAAAAGCAACCGATCACATTTTATTATTAGACGTGCATAGGATCTTTTCACTTAAGCTGTTGCAGGTTCTAACGTGGGCAACTACCTAGGTACAACCTAGCAACCATTTAGTGGACCATAACAACCTAGTGTAACATGAATAAGCCATATATTGCCACACCTCTTATATTTTTATATATATATTATATATTATACTATTATATAGTCTGTAAATATGACCCTGGTAACTGTCTAGCAAACACCCTAGCAAACACTTAAATAAAGACATTCGCAACAATATAGCAACAAGTGCAAGCTATATATCAGTACCAGAATATTGTAGATGTAGGATTAGATATTTGCGGGAGTCAACCAATCAGTTAGTTTCACCATGATAACTGCTACACCTACTCTAGCAATCGTCCAGAGTATCCTAGCAACCATATGGCAATATTAATAAAGCATATATCAGCACATTGTAGTAGCATGGGGTTGGCCTTTATTGACTTGGGACAGTGTAATATTACCATACCAACTATCTAGCAATACCCAACCGTCTATGATTCCTAGCAACCATTGAAATCACCCTAGCAACTGCCCAGCAATGTCTTAGTAACCACCAACCACACCCTAGCAACCACATATAAACTATTTAAGTCTGTAAGACTTAATCGACTTGAAACCTTCAAACTTTAAGCTTTTAAAACTACATTCAAACGTTTAGACATGCTTTTACAAGCGTCCTTCAAACATTATTTGATTTTTTTTTATCTAGTGTATTTTTCATGCTGTGTAGAAGTGGGTTTATCTGAAATACAGTGGATATCAAAGTTAGAGAACAATTTATAAAAACTTGACTTTTTCAGAAATAATGTAATCTTCATCGTTTAAAATGTGAAGGAATTTTAGTTGTGGCTATACCATACTACTAGAACAGTGTTTTACAAAATAACCAAGGCACGTCAACACAGACCCTTTATTTTGTGGAAAACACTGATCAAAACTAGAGACAGCAATGAGTATAGCACGAATAAAGATTACAACTAAACTTTCTGAAGGTTACAGCAGTCAAAATTTAGTAGGGAGTGTAGAAGCCCTTACTTTGAATGACTTCAGCACATCTGCGGCCGCAGGACATCACTAGTTTCTCACACTGTGTGTGATCAATGTTTTCAGCTTCAAGGAACTGCTTTACCCATTTTGCAGTGTGACGGAAGCATTGTCTTTAATGAAAATTGCAGGCTGATTGGGCGATGTTTGCAGAAAAGGAACTGTACTGTATGTTGTTGAAAGAGGTTCTGATAAACATCTGCTATCACCTGCCATGTATCTGTATAAGAAGCCCAACTCCTGCTGCAGAAAACATCCCCCAAAACCATGCCACTTCCTCCTCCACCTTTCACTGACTTCTTTTGCACTCGGGCTTCAGTCTTTCCCCAGTCTCTCCACACAACATGCTCCTCAAAAAAGGTGAGTTTAGCCTTTAGATTTTGTTCTGCTGATGAGAGGCTTGGTCACTGCAGAGTGCGCTTTCAGTCTGACTTCTATTAAATGTCGAGACACTGTATGCCGAGGCAGATCCTTACACTGTTCAGCGCTGAAATGGCGAACAATTCCAGCTGCAGTGTTGAAACGACTACCCATTGAGATTCTCCGCATTATCTTGTCCTCTCGTGCATTTGTCTTTCGTGGACTATCAGCTTTTTGGGGGGACTTGAATGAGTTAGTGACATTATAAAGATGCAATATTCTAGAAATCACAGATTTAGAACGACCAACTTATCTTGCTATGGCTGCTATTGGCCTTCATCTGGACAACCTGCTGTTGGGTGTCAGTCACTTTAAAAATGGCTCACCATGTTGCAAAGTCAGTCAAAACTGGAAAGTAAGACATCCAGTTAAATAGGTTTTGTCAGATAATTAAGGACATTTGCATGAGGTGCCAGATTAACGCCAATAACTGGGAGGTATCTGAAAGTGTTCTGTAATTTTGATCAGTATTCTTTTTCAAATATCTCATTTATTTATTTATTTTATACTGTGCTTCAGAATATATTTAACTCATGAAATGTGCTTAAAACTGTGCTTTTACTCCTGTTAGGATAACTTCAAATAGGACTAAGCAGTGACCACTAAATTTAGGAAATTGTGGGTTGTTCTCTAATTTTGATCTCCACTAGATCAGTGTGTGAAAAAAATAAAAAAAAACGTGTGTGTTCTTTCTTTCCCAGATCCAAAAGATTATGTCTAATGCCCAGTCTCTTGTTACAACATTTCTGCTACGCTGGATCGGGTGGGCTGGCCTTGTGAGCAGCCAACCCCTGCCTTCCCCTGCTCCTCCACTGAGAGAAAGAGCGAGAGAAGGGGAGGGAGGGGTGGGGAGGAGTGAGAAAGAGAGAGAGGCAGACTAACTCTGTGAGCCAGAGAATGGAAGATCAGTGTGTGAGAGCAAGAGTGAGAGAGAGAGCACGAGTATTCTGAGTTTATGAGAGCGCCTGTACACGCATCATCGGAACAGAGTCACTTCAGTTACCATAGGACAACACAGCAGATTGTTATCACAGCACACTGAGAGAGACCGGACAAGGGGAGACTAGAAGAAAAAGATTGACAGAGAGCCTCTCTTTATTAAGAGGGCACATCGGGGGACTGACAATAGCAGCCAACCAGAAGAGTCATATGTCGGTGTGTGCGTGAACAACTTCTCCTTGGCGCCCAAGAGGTCACCACCCCTGCAAAGTGCAGAGATGATCCCGGAGGTCTTTCTCATCTTCTGGCTGACAGTTCACGGTAAGCTGCCTGGTCTCCTCATCCTTGCTGTGTTGTGTCCTGTGTCAGTGCGCGTGAGCAGGGAATCTCTGGGAGTTGAACTCAGAGGCTGTGAGGGAGTCTCTGAGATTCAGGATTTGAAACCTTGAGTTTGGGTCAAACTGTTTGAAGTAGTTGCATGGCATCTTGTTTGTCTGTCATACAAATTTTTACTGAACCCCACGATCTTGAACTTGTAAAGGAAGCTTGCCGAGGTCAGGCTCTTGACTGAAGCATGTCAATGGATGTTCAACTCATGCACCGGCGAGCGAACACAACATGCTCATCACTCAAGCACTTATTCTTAGTATCGGCTGACGAATGTTTCCGCTGCCGCCAGGTGGTTTTCTTTGAAAAACAATTGGATTGAATCGGAGGCTGCCGCGGAGACCCTCAGAGGGGTCTCCGCTCGCTTGTATACTCCCTCCGTGAGCAGCTGAAAGGGGAGACAACGACTCGGCAGTATTAAATAGATTGAGTTGATTGTCCTCCTCTGTACCAACCGGTGACCCAGAAGCCTCTGGACTTCATTTGAAGCTCCCCGTGCTGGAAACCAGCTGCTTTGTTTGGGTTTATCAAACACAAACTCCACAAGACTTTAATCGAATCATCTTACACTACAGAGTTTCAGTTCATGAAGTACAGCTTGTTCTGCACTTCCTAAGCTGTTTTTTTTCCCCTCCCTTAAAGTCTCTTTTTCCCCTTCACGGTTCACACAGCGTACGCAAATCAAAGCCGAGCAGAGTTGGCAGAGCAAACTTAATGATCTGCTTATCACTCGACTTGTTTCTTCACCCCGACTCTCATTAAATTGTTGCAAATACTATACCCCTCGCAGCATGTTCACGTAACCCACAGCGCTAATATATAACTTCGCACACATAAACCCAGACGAACGCTCTCGGGGAGAGAGTGTGAAACTACTTTGACGGTGACAGTGGGAGTAAAGCATGGGGCGCTCTGTTTCTTGTTTAGTAGATCATGCCTCAGGAGGCTGTCAGCTTTATGATCTAGTTTTATAGCAGTATTAGCCATGTGTCCAGCAAATATGCTTTTTTATTGATTTATTTTTTCACTGTGGATGCTTTATTTATTTATGAACTGATTTTATTTTTTTTATAAGATGGAGAAATGCTAGCGCTCGTCGTTTGATGAAATCTCTCACTGAAGATCTTCATACATGCTATTCTACAAAAGTTAGCATAACTAACTGTCCATACATCAAACTGATTCATTATGTTATATAGTGATACACTGAAATAATTATAAATTTAGAGTTTGTTAGCCTTTGTAATCATCATTAAAAATATCACAATTATGGAGATGTTCATACAACATGCTAACAACACACAGTTGTCGCCAATAGAAATGCAGTCAGTCTGTCTGATCTCCTTCCTATCGAAATCTTTAAAGCTCTCAGCGCACAGAAAGCATCACGCACCAGGTGAAGTCTCCTTGTTTTGCTTTGCTGTGCAGTTGAGCTGAGCTAGGTATTGTGGTAATAAAAAATAAAAGCAGAACAGGCAGGTTAACACGAGATAACAACAGGCGTTCCTGTCGCCCCACTCTGCCCCTGGGGATGGCAGGTTCCCCAAAGCAAAATTGTGTTTTACACATTATTGCTGTTTATGGTGCCAACCAGTGTCAATTGAAATAAACATATAAGAAAAACTTCTGGAGAAAAACAAGTCTTTTATTTAGGGGGAAAAAATAAGGATGAGGAGAAGCTTGTGTGTGTGAGAGAGGTTGACAAAAAGTCCAATAGCTGCGCTGCGAGCTTAGAAAAACCGTATTGAGTTTTTGTCAAGAGTTGAGGGTATATGTAGGGCACTCTCACTCGTGCTCACTCACACACACACACACACACACACACACACACACACCTGGTGACAAGCCCTAACTGATGGCACAGTTGAACAGAAGCTCACCCTTGTGCGGCACAGAAAGCTGTCGAACCACAGGCAAACCTTCTGTCCAAGAGCTTGTCTCTCCCTCTCCTTCTCTTTCTTTCTTTTTTGGACATTTTCTCTCCCCTTTCTCCCTCTTTTATTCATAGTTTGTTCTTTTTTCTGAAGGGCAGCACTTTCTCTATTCCCTTTTCAATCTGTCCACTTTTGTTCCATTTCTCCTTTCTCATACATCCCTTGGATAAAAATGTTGTGTCTCGCTGTATCTGTTGCCTGTCACTGCCTGTGTCAGAAGAGAAGTGTTTTTTTTCATGAAATTTCTTGGGGGAAAAAATGACTATCACCAGATATCCCTTTTATTTGTAATCATAATTTTTATCTTATTTAAAATATGCAAAAATCCTTAGAACAACATTCAATTATTTTAAAATCAAAATTGCGTGAAAAGATATGACTTGTTTTGGAAGAATTAAGAATATTTATCTCAACCCACATTTTTTTTTGTGTTTCTTGTTTTAATCGTAAACCTCATTAAATATTATTACATTCATGCTTAAAACAAGAAAGAAGAAGAAAAAAAAAAACGATTTGCCAATGGGTTAAGAAAAGTAACTAGACTTAACTCTAGATATATTTTCTGAAAACGTTTTATTATCTTATGAAATTCTGCTTCTCCATGCTTTTAAATAGTTCAAAGCGTGTTTGGGTATTTTAACTGGAAAACAAGTGAAACATACTGATTTTTTTTAAATTGTCCACTTTTGTTCCGTCCGCCCCTCGGATGAAAATGTTGCTTTTGTCAATATTTGTTTCCTGTCACTGCCCATGTCAAAAGGGAAATCAGTGTTTTTCATGGCATTTCGGCAAAACATCATAAAAAAAAAAAAAAAATTTTAGTATACGCTTCCAATACTCTGTAGTAGGACTCAACATTATAGTATCTCAGCTTTCCTCTCTTGTGCTCAAGTCCACTGGGGGCAGTGTGACATAGATTTAAAGACTCATCCTGGATCTGTCTTCATCTATCCATATCCCTCTTGTCCTCCATCACTCTCTCCCTCCCCCCATCATCCTCTCCTAACTGCTGCCTTCTTGTTTTGATAGATGAGGCAAATGCTCTTCAGGAGCGTCTGGTATTAAGTCCCCACACAGCCAAGGGCATAAGCTGTGTCTTAACCCTCGAAAGCAGGTCTTAGTGTGTTGTGTGTTCTCTGTCTCACTCCCAACACAAAAAAAAATCTCTCTCTCTCTCTCTCTCCTCTCTCTCATCTCTCTCTCCCGCACCGCCTCTCTCCCTGTCCGTCTCCTCCCATCTCCCTCCCCTCTCTCTCTCTCGCTCTCTCTCTCTCTCTCTCTCTCGCTCTCTCTTTCTCTCTCTCTCTCTCTCTCTCTCTCTCTCTCTCTCTCTCACTAAGCTGCCCCTCCAGCAGGCTGTAAATTCAAATGGCACTTTTGGTTTTTTTTTTGGCTGTTTTCAGGCCAAGTCTTGACCGCCTTATACAAGTAGAAAATAAATCAAACATCTCAGTTTGTTTCATTGTAGAATGTGGAACAATATTTGGACTTAGCAAATCATTCTTTGTAACATCGCAAATCCTCTTTCAACATGGACGTGGACCAAAGCTGATCAAATGTAATGGATTTTAACAATTAATTAATTTCATATTTCTGTATGACATTCCGACTTCTTATGCCGGGCATCATGGACAGTAAACATGTATCAGTATTCCTCGGTCTTTCTTGCTGTTACTCTTTATTGACAACCAGAGGAAAAGAGCTGACACCGGCTCTATGTACAGATACATATGTGAGTCATTTTTTTGTCTGTGCTTGGTGTGAAGTCTGACCCCCTTAATGTGGACCATATGAGGCTATGACCCCTCTAATACCCATATTAGCCTACTCCCACACTCAACCCTGACAACTGCATTTCTCAGAGAGAATGAAGTTATTTTTGAAAAGAAATAGAATTTCTCATGAAAACAGAGATTAATTACATTTTTTTTATATTTCATATATTAGCCCTATTCGGACGGTAATTGTTTCTCATGTGGACGTCTGTAAAAAAAAATTATATTACGTGGCACCTCAGTGATAAAACTCATGCATTCGGATGTCAATTTATTCACAGTGGAGAAGAGAGTTCTGTGATCTTACAAACCCGGGAATGTGCTGCTCACATGGTCAGTCGCATGGTTGTCTGCTTTAAATAAAATGTCATATGCTTGGGAAAAATAAGAATAAATTCATCTTTAATTTAATAATAAGAAAAGCGAAGCACAGCAGTTACCATATGGTGTTCGGCAGTGGTCAAAAAAATGTTTTTGAATTGATTTATTTTTGTAAACTCAGAGATGTGGATTCAGACGGCAATTACATTTCCACACGACTTTGGTGTTTGTCGAAAAACAGTAGGTAACTTGGATGGGGATTTTACGAGGGTGGTAGGAGAAAAAACACAGACATCATGGATTCGGACGGCATTAAAATCACAGACTAACCCCTGCAAATGCTGAAACAATTTATTCCCCACTTCATGTAAGTGTTCACTGTTCAGAAAGGGTTTCGATTGTTGGTTTTTCATGTTACAGAAAATTTGTGATTTTCAGGTAATAAAAAAAAATGAAAGAAATAAAAAATGTTTAAAAGAAATGTATTAATATAATAATTGAATATAATATTGCGGCAACAAATCATAGAAATGTGAATATAAGTGAGCATTACAAAACCACATGAAAGTCGCAAACAAATAACAACACCTATAAAACGAATAAATTAATTAATTCAATATAATGAATTAAATCAATTAAAATATCAATAAAAAAATCTAAATCTATGAAATCTAATCTATTAACAAACAATTAACACAATCTATAAAAGCCACAAAAAATCAATACAATAAAGTTATGTAGTAATATAAGAAATATGGAGTGTGTTTCCATATTTTTCTTTTGTTTTGCCTCATTAAAACAGAATCTGTTGGATATCTAGAGGGATTTTTCTTTCTTCGATTGAGTTGTTTGTACCTCCTCTGATTCAGGTCAAGAGAAGATGGCCATTAATTTGGCCTTGATTCCTGAAATCCAGTGAGAGCAGCTTTGCTGAGAATCTCTGTGCATAAACAAAATGTGTTTACTGGATTTTATTAAGCTGCACCAATGAAATCAGTGCTCTTAACCACAGTAACAGAAACCAATCCCCCGCCCTTCATCTCTCTCATCCTCTCCCACTCGCCCGACCTGTGCCCACCCTGTGCCCTCCACACTTACGAAGCTGTCCCTGCGGAAATATCACGGCCATAGAGCTGAATTGCTGGATTTATCCAAATTGGTGCACTTTTTGAGAAATGGGCATTATGTGGGATTACATGTCTGCTGAACGTGATGTTAAGTAATTCAACAAGATGCTGCGGAGATCATGAGGTCACCTGCGGAGCTTCCACTCAGCGTTCTGTTTATTTCGTAAGGATGGGCAGAGAGCCGGAGGGGGCCAAGAGGGAAGGGAAATGTCTCTCTCGATGAACCTGTCTGGAAAAGAGAGCTTCAGAAGGGAACGAGGGGTCAGCCTCACAGGAACACAGATTATGGCAGATATTAATGCCATCTAAATTGCAACCGAATACATGGAATCAACAGCAGGAGAAAAGTTGTTCCTCTTTTAAATGGATATATTCTGCACTGAACTTAAATAAATAAATTATTTAATAAAATGTCACATGTCATATTTTACAAGGTAAACAAAAAAAAAAAGGAAGTATACCTAATACATATAAATTAGAACTTCAGTGTATTTGCATCGTTTTGACTTTAATTGCATTTATTTGCAATTAAATGCCAATTATTTTTTTTTTTTTTTTTTTAAATATCTATCGAATGCAGTTTGTTGAACATATGAGTGCCTATTTGACCCACTTTTAAGCACTCGTTTTAGACATGGTCAAAGGCACTATATATATATTATATATATATTTTATATATGTATATGTGTGTGTTTGTGTATAAATATATTCTAGAAATGTCTGACATGTATTTAAACATATTTGTAATTACACATTTATAATAATGAAGATGCAATATAGTATATTAAAATACATATTTGCTTTAAATGTAATATCAAATAACACACTACAGTTAAAATAATAAAATACTTTACATGTGCTATGTGCTTCAATATTTTATTCATTAAATTTTTACAAAGTGCACATTAAATTAAGCACACTTCTTTTTTCACAAGGGAAGGTTTGGCTAGTTAACATGACTGGCCAAGCAACTACCTTTGAGATAAATGGGAATGCTAATGAATTGCACGTTCTCTCTGTATTTCTCTCCGTCAGTCTTTTAATGATATTTTTGGAGTCTATAAATCCCTACTTCTATAGTGTACTGTTTCCCGACTTGGTGGTAAATAAAAGAGTAAATGGCTGACAGCAGTGTTGAGTCAGTGGAGATGCTCACAGATGTATGTAGTATGGAGGTACGTGAGGCACTGGATGAATTGGGTTGCCAATCTGACAATGGCTTGTGATCGCTTTGCTGGAAGTTTCTGGGACGGTGCAATATTACACCTGAATGAACCTGATGGACTCAGTCTGTGTCTCCCTCACTCTTCAGCCCTGCCAGTCTGGCGGTTTCACTTCAGTATGTTACATGGACAGTAGAGTGACGTGCCAGCTTTGTGTGTGTGTGTGTGTGTGTGTAGGTGATGTGAGTAAATTTGTGTGATAGCAGTGGCAGGTTGCTGTGCAACACCATTTACAGTAAGAGCGAGCCTTAGCATGGCAATAGACTATAAATGCTAATCAGTCTTTAAACTTGTACTTGGGGAATCAGAGAAAGATAAAGTGTGTACCTGACATTATGATTACCAAACAGAACTATCATACAGGGGGGAAAAATGACTACAGTACCTGGGAGATGCTACAGATAGTCATAAACTGCTAGCATGCATGGGACCGATGTGGCATGATATCAGTGTAGTTTATTGATGGCCGTTGTACTGTGGTTTAGTTTCTCAAAGTCTTCCTTGATCTGTTCCAGACGAATGTTCTATTCACAAAACAACATTAAAAGTGAAAATGGTGCAGACACCAGTGCACACTTTAAAAGTTAAAGAACTTTTCTGAAAGCTTTCAACACTTTTTGGGTCTGTTTTCTGGAATACTAATAGCTTCTATCGCACATCTAGTTCCTCCAAGCAGAACTCAAACAAGTTTTTAGCTCTCAGCCATGCTAATGCTGCTAATTAGTGTGCTAAAGGAGGGATTACAACACAGACAGCAGCAGAGACAGCGACTATGCCTCTTTTTCTTGTTCTCTCGCTCCTTCTTCATCCTCACTTTGCGTCTGTCTATATGGGTGATATTTCATATTTCTGGCAGGCTAATTTGAATGTTGGTCAATGGAAATGGAGGAATGTTTGATGCTCGTGTCAGATGAATCCTTCTGTTTGGAGCATGATATGAATACCTAATAAACGTTCTCTGATGTTTCTGGTGGCTTTGCTGCATTATGGTTACAACCTACAGGAGGAGCTGTGGAGCGAATCCAGTTAGCAGAAACACCTCAGCTCAACATCAGATGATTGATCATTAGTTATCTCCGCGCATATTAAAGTCTACCAAATTAGTTACAAAATAAACTTACTCATTTTAGGTGGTTAGCTGATTTCCAAGCTAGCCTTAGCTTAGCTGGTATGTTTTTCTGCTTTTGAGCAATTGTCAGTATAGGAGTTCAGCTAAACCAGCTTAAATCAGTTTTTTTTTTCTCCAGCAGAGAAATGTTTAATAGACACTTTTCACATTTGTGGGGTTATCCGAAACAGAAGTCATCATAATTGGGTAAATGTCTTTAGTGGTGAATATAATCAAATTAAGGCGAAAACATTAATCTATCTTTTATTCCAATGAAAATTAAACAAACCCTTTACGTTTTGTACATTCAAAATGCTACACAACAGAAGTTTACTGTGTAACGAGCAATGTCACGGAATTCAAATACTGAATGAAGAAATCAAATGCAATTCAGTACACTTCAATCAAACCGCGATATGGACTAGTGTATGTGAATATTAAATGGCAAAAATACTATTTAGCTACTACAGACGACAACCGCGAGCGTTGTGCGTGCTTCAATAGCAATCGAAACGCGGGTCTGCGCCGTTCATTCCGCGTTACACAGTAAAATCCGTTTTTATGAATAGATTCCGGGATTCCGTCCCCATTTTCTACATCACCCTACTTTTGCTAAGAAGCACGTTCAATGCGGACGCACAGACGGTTGTTGTGGTAATGAACACCACAGCAATCACTTGTGCGTCCGCACTGAACGTGCATTTCGCATATAAAAAGCATTTTAGGGCGCCCTTGACATTTGGGGGCCCAAGGCGGTCGCCTACCTTTGCCTAATGGTTAAGTCCGCCTCTGCATTCAGCCAGGATTTAGGTCAAAAACATGTGTTCATCTCAAACACCCTATAAAACTTACATTGTTTTTAACACAGATGAGTGAATGAATGATCTATTGAACTATCTGGAGTCATTGATTGCACCCATAGAGCAAAAGAGGTTTTTCCTGCATTGAATATGGCTCTCCACACAGTTACATGTCCTTCATTCTTTTATTTCCCAGTTTCCAGCCTCTGTGTTCTCAGCATTGTTGTGCTGAAAAATGTTCACTTCAGATTTGGCGTTGCGCTTTGGGAGTGAGAATGCTTCTCTGTGAGAGATGGCAAACAATGTTAGGCACGCTGTAATTAGCCAAAGCTTTTTTTGTACATTATGATTCAGTTCTTTTTGAGCTCCTTTCGAATGTCTTTCCTATTTATTTATATGTATTTTACAGTGCTACCCTGCGAGCTTCGACTTCAAAGGGAGTTTAATAGTGTGGAGTTATTCCATGCCAGTGCGTCGCCTGAAAAAAATGCTAATGTGCCATCAGGGTGGCTAAATGATTTGCTATCCTTTCAAACGTGCTGGCAGGGGTTTCAATCTGGCCGGCCTCCCGGGCCAGTTGACAGTGGTCTCTGCTCGGTCTCCTGAGGACATTAGTGCAAATCAGAGAGTCGGCCAGGAGGCGCTGGCATGCTGTGCCACCGCTTGGCCACGACCCAGCTCTCCACGGCCCTGCCCTTGCCCGCCCGTGAAAGCAGACACCTAAGCCATATATATGAATCGACACTTAGAACAGATTTAATCAACTCCTCAATGGCTCTTTTTGAGTTTTGCTGAACAGAAAGGGGTTAACATTGGGGCATAGAATGGTCTTGCTCTTATTGGAAATGGGGATTGGAGGTAAGGCGAGGGCCTCCAGAAAGGCCAGTGATAAAGATGCTAACATTCAGAGATTGGATTAAGAGCAGAGTGGCCCCTAAAAGAGAGTCCAGTTTATTGAAGCCTTATCTTAAGTGATAATGTTACCGCGAAGAGCAGTATAATAGCAGCAAAGTGGACTGCAGCCATATAAAAGATATGGGGCGGAGGCAGAGAGCGAGATGATAGCCTGTGTAAGTGTGTGTTGTCCACACATTACACACCCGCGCCCGGGAAACTCCTGGGTTAGGGTGTTTTTATTAGGATGTTGAGAGAGAAAGGCCGTAGGGTCAAAGGAAGCTACCCATTAATGATCAAGCCATAAGTTTAAATCATATTTCCTCGAACAAGAGTGAAAGAGGAACCGCGTCACACTGCCAACATTAAATTTAAGGCACTACTGCTAGCATAGAGCAGCATGTTATCTAGACCCTTCCCATCAGATTTACGTTGTCTTCCATTTCCAGCCCAGTGTGTTTACAAGAACATTTTTTGTTCTTTCTTTGGTGATAAAATAAACTCCCAACCTTCACCTGGACAGTGGGGCCCATTGCAATACTCAAAAGAGCATCTGAAGACACCTGTACTGGAAGCACCCGACATACCAACTCCGGAATTGCAGTAAAAATCTAGCTTTTGGATTAAAAAAGAATTTGGAAAGCAATGTTTTGAGATGTTTAGGAAAGTCAAGCGTTCCTGTTTTCCAGGGGGATTAATTCCCACTCACGGGCTGCGTTATCTAATTGTTGCCTGATTAGGAACATCAACATACAATACCTCCAAAGGTAAACAAAGTTATACCATCAGAAAGCTGGAAATGCTCACATGGAATGGGATTGTTGTCCCAAATGAAAGGTAACTGAAAACTGTCAAGGTAATCCTTGCCACCGACATGCCTGTCTGTTTGTGTGCTGACATACATCAGCATGTGTGCCAGTTTATCGTATGATAATTGTATTACCAAGATTTTTATTTTTATAACAACAGCCTGAGATATAAATATACTTTTCTTTTAATCTCACAAAGTAATGTCTCTATGATAAACTGGGGATGATTATTTTCATACCATTGAATAAAGCTTGCAGCTAGATAATTGTATTTACCAGTATTCTGCCAGTATCTCGATAAAATGTCATGAACATTGTTACAGAAGATAAATGTAGAAGCAGAGATATGACTTGTTTTTAAAGGGGTGGTGGATTGCGATTTCACATTTTTTACATTAGTTAGTGTGTAATGTTGCTGTTTGAGCATAAACAATATCTGCAAAGTTACGAAGCTGTAAGTTCAATGCAAACGGATATATTGTCTTTTAAAATTCTTTCAGTTTAATGCCTCCAAAAATGGCTGGTAGGGACTACAACAAGTTACTTCCTGGGTCCGTGACGTAACAAACCCAGATAAACCCCGCCCTCGGGAAAAGGCAGCAAAGGGGGCGAGGCCATGCTGCGCTGCTTTAGAGAAGAGGAAGAGAAAACTAGAGGTGCACGTAAAAATCTATTCATATATGAATCGCGATTCTGTCTTCTAATGATTCTAATGGATTCACAAGTTTCAAAATCAATGTTCTAATGCAGCGGTTCTTAATACTGTCCTCCTGCTCTGCACACGCTCTCCATCTATCTCTCTCTCTCTCTCTCTCTCTCTCATTCAGCTCAGGTCCAACAATGAACTGTTCCAATTATACACTTATTTTCACATAGCTATGAGAAGCGTTAAACATGGACGCGCGTGCAGTTGCCGTACTGTATTAAAGCTTTAATCAGTCTTCAATAATATCCTCTGCTTCTCAATCGGGCTCAAACTGATAAGTGATATTAAAAACGCCGTTGTTTACAATACAACCGGAGCACATGCCGCCGAGGTGAGGGGTGGGACATTTAGACGCACACTAGAGGCGGTTTAGCCTATCACAACACACTGGGCTAGCTAACCAATCAGCGCCCATCGCCTATTTCTGAGGGTGGGGCTTCATAAATGCAGGAAATGATCAGCACGTTTCTCAGAGAAGGGAGAAAGCGGTGTGGAATAAAGGTAAATTATGTGAAAAATAATGGGTTTTTTTTTTTTTTTTTTTACGAAGCATTAACACATGTTAGACTGCACCCCATAAACACAATCAAGCCTAGAAAAAAAAAAAAACGGTGACCCACCCCTTTAAGCACATTTACTTATGCAGTTTGGTATGTCTGATGGTATTAACAGACATTATGTGTCACTGAGGCCTTTCGGCATGAACATGGAAGCTATTTTAAAACTGCACCAGTTGATTTACCTAAATCACAGTGTTACAACTAAGTTTTCTGTTGTCAGCAACCGACAACCCCAAGTTCTCCAGGTGACATTTCAGGTTCTCTTAGTGTCCACATTGAGCTTTCTTAAAGCCTTTATATCAGCAAAAATTACTTTTATAAAGCTTGTCTAGCTCTAGTGTTTTGATGGCTGGAGTATACAGGATGGTCTGGATTGGCTCAATAACGTCTCGGGTTCCATCAATGGAGGAAACAAATGTTAATGGTTTGTCATGCAACATCTATTTCCACTGCTACCTGAATCTACTGAAAAATAATTATAATCATAGAAAACAATTAGCTTTATTATATACTGTAACTTAACATTACCAGTTACAACCACATAACTGAAATACAAAAACACATTGTCTAAGACGCATCAAAAAACATAACTGTATGCTTCTCTATTATGCTGTGTTAAGCGAATCAGACCTTTCTCCCTCTCAGGCCTAAGTATACTATACATACACAGATAAAGACACACACTCTCCAAGTGCTAGAGAGCGCATTGAAGTGTCAGAGACAAAAGCGACTTTCAGGCCTTTTGCTTCCTGCGTTTGAAGGTTGCCAAACCAGTGACAGGCAGAATTATGAGGTATTTTCATGACCGAGTGCTTTATGGTGTCCTCAGTGAAAATGGCATCTACTTCATAGTCTTTTCCATCACCTCTATCGCGCTCATCATTCTGGCTCCACTGAGGTGAAAATGGAAAAACGGACTCTTTCAAAGGGCTTGGGTGCAATTAAGAGGGCAAGCGCAATGGCCACGTGCAGGACAGGGGTGGCACCCTGATGTTCCTTGGCGCTAATAAGAGAGGATGATGAATTGGAAATATGAGCAAACCGAGCCCCAATACTCTCCATGAGAAAGCAAAGCGCTAAAAGTTTGAAGGATGTAAAGGCATCATATTTCTTGTAATTTGATGTCTGGCTGATGGAGTCATGATCTAGCGGTTATTGCAGTGCGGGTGGCTTTTGTTTGAATCCAGCTTGCATCATTTCCTTTCCTCCCTCTGCTGTACAAGTCAATAAAAAGTGAGAAAATAGGTGTTTTATCTGTCTTTTTGTGACACGGAACAATTTATTTTGATTATTTTGAAACATCATTGGTTTAAAACCCTGCTCCATTTAACTGAATAAATCGAATACCTCCTTATTCACTGTGATCATACGCCACCAGGTTAGGACACTTAGTCAAAGTATGTCTTTGAACATCCTTTAACGTCACGAACGAAAACATCATGTATGTGTTATACTCATGATGCAGATTGTAAACCCCAGACTCAAATGCATAAACCAGAGTGCGAAGAGATCAAAATAAACAAGGAAGAACAAGAGTTTTAGATTTAGCTATTGAAAGACGGAGCTTTGCAGATGGATGAGGCAACAAAGAGATAGAAATAGGCAAGAGAAAAACAAGTGAAGTATACAGAGGGGGAACAAGGAGAGAGACGGACCGGTATCCATGGCTGGTGGAATTCTCTGAGCTGAATTAATGATGCCGCAACAGAAGAGCCAGGCCCAGTGGAGACCTGAACCAGATTTCAACCTGAGGTCCCTGGAGGTGTGAGCCACTCAGCATGGCAGCGGAATGGGCCACGGCATCATAAACTAGCCCTTAGCAGGACCGCCGGCACCCTTTTCATCACCACGCTTGCTCTAGTGCTCCCATGCTCCAAAATTATGTAGGACATGGATGGGGACAGAAGAGAGTGTGTATGTTTGGGCAGCTGGCATTTATCTTTGCTAGAGGAGGCTCTATTCTGAAGTCTAGTCCAGTGCTTTGTAGTCTGCTGTCTTTATAGGCATGTGGCATAAATAGCACTTTGCACAGGAGATTCGACTTACAATTGATAGTTGTGTTAGCATGCTAAAGCTATTGTCTTTATACTTTAATGAAGTTCCTTAACGTAAGTTAGGGAGGAGAGAGCCCATCTAAACTTTCAATCAACAGCCAGAGTATATAAGCAGCTGCTTGCCTCTCTCCAGTCTCAGCTGTTCCAGCATCCCTCCACCTCCCCAAAACTCCACCTTCATCTTAGGTTCCTTGCCCTTCGTAATCATCCTATATCAAGTCCCTGGGGTATATCAGAGCTTGAGTTGAAGCTGCTTCATCGAGTCCCTCATCAGTGGACAGCAAGCCAAATAAGTTTACATACAATTTCCTTAAGATTATACGGGCAAATTAACTCGTTAATTATGCATTAAGAAAATACATAGTAGGTACACACGAATATTGGTGTTGAATAATGTCAGCTAGAGACAGCTTTGTTCCAAATCCTAATGAGCTGCCCTCCAAGACAACATCCTAACAGAATCCATTTCCAGAACATTCTCACATCTTTTACTAACTTTTTTTTTCTTCACTTAAGCTATGTAAATGTTGAGACAAAACGCTCAAAGTAATGTTTATAAAATGGCCTTATAACTTTAATAAATTGAATATAAGTTTTCATAAAGAACATTTTTAGACATTCTTAGAATGTCCTTATGATGTTATTTGTACTTGCTGGACGTTCTGAGAAACATTCTTAGAATATTAACATTAAACGTTTAATGTTAATATTCTTAGAATATTAACATTAAACGTTTAAATAACATTATATTCCGGATGATAATAAAGTTAGCAGAATGTTGTAAGAAGCGGTTTTGTAACCAATAAAAAAAATTTCTAATCACAACAAGAAAACTGGATATTTCTATTATTTATTCTATTATATATTTTTATTACCTAAATTTCTTACCGGGTTGATGGAGTTTTGCATTCGCATGTTAATAATAATATTAGCATGCTAATAACTTCCAACGCGATTCCTTAAGAAAGTGTAACTATTTTACGTTATGGCAATTTTGAATGATTACATACAATGTGATTTATACGTACAATTAAGGTCTTGCAAGTCGCTTTCGAATTCAAGCGCATTTGCCACCAAAACATAAAATAGTTACAGATTGATTTGTATAACAAAACAAAATCAGTAATGAAGTAAGGAAGACGATTCTTCTTGCTTTTTTGCATCTGATACACACCTCTGGTGTCTTAAAAAGCAGTCTAGGTAGGCAGCATACTAGATTTGGCAACAGAAGCAGAGAGTTCCATCAAAAAAAAAAAAAGTCCTCATAAATTAGTACAACAGACCGCAGTGAGACAGACTAGACAGACTCTGGGAAGATAAAGCTGAAATGATCAGGCGGCAAAGGAATGAACATGATGAAAAGGACAAAGAGAGGGGGGAAGAGAAAGAGAAATATAGCATGAGGAACAGAATAGGGGAAGCAAGGGATGAAAAGATCTGATGTTAGCGACTCGACTATCATGAGGCAAATTACCCACTTTGTGCAAGGAAAATGCATTTTCGTTCCCGACATTGCTTATAATGAAAACAGAGCAAAAATCAGTACACATAACTCATCCTCTCCTTTCCTCTGCAAACATCCCTCGCTCAGTGGAAAGCACGCTCCACTAGTATGACTGCAGCTGGAGAAAGCCTGCGAGCATATGTCATTAAAATGCTTAGACAAGTGGAAGAGAGCAGGGTAGATGGCAGTGAAAGGGAGGGCAGAAGACATTACGTTGGAGAGGGGCTGTCAGACAGAATCAGTCTCCAGACCTCCTGCAGTATTTACAGGTCAGAGGAGGAGAGGGACCCTCAATGTGCAACCCGTGCTTCTCCCGAGATGCGAAAGAAAGACGGAAAGAATGGGAGAGGACGGGAAAAGAGGTGGCCAACGTGCTGTCTGGCTGACAGGTGTAAGCATTGTTGTCTCTAATTGAATGAGAGAGGGGTTGTGGGCGAAACGGGTCAGAGATACGGCTGCCAGACCTGTCGCTCATTGCCAGAGTGACGAAGGGTCAAGCGCTTTAGCTGTGAATGCCAGACAATTAGGTGCAAATAATTGTCCACCTTAACAGAATGACTGAAGGGTCTCCAGGGGTCTGATTTAATATTTAATGATCTTAGATTTACTTCAGAACAGCTGCGTGTAATTGAACTCAAACTGTTTGGGCACAACAGATCCAAAGGGATGAGATGTACAACGAGAAGTACATAAGCGCTTATTAATGTTTTCCTAAAAAAATAAAAATATATTTCAGCTCACAAGGTGGAAAAATGTATTGTTTGTAGTTGATCTTCTCCTAAAATTCCTTAGGAAATATGAAAATAGGCACAAATGAGACAAAGGAAGAGTATAGAGCTATAAAATAAATGGATACATGGATAGAAATCAGAATTTACCAAAAAATAAAAAATACACACACACACACACACACACACGTGATTTGTTATCCATATATTTATTCATATATGTGTATATATCCATATACAGTTGTGGTCAAAATTTTACATACTCTTTGCAGTATCTGCAAAATGTTAATTATTTTACCAAAATAAGAGGGATCTTCAGGAACCCCCCACCCCCCTCCCCCACAAATTCTTTGGTTTTCCGGCATCTTTTGCATATTTGAACCCTTTCCAACAATGACTGTATAATTTTGAGATCCATCTTTTCACACTGAAGACAACTGAGGGACTCATACGCAACTATTACAAAAGGTTCAAACGTTCACTGATGCTCCAGAAGGAAAAACAATGCCTTGAGAGCCTTAGGTGGAAACTTTTGTTGAATTGAATAGGGTAAATTTAACTGATGTTGTCTTCTGGGAAAAAGATCTCTTTAGCTAAAAATAAATACAAAATATTAAAATAAAATAAAATTGATGCCAAATAAGAAAAATGTACACATCTTTATTCTGTTCAAAAGTTTACCAAACCACCCCCCCACATCGTTTGTCCTTCTGAAGCATCAGTGAACATTTGAACATTTTGTAATAGTTGCGTATGAATCCCTCAGTATGAAGAGATGGATCTCAAAATCACAGTCATTGTTAGAAAAGGGTAAAAATATGCAAAAATGCTGGAAAACCAAAAAAAAAAATACAAAAAAAAATACCCCCCCTGCTCAGTACTAAAAAAAAAAAAAACACAGCATTTGATATCCTCTATTTTGGTTAAAAAATAATTAACATTTTGCAGATACTGCAAAGTGCATGTACAATTTTGACCACAACTGTATATGATTAAGAAGTCATGGCAACTCGTCAAAATAATTTAACCAATTTCAACTTAATTATTTTAAGTTATAAGATATTTACCTTGAATTGTACAGTCAGTTTAATATAATGTAATTTAACATTACTTTTAAGGCACTTTAATGCATTTCAAGTTGAAATGAAAGCCAATTTGAGATATCTACAAAATTAATACTGGCCTTCGATTGTTATCAGATGCCTGACTGGAAACTTCAGCATTTGTTTAAATAGATGAAAGCGCATCTTTTTCAAGAAGAATTCAGAGTATTTTTAATGCATTCACTGAATAAACAGTCTTGATTTGTCTCCTTTGCTATGAGGTGTAAGAAGTGAAAAAACATTGCAGCCTTCATAAAGGAACAGTAAAATGGTGTTGTGCTCTAAATGGTAGTTAGCCTTGAAACACAATGGCAAAGACAGTAGCAGAAAGGCATTAATAATCAAATTAATCAAGCATAGCCCTTGAGAAAAAGAAATACACTTTAATATAATTTGAAAAAGAGAACTTATTACATAAATAATATACTTTAAAAAGGAATATACTGTGTGAACTGAATGTAATGTTTTTAAAAGCTTAATAACTCTTTGAAAGACCGCCCCTTAGTTACTGTTGCTACGTTCTCACGCCACACATCATTTTCTCATGCAATGAACAAATCCATTGCGACCACAATGACAAAGTGCTGACAGACAAGACAGAGCAGGTTACTTCTGGTATGAAAAAGTCTCAGCTTTCAAATGTTGTCAAGAATTTCAAACAATAAATAGCGTTTTGTGGCTCTTTAATGTGTCGTGACAGATGAACTCCCGGTGAAGGGTCAATTGCTTGTTATTTACAATTATTGAAAATGTATTATAATTTAATTTAAAAAAAAATATTCATTTTTTTATTGAAATGCAATTAGTTTAACTTAATACTGTTTTAATGCACTTAAGTAGGACTTAAGTACATCTTTATACGCAATTTCATAATTCTATTTAAAATATTTTTAAAGTGCACTACCAATTATACAAGAATGTATAGCAAACTAAAATATGCTTTAATATAATTTATACTGAAGCTGGCATGTCATGTATTTAAACATATATGTAATACCCATTTGTAATGATTTAGTACATTTAAAATATATTAATTTAAAAGATCAAAGAACACATTATAGTTTAAAGTATAAACAAGTGCTGTAATGGGTTTAGCATGTTAGTCAACAAATCAAAATAAGTGTACTTTTCAAAGCACAACAAAAGATGATGAAAATTATATAAAATGTACTTATTACAAAATGCACTTTTTGAAAGTGTACTTAAATGTATTAAGAAACAGTCATGAAAGTGTCTCTCTTTAAGTGCACTTAATTGAATTTATTTCACTAATATTATGTTGTTATATGTCATGTTTAGTTTTATGTTATGTTATGCTATGTTACGTTGTCTGCAAAGTCCTTTAAAAAAAATAATATATATATATATATATTTGTGCAGAATTTTAACGGTGAAGTACCACTACAGGTGCACATTCAGTGCAATTACAATTTCACAAGAAAAAAAAAAAGACAATACAGAAACAAATTTCTAGCAACACACTGTTACTCTATCCTCCAATCACAGCGCAACATCCTCTTTCTGACCAGTTATTACTGATATGTCGAATCATTCAGCTCCATAGGTTTATCACAAGAGCCCACGTCCCTCCAGCCTGTCAGAGACAGGTTATAATCCCATTTTATCACAAGCACACAGACAAACTCATACAAGCACACACTACAGTGAACGCTGGCCTGTTTGGAGATGCCTGTCAAGGCGATGGTCCACGCATCAATCACACAAGTGTCACTGCAACTCTGTCCTGCGCTTGAATCTCTAGATCAGAGGAGCGAAGCCTAGCTGGGGCTGAGTATGGAGCGAAGTTAGAGCTTGTTTGTGGTCTGTCATTCTGTGTCAGACACTGGAAAAATCTATTTACTTTCCACCTGTCATGGTTTTCAGACTGAGGGACTGTATAGCGTGTCGGTAAACAATGTGTCCAACATGTCAGCACGAGTTTATGTGGTATTCGTCACACAATACACAAAATCAATGTTTCCTGTCAGTAGGAATAACATATCAGCTCACTCATATTGTCTGTTAATTACCAGTTTAAATAAAGCACGGTTTCATTGAGCATCAGCTCGTACGATGTGTTTATAAGATGCGATTAACATTTCCAGATACATTTGGTGTTACTGTTTAAATGCAGCCTCCGACACTGCTTTCTAGCAATCATTAGGGATCATTTGTGGTGATCATTAAGTAAACAGCATTCACTGATGAGTTTTGAGATGCTCTTGATGGCACCGGCTGACCTGTACTTGTCCATGAGCCATCTGCTGTAAGTCGACAAGCAGAAAGAAATTATGTGGATTTCTGTCGGTTTTAACACTTTATTTTCAAGGTGTCTACCCTGTAGCTTTCCAGTTAACCTCACATAGCTTTTAAAAAGAGATTAACAGAAGCCATATATAGCAAGGACAGAGAGCAGATTAGCCTTGTTTTAACTGTGGGAGGAGTCGATATACACACTGTGTACCCTAACATAGCCAGCGTTTCAAAATGTAAAGTCATTTCTAGATCACGAAAAGGTAATTCGCATAATTTTTGGGATGTTAAAGTACACTAATTGGAAATAATTCTATGGTTTCATGTTTTTGAAAGAAGTCTCTTATGCATTTATTTGATCAAAAATATAGTAAAATCTGGAATATGTTTAAATATCATTACAATTTAAAATAACCGTTCACTTCTATTTGAATATGTTTCAAAATGTAATGTATTTCTGTGATGCAAAGCTGAATTTCAGCATCATTACTCCAGTCTTCAGGGTCACATGATCCGTCAGAAATCAATCTAATATGCTGATTTGCTGCCCAAGCAACATTTCTGATTATTATGTTGAAAACAGTTGTGCTGCTTCATATTTTCTAGGATTCTCTGATTAATAGAAAGTTAAATGAACAGCCATCTATTTGAAACAGAAATCTTCTGTAACATTATCCATGTTGTTAATGTTACTTTTGGTCAATATAATGCATAATTCAATAGCATTTTCTTGTAAAATGAAACATTTATTTTCTTTTTCTTTTACATTTTCTGAGTGAAACTGTTTCAAAATAAATCCTACAACTTTTTCCAGTTTTACACAGTTTTAATTAGAATCACAACAGACCTATGGTAAGTTTTTTTTCTCTCTTTTGTGTTCCTGCAGCCACCCAAAAGAAGTGCACAACCCTACCTGTATGCACAGTAAACAAACTGCAACACTATACATAACTCTCTGCAATTTAATTTCTAAATCATTCTAAGTCTTTCTGCTAACAAACAAATATATTCACCAGCCATGCCATATAGGCTGAGAAAATGTGTGCATACAGGTTAATAAATATGTATTAGGTGATTTACGGTGCAAGTACTTCACTCAACCCAGAGATGAAGCAGCCCATAGCTGCTGCTCTAGGATCAGTTTGCAGGCATTCTGTGACCTTGTTTTGGGGTGCAATATTGTGTGTGACAGATCAATTCATTAACTCTTGACCAGCCCAGAAAAACATCCAGGGGTCCTGCATTTATCACAAATTGTTCCTGTTATTTGAGTGAAGTGAGACTGGCACGTATTAAAGGACATGACCTTTGTTTAATACGACAAGGACTTAACGTAAGCCTAATGAAGAATAAAATACGGGACATAACTATTACAGGCGAGGAAATTGGAGGCTAGAGAGGGAAGAAAATGTGTGACAGACAGAAAGAGACAAAAAGAGATGGCCATCCGCAATGGTTCCCATTAGCTGGCTGGGTTGCAGGGGGATTGGGGTTTGATTCAGTGTCCGAGACGAACAAGCCATCCCGGGGAAATGAAACGGGATGACAAAGATCAGTGACAATGCAGAGGGATAATCACACTCAAATCACAGCCATCTGCTCTCAATCTCCCGTGCCATCCATGCACAAAACAACTGTCAATCCTATAATCCCCACAATCTGTGGCAGGCTGTCATAATCCATACACAAACCATTACTGAAGAGCACCCCCACAACACCTCCACCACCTATTTGAGCATTTAACCCAAATCCCACTCATCCAGCCCACCATAACCTCAAAGACCATTATCCCATTACCTTCGACACCCCTCAATGCAGCGTCAGTCTGAACACCATCTGACAACACGCAGGTCGTCCCATGATGATTAGATTGGATGTGGGATTACAAACCCCATTCAGGCATGTTGTTAGTTGATGATTTGTAATCTATTGTAAATAGGATATTAACAACAAAGATGAATTTGATTTGAATTTGAACAGTTTGTAAGCTGAGAGTCACTCTGTACAGTCATAAAACTATACACTGAAAAAAAAAGGGTTTATAAACAATGTTCATTCAGAAATTGTTTTAGTAAATTTCACAAAGAATTACAAAGAATTGGCAACAGATCTTTTTTTCTTTCTTTTCTTTTTCAGTGCACCTTAATCAATAAATTACTGGTTAACCTATCATGTGTTGGTGCTATTTTAGATAGTTTGTTATGAAGAAAGTGAATTCATTTTACAGAGTTTCAATGAATCCGTTCCAAACAATGAAAACATTAATAGTTATTACTTTACAGTTTATGGGTTCAAATCTAACAATATAGTCTCTTTGGGCCTAATGACAGCTAAAAGAATAACCCATTGTAAATAATATAATTAATAATGATAAAACAAAATAAAAAAAATAATAAAACACATTTATACATAGTTATAATTTATAGTATTATTCATGATGTATGATAAATTATAAAGTATTATTAATATGTATTATAAACAAACAAACAAACAAACAAACAAATAAATAAAAAGTGTACATACTTAAACAAGACACAAGTTGCAGCAATCTTAAGAAAAGTACAGCTATTTTTAGAAGAGACCTTCTTTTTGCCTCATTAGTCAACACATCCTCTGCAAATACCACCAGTGTCACTGGGATGGTCTCATGCAGGGTTTTATTATAGTTCAAGTATGACCAAGCATTTGATTTAATGAGTCACACACTAAGCAATCAATTCATCCCGATCAATTCAACAGATCCATTTCAACTTGCAACTGAGGAGTTCAATTCTGTTCGACTTCAAATGGCACCTAAATAATTCAATTTAGTTTGATTCCCTGTCAGACTCCCTAAATGAATGTGTTACTTTCAAATGAAACGTGTAAGATCTAATTCAAGAGTCACGGAGGGGTTCTCTCAGAGATTATTTTTGCTGGTGCTGTTGCTTCAGATGGGATGGGAGATCAGAATAAGAGAAATGCTTCAGGACAACAGGCTGATGAATCCAATCAGCGAACAAGACCCACATCTTATTAACCAGAGCCTACTGTGGGCTGTCGTGATCGAGGGTAAGGTCAATGACCAACCTTCTCCCCTCCACCCAGCTTACAAAATAAACCTCTAAAACCTGAGAAAATGAAAGAGAAAAAGCAATTTTCTTTGGATCTGCACCAGCAGAGATGTTTGAGGCAGAGGCCTGGAGAATGATTTCAAGGACAACAAAACAATGTTGCCTTCACCTTTGCCTGGTCCTCTGGTATCTTAGCATCTGAATCACTGTTGTTTCTTTCTTGTCTGTTTGTCTTTTTTTATGTTACAGCCACACAATACAAGACTTTGTCGTACTCTGTGCCAACTTAATAGTGTCAGACCCTCCCCTTCCAAAGCGCCATTTTTTAAATGAGACTTTCTTCTCGCTAAATTCACTCTCAAGCCAAATCTCTTCACAGTTGGATCTCTTTGTTGTTTCTCTAGGGACCTGGAGGCAGGTTGATGGCCTGGCGGGCACCTCTAGGCCAGGACTCTGGAGTTTTGAATGTGTGAGAGGCTCTCAGGCAATGCTTTGTATGCCCAGACCTTCATTTTCTCCACCAGAAGCCCTTTTCATTGACTGCTTTTGTTTACATAGATGAATTTGTTCACTGAAGCAGTTGGATACATTTTGACAGTTACTTGCAAAATAGAACTATTATTTTTCTTCCCTGAAATTCATTTGATCTAGCAAAGAACAGTTCGGTACAATTTAAGCTCTTAGACCCAGATTTATCAAAGTTTAAAAACATGCAAACTTATCGCTTTCATATATATAATATATAATTATATATATGATTTATATAATATTATTATATAATAATAATATAATATTCTATTATAGGCCCATGCATATGCAAGTATCTTAATAAACCAATTTGTTAGATTGAACAAGCAAATTATTACCCTTTATTTGGGAACTCATTAAGTCAGTTAGTGTAATGCTCAATTCTTTTTTACCAGCAGGGTCTAAGGGAACAGACTATTTGTTCAAGCTTTTATCACCTGACTGATGTAAAAGTATTGATTTTCTTTGCCTTTCCTGCATGAAAAAAGGTCTCGTTGCATCATGAGTGCCCTAGTTTACTTAGAATGTTTGTTTAATGTCATCTTGGATTCATATGGCTTCTATTATCCATGATGTCGATTTAACAGAAGACACATAATAGTTTAATATATACCCAGCAGAATGCTCATCAAGAACTCTTAAGCTCATTAATTGAGTTGGTTGAAAGAAGGTTGACTCGGGGACAAATGCAAAAGCTTTTTTCCGAGCAATGGCTTTTCTCACTAAAGTACTTTTGGTCCTGTCCTTGACTCGTAATGTTCTAGAGGAAAGCTGTTCATCATTTATTCTCAATATGGACTGTTGGGCAGAATAAATCTATGCATTCTGGATAATTGTTCTCAGGGGGTTTCAAAGCTGTGAAAAAATTAGAATCACAATGCCTCCTCCTCATTCGGGCAAAACAAAGTTGAAGATGATGTCTTATAAAGAACTCGTCCTTGCCTGACAAAGCAGCGGCGAGCGAAACAATCAAGCCTCCATTTCTTTCATCCACCTCATGTATGACAGAAAAATAAAAGAGACTGGAGCCTATGTTTTTAAAAAGGTTTAAAAACCAGAAGTAGCCCAAGAGGTTTGAACTTAAGTGGGATTAACAGAATGAGCGAGAACACAGCCGTATTTGTTTACGGATGTCCCGATTATCCTTTTTATCCTTAGGGCATTTGTCTTGGAGAGAGAAGTAGGAAGTGTTAATGCTCCTAGACGAAGCTCGACAAAGGACATTAATTTATGTGTTGACAGAGCACTTAATTCCTCACTTTGCATACCTTAATGTTGAAGTTTCAAGAGTTGAATATAGACCCACAGCTCTGGCCATAGGGATTGCTTTGCTTTGCTTTAAAACCCCTTGAATGTTTGGCAGACCATTTAAGGATTCATACGCTAATGGTTTATTTAAAAAAAAAAAAAAAAAAAAAAAAAAAAAAAAAAAATATATATATCTATATATATATATATATATATATAGCTATATATATATCTATATATATAATATATATATATTATATATATATAATATTAAAGATACTATAGAGATACTATCTAATTTATTAAAAACTTGACTTGTTTATTAATATGTTCATCATTAATAGTTGACCAGTTTTTCCAATTGATTGATTTATATTAGTTTTTAAATTGTTATATAAAGTTTTATTAGTTGTATTCAGTTTAGTTTCGTTATTTACATCAGTCAAACATGGAAATCTAAAAGTTTACTGAAAATAAATAATTTGGTAATTTATAAATTTAAATTATGAAAGTTTTATTTAGAAAATTAAATGATTATTTAATATAAAAATATGATCCTGTTAATTCTACTTAATACTTTAGATTATTTTATTTCAAATATGTTTTGTTTATTTTTATTTTAGTTTTAATTATTATAGTTATCAAAAGTTCAAATAAAATTAATTTTCAAAATGATTTCACAATCACAATAGTTATGTTAGTTCTCATTTTTATTTCAGTTCTGTTCATTTCCGAAATTATTTAATTCACGTTTCGTTTTTGTTTGCGTTAATGATAATAAAACACATTTCATCTTGAGTTCCCAGATGGGAGCTGTGAAATTAAACACTGAGGGCCGATAAACAACAAATGAAACGAAAATGACCTTAATATAACAATACGAGATTAAACACTAAACAGACACAGCGATACTCAACTAAAGGTCCAAATGACTATAAACAGTGAGGCTCTTTGACACCAATCTGAAAAACAGATCATCAAGAGTGAGTTGTTATTTGTCATCTACCGTCCAGGGCTTGATTTGACCAGATGCTGCACCCCTCTTAAAACCTATCTCTGAGCTGGATGAAAGGATCAGACCCACTTAACTGCTATATGTAAAAGATGGCAGAGCCCCAGCCTGCATTTTTGGCCTGGATTTACTTGTGTAGTTATAGCCAGCCGCATGAATATGTGTGGCTTTTTTCTTTTTATGATAAGCAGCTTTGGCTCCACAAATGGGAAGAGAGGATGAACATAAGTGCTAACGTCCCTCTGATAAATGCATTATTTTATTTGCGACTGCCTCTGGGTAATGCAGAGGCTATGATGCTTTTTAGTAAGCCCTGCTGGAGAGAATGAGAGGCTTTGAGCGTGAATGGAGTCAGGGCTGGAACTGGCGGCTTTCAGTCGTTCACTAATCAGATAGCAGACATGCATCTTCAGAGGAGACAACATTGTAAGAGAAGAGTATTGAAGGAAGGGTAAAGATGCATGAATCATTGAGTAGGGAGATTTTCGACCAAATTTATATAGCAGACCTTCCTTCGTATGCGTATCAAAGGAAATATGACTGAAGCAGCACTTTAGAAGCGAGCTGACGGTGGCAAACTCTAATTCTGCCAATAAACGTATACAAGCGAGAAAGGGAGGGTTTATGGCTCTTTCTTTAGGGCGGCTTAATGGACACTAAAAGTGATGGCTTTCTTCAGTAGGACCCGAAATGCTCTTGTGCAAATCATCTCATAAACTGCAATAGCTAAAACTTGCTTTCCATCTTTAATCCACTTTTGTTGGACAGTTTCCCTACTTTGATCCAAAAATCTTGAAATATTTAATACAGATGCAGATCACAAAGCTTGTTTTGCTTTTGAAAAAGATGGGATTTCAAACAATCTTGGAAAAATAATCGTCCGTCATTTTCTGGGGGTTTGTCTGTAATCCTACATCAGAGATTATGTGGAAATTAATACTCTGATATTGTGCTAGATCCCTGAAAAGACCATCAAAGGAACATTGCGGATGAGATTACACCGCAAATACCCCCCCAGGTACCGTCCTGAGATGACAGGGCAGGCCACATCCCTCAACAGATACGTCTATGTGATGTAGGAGGGAAGAAGTGGCATCTGTTTAAGTGACTGTCATTGCTGAGTGAGGAGAACGAATGAATCCACAGTAGGAAATGGGATTGCAGTGATAGTAATAACACTTGACAGATACTGGAGAGAGACAGCATACTTATCTGAGTATTATATGAAAAGGAGTCATTTTCAAGATTTGAGTGCAGATTTGGTGTGTTTGTGTGTTTTGTGTTGGATGTGTGTGATTGGAAGAGCACTGTAGTTCCCCTTTAGGAACTCGAGCTGCGTCGGAAATACTATGAGAACGCCCCCAGCAAGACCACGCTCTGAATCACATGTGCAATCAGTCCAATGGAAGGGCGAGACGTCATAGGCGGGTGACATAGCGACCAGGAAGCTATAAAAGCATGTGAGGTGGAACCGGCGTCAACTTTTCTGTCATTCCGCGAAGCGCTCTGTGTTGTGTCAGTCGCATTTATGTTTGTGAGTGTTATTTACTGTTGTTTGTCAAGTTGCATAATCAGTACTGTACATACAAGCTCAATATGGCAAAAAAGGCTCAGGTTAAAACAAAGCGGTTATAGATCGATGTCCCGGGTAGAACAGATGCTTGCGAGCTATCTGTCTCCCGGCGCGGCATCATCTTTAAAGATTCCAGTCTTGCCCTCCAAGCCGCTGTGAACCACTTCAGCACTGGTGGGCAAGGGGTACATGGCAGCAGGTCAGGCTGGTGCATGTCTGCACACAATGGCTGTGTTGCAGGCATACCAAGCCAATCTACTAAAAGAGCTAGATGAAGGCAAGGAAGTAAAAGCAGATGATATTTCAGAACTGAGGAGAACCGCTGATTTATCTCTCCATGCCACTAAGGAGACCGCCCGTGCCATTGGGCAGTCCATGGCAGCTCTGGTGGCAGCAGAGAGACATTTATGGTTGACCCTGTCTGATATGAAGGACAAAGACAGGGTCTTCCTCATGGACGCCCCTCTTACGCCTTCTGGTCAGTTCGCCGACGCCATCAATTCTGTCGTCGACAGATATCAGGAGGCTCGTAAACAGGCGGCGGCGTTCCAGCGGTTTCTCCCTCGCCGTTCTCTAGCTCTGGGGGCTGCTGGGCGGGAGCAGCCCTGGCCGTGTACCAAGCTCCTCATACAGGGAGGTTCAAAAGTCGAGCATCGCCTCTCGCACTCCCCCGCAACGGGACCGAGGTCGGCAGCACTCCAAGTCGGGGGCTTCCAAGGCGAGGCCCGATCTGAGGGTCGTGCTTCAGTCGAGGAAGCCCTCGACAAAGCGGTCCTGACATTTTTAAGCCCAGAGCTGCTGAGGGCGGCCCCTACTGGGGAAAAGCGAGGCGCACCACATTACACGGTGTCCGTCTCTCCTCAGAGCCCTCAGGATATCAGTCTGCTAACCCTGCCAGAGTTCCAGGGCGCAGCAGTCTCCAGCGAGCACACATCTCAGTGTCTTCCGCCCAGAAATGTAGCGGAGCTGAGATGCTCGCCACCCCTTCGGGGGTCTCTAGAGCAGTTAGTCCCATTTTAGATCTGTGTCAGTTAAACCGCTCAGTCATGTGACTAAAGTTCAAGATGCTCACTGTCAAGCAGATCGTGTCTCAGATCACGACCGTGGACTGGTTTGTCACGATAGATCTAAAAGATGCTTATTTCCATGTCTCCATCCTTCCCACTCACAGGAAGTTCCTGAGGTTTGCTTTCAGGGGCGAAGCTTACCAATATCGAGTTCTTCCTTTCGGCCTAGCACTCTCACCCCGCAGTTTCACGAAGTGTGTGGATGCTGCGCTGGCTCCACTGTGACTCCAGGGCATCCGTATACTAAATTATATCGATGATTGGTTGATTTTGGCTCAATTAGAGCAGACGGTGGTTCAACATCCAGATGTCGTTCTCGCCCATATGAAAAAGTTGGGGTTGAGACTAAACGCCAAGAAAAGTGTGTTTTCTCCATTACAGAAGTGAACTATCTGTAAGAAATGCATTGTTGTTTCATCTTCTCTAGACACTTTGTTATTGTCCTGGCTTTTCATTTCAGATATCATTAGGCTTTGCTAATTACTACCCTGTTCTCTGCTTTGTCTCTTTCTGGGGGGCTGGGACCACCATTAGAGGCAGCGTCAGCCTCATCAGAGAGGTGTGCGTTGGCGAGATGTATAATCTAGCCTCCTTGCACATTGCATGTGCCTCATTAGTGAGTGGGTGGACCCTTTGATTACTCATTACAGTTAATTATCATTCAATTAAACAAGGTCAACAGGCTTAATAGCCTGCTCATCAGCCTCTCAGGGAATTGTGTTTTAAGGTGCCCATCACGATCAAAACTGGAAATGTGCTCTGCAGATCTCTGCGATTCATGCTGTTGTAACAACCACAGCACATGTACATAGAAAGCCAATACAGTTGGTAAAGACATCTCATACAGTGCCTGTCCACATCTTTATTGGAGTAGTCGAGTGGTCTGACAGGAAGTCTTCAGGAAGCTACTTTGAAACTGTAGTTTGGCAGGCCACACACAAATACTAAAGTAGTTCAAAACGAGTCAAGTTACCGATTTAAAAATGAAGCTACACTACAAATACAAAAATGACAAGTAGCTAATTAACCTTTGTGCTGTACTGAAAATCCTTTCATTTTGAGCTTGAGTGAAAAATACATTGTTTGTGGACAAATTAGGCAATATTCACTAAAAAAGAGATTAATGAGGCCTATGATGAATCAGTTCCAAAAACAAATACAGTGTGTAAGTAAAGTCAGTAAGTCAAAAGCGATAACATTAACTAGCATTTTTGGGGAAAAGAAAATCCTGTCTGGGCCAAAATGACCCAACATGCGGATTAAAAAGAAAGCTGTTTAAAGGAGAAGTGTGTCATTTCTGCACCACTAGTGGCACAAAAAGGAATTGCAGTGTGTTAGTTTCAATGGGACAAGATGTCATTGGCTCAGCTAATGCTGTGAATTTGGATTATTTGTTTGTCCAAACAATGACAGACAGGGACAACTGTTTGAAATGTTTGTGAAAACAGACATCATTTTTGGGGGGAATTCTGGAAGAAGTGGATTTTATTTCAATGTATTTTGATCAGTGATATTAATTAATTTACATTAAATGAACTAGTTCACTATAATTGATAGCACTACATGAACTAAATTACCTAGTTCACTAAACTTAACAACACTAATGTACATATTGTATGATTATTTTCTCAACTCACTCTACACCCATGGGTGCAATACATTTATGTGACAGTTTAGAAAATAATTAAAATGCTACATGCTATTTGGTTGGGAAAAAGAAAAAAATAACTCATTGCTGAAAACAAGCTAAATTATTTTGAAAGGTTGTATCGGTGTTGCTACTTCTAGTTACTTCTGTTAGCATCAAAAGATCCAGGTTGTGTGTGCCTCACTAGTCGCTTCTGTGTTTGCTCGTCAGCGAAGATTGAACAGCACAGGAGATTATATTTGCCTGATATCTGTTTACAAATTCCTAATGATGAGAGAAATGACTTGGTAAATAACAAAGACATCCAGCAGATTGGCTTTCAGGGGATACTCTCCCCTGCTCTCCTGTGTAACTGCTGCTCTCAATTAAGACAACAATTGTTTTCACTGGATTGAGGTGCACGATTAGTCAGCCTATCGGTGAATGAAAGGAAGGGCGTATGTATATGTGTGTGTGGGGGAGCTAGTTTGAAAGAGGAAGCTAATGGAGGTCATGTTAGAGGAGACTCTAATGTGTTTCTTTCTAACCTCATACCTTCAGAAAGCATGCACACACACTCCCCTCTCACAAAATACTTTCAAAGCCATTATTTATGTGGGTCAGTGCCTCGGCTCTTACAAGTAGCTTTCAAGTCACCCTAAAATGCGTACTGGCACAGACAAATCATGACTCAGGTGCACACTAGCCCCTTTTCCCACAACAGATTGCAGACTCTGAGAGCTGTCCCAATCTGGAAGCATTCATAGCATAAAGTCAGTTTTGGTCAGGGATTCTGGTTTCTAACCTGGTGTTGGTCTTGGACCAGGAAGCATTATGCCAGAAGTAAACCAACAATTGTATGTGTGAATTGCTTGCTATGAATTGTATTCATCGTAACTTCATGTCATATAAAAAGTAGCCCAATATTGCACAAAGATGCTAATTCAAAGTATCCATGTTTTTGTAAGGCTAATAAAGCAGGCTTTGTCCCCTCAAAGTAAATTACTTGTACATCATTGCTTGGCTCTCAAGAAAACTCTGTCCATTTGTGAGAGCACTTGCCGATCCAAGCTCCAGCTGAGTTAAGACACAAGAGCAGCAGCACTTTTGGTAGAAAAGGGCAATTGGAAGCTGACTGAAACTCACACATTTAGACACATGTACATGCACATGAATTGTTTCATGAGGAGTCGTGCCGTGTTTCTGTACAGGTAATAAAGTCAGTCTGTGTTCCAGCATGCTGTGAACTCTTTGATTCCTTCTAACTCTCACAACTTCAGAGAGAGAGAAAGATAATAATTTCCTAAAAAAGAGAGTGAGTATATCAAATATAGTACCAGAGAATGGACAAACGGATCCATTACCACATTTTTTTTTCTCCATATGAGATCTGCGCCGTCTAACCTCTCTCTGTCAAACAGGAAACCTTGTTGAACCTGAAGTCTATAAAATGCATGAACAGCCTCACCGCCTTGGCCCTGAGTTTGGTATTCTGATGGTTTTGGCAGATGAACAGTAATTGGACTGTAATGAACAGTCTTGTGCTGCCTAATGGGATATCGTTCTGCTTCACCTGTTAAACATTCAAACTGAATATCATACATTAGCGTCATAGCTATAAATTACTCAATATTTAAAATTAGGAGGTATAGATTCGTAGTTTTTTCTCTGTTCCTTTTATACAGCTCTTTCCACCTTCCAATTTTCCAGACAGCTGATGAAAGAGATCTCTCACTCTCTCTCCTTCCTGCATAGATTAAACTGAGGCGCTCAGCAAGAAATTAGGAATCGATTATTGCAAGTCCTATGTGCTTGGTTAACCTCCTTCAACATTGTGTGCGTGTAAGTGTTTAAGGGCACAAACACAGCGCCCCAGGTAACCCATAAATTCCTTTAAATCCGTGCAGTTGACACCTCTGTTTAAAGATTTACTGTGATCGTACCGGAGACCCCAAAGACGTTGAAATTGCTCTGCTTTTTAAATCAACATTAAGGGTATCTGTTCTCTCCCTGCCCCTAAGTGATTTTGAGCTCAGATAAAATTGATAGAAGACAATGGGGGAATCTCCAGTGCTCCTGACTGGATCGTCATAGGAAAGAGAAATCACAAATGAGATCTCTTTAATTCCCATTGGAGCACCATCCTGTAGAGTTCAACTTTGATCTGCTCCAACGGGAGATGTTCAGGTATGTTTAATTAGGGCTTGAACTAAATTCTGCAGGAAGGTGGTCTTCCAGGAGCAGGATTGGACACCTTTGAGCTTGAAGAAATAATTGCCATTGGCTTGGACACTTTTGTCCTAGAGCAGAGCTGCTCAATTATATCCCTGAAAGGGTCACAACCCAGAGAGTTTAGTTCCTACCCTAATTAAACGCATCAGAACCATCTAATCAAGTCAAGTCAAGTCAAGTCACCTTTATTTATATAGCGCTTTTAACAATACAGATTGTGACAAAGCAACTGAACAGCATTAATTAGGAAAATAGTGTCAATAATGCAAAATGACAATAGTAAACACTAATTTTTCAGTTAAAGACAGTTCATCATTGAATTCAGTGATGTCAACATCCAGCTCAGTTTAAATAATATCTTTGCAATTATGTCAACGATATCGCCGGAAATGAAGTGAGTCAGTGTCCCCAACTAAGCAAGCCAGAGGTGACAGCGGCAAGGAATCAAAACTCCATCTGTGACAGAATGGAGGAAAAAACCTTGGGAGAAACCAGACTCAATCGGGGGGCCAGTTCTCCTCTGACCAAACAAACCAGCAGTACGGAAAAATCAATATAAGACGTAATTTCAAAACAGACGATGAACACTATTGACAGCAATAATTATTTTGCAATCAAACTTGTAGCAAAATTTGGAGGTTTATATTGTTTCAGGGTTGGCATCATCTGAGATCCTCTGAGGGGTTGCATCATCTCTTCTCAGGTGTTCTGGATCCAGATTGAAGCTTCTGTAAATCCTAGTTAAAAAAAAACAGAGAAACAAATACAAACAAAATTAGCGTAGCTGCTGTTCCAACCAAAATTGATTTGTTTAACCCAAACTAAAAAATAATAATGTACATTTGATCAGATATAACTGCAGTAAACGATTATGACTGCAGTAAAAGATTATGAGATGCATTATTGGAATGCTCGGCCAAAGAGATGTGTCTTTAATCTAGATTAAACAGAGAGAGTGTGTCTGAACCACAAACATTATCAGGAAGGCTATTCCAAAGTTTGGGAGCCAAATGCGAAAAAGCTCTACCTCCTTTAGTGGACTTTGCTATCCTAGGTACTACCAAAGTCCAGAATTTTGCGACCTTAGGAAGCGTGATGGATTGTAGCATGGTAGAAGACAAGTTAGAAGACTGTTGAGTCGCAGGAGCTAAGCCATTAAGGGTCTTATAGGTAAGTAATAATATTTTGTAATTGATATGGAACTTAATAGGTAGCCAGTGAAGAGACTGTAAAATTGGGGTAATATGATAATATTTTCTTGACCTGGTAAGGAATCTAGCCGCTGCATTTTGGACTATCTGTAGCTGGTTTATTGAAGATGCAGGACAACCACATAGAAGTGCATTACAATAGTCCAGTCTAGAATGGTCATGAATGCATGAACTAGCTTTTCTGCATCAAAACAGGTATCAGATTTTTGATTGTAGAGGAAGTAACCGTGCATCCGTCTAATCAAGGTCATCTTGCTTGATTATTACAAGCGGGTCTGTTTGATTAGGGTTAGAACTGTGGGTCATGGCCCTCCAGGAAGAGAACTGAATAGACCTGTCCTAGAGTCCATATGGCAATCAGAATAAATGGAGAGCATTGTTGATGAAGTCTTTGAAAAAGTCCCTAATAATCTCACGTATTTCCTCTAGAATTTCAAAAAAGATTTCACAAACTGTTTCTCACAAAGATTCGATTTTTAACACAAGCACCTAATTTTTAAGACGTCAGCCATGTCAAGCAAAAGCAAGTGAAAAAAAAAAAAAAAAAAAAAAAAAAAGTATTTTAGATCTACCCCATTCCACTGTCTGACTCTAGCGGTTCTGAATTGCATTCCCACAGTGCAGTCAGAAATACATTTTTGAGCAGTATGCATGTTCAAGACGTTATACATGTATGTTTCTATTTATATTTCTCTGAGGAATTTTCAGAGCATCATGATTCCATTTAGTCTCCTGTGCTATGAAAGAGTAACCTCTTAGCAATACATTTTCCCTCTAGTTAGAGTTCAGACAAATACCAGTACACACTTCTAGCAGGTTACTTAATCCGGATGCTGTTCCCCTAATCATTGTTAACAAAGTGTGGAAAAGCCGTATGAAAAACCCATCTTAGTCATCGCTGTAATCTACTGAAGGCGGTAAAAGCATGCAAGCTCCAAGTCTCAGTTTCTCTGTCACAATCAAATAAGTGTTAAAGACACATCTTGGATCAGGGTGTAAGTGGTGCATGTGATTCCTCAACCTGTATCTGCCAGTTTTACCATTTCTAATGTAGCAGGGTAGCGAACGCTCTTAACACGTCAAGCTATTTCCAACTTTAAAGCAATTGCTAGGGCTTCAGACACAACATTGTGTGGCACGAAGCCAATATACTTTGCAATAAGTGGAGTCTTTGAAATGACCCTGAGGGAGGAAGAAAAAAGCTGTAATGAATAAAGAAAGGAGAGAGAATGGAATGGATTTCAGGGAGGTTTGGTGTGGACAAGCCTCTTGAAAAAGGAATTTCATCCCTCTCTGGAAAATAAGTGCTCTAATGTATTGCATGTAAAATGTGCAGCTGTGTGTGTGTGTGTGTGTGTGTGTGTGTGTGTGTGTGTTGTGTGGTGTGTGTGTGTGGTTTCTCAATCACCTTGGAACCAGATCCAGCCAGGAATCTTGGGAGATAAAGAGTGAAGGACGGATCCTGGAAGAGATAAATAGAAGGTAAAAAGCCAAAACTGCCCAGCAAAGCAAAGCCAGCATTCGGGGTGGTGTTAATCGGCTTACAGACTTTATTAAAGAAAAGCAGATAACAACTGAGGGGTTACATCTGATTACAAACAAGAGGTGGCAGACCGTGTGTGGGACGGGGGTGTCGCTATGGGGTGTGAGGGTTTAGTGAAGATCACATACTGTGAGGTGCTGGCAAGCAGAATTATACCTTCAAATTTCTTTGTTAAATCTTGCATGTCTTTCAACTCTTGATGATGCCAAGCCATGGTGGTATAACTTAGTGAGTAAAGATCTCAGGAAGTAACTATATAGTTTCTGAAAAGAGCAAGCCTCAAACGGTCACCACTGTGCACTTGGCCAAGAATCGTCACACCATATTGCCTGAAAGGTATTGGCCTTGTAACGTCATATGGTGTTGTTCTATGGCTATGCTGTATAAAAAAATAAAAATCAAGTTTAGTAAAATACTGTAGATTGGCTAAATGAAAGAGCTGCTACACTTTGATACAGGCACAAGAGGAGACAGTTAAGCTGTCATATTTGTGCTCCTGAAGGCATGTAACCCCAGTTACACAATCAGAACATATTTAAATGTACAGCTATGAGGTCATTTTAGACAAGGGGTATCCAATCTTGCTCCTGAAGGGACAATGTTCTGCAGAGTTTAGCTCCAACCAGCTTCTACTACACTTTCCTGGATTTCTAGAGATTCTGTGTTTCTAGTGACCTTGCTGCTCCATTGTGTTTATTTAGGTGTGTTGGAGCTAAACGCTGCAGGACAATGGCCCTCCAGAACATCTCAACCCCCCTGGTTGTAGAACAATAATTTCACAATGGATGGGGCTACAACAGAAATAGATTCCAAGTTATTAACAAAATGTTCCGTTGATCATCATCGGATTGACTGATAAAATCAAAAACATAGAGGAGAGGTTGTTTAATATTGTCACATCCGGTCTGGATATAATGTTGTGCTGTTACTATGTAGTTAGACAGATAAACTGAAGTTTTAAAGTTCCACTGTTGTGTTTGGTGGAGTTTGGCTTGTCAACTGGTCAGGTTGTGAGACCAGTTGGCTGACTAGCTTAAACCATCTACGACAAGCAAACCTCTGTAGGCTGGTTTAAGCCGTAATATCTGTCAATCGCATGCAAAGAAAGCAGGAAACCAGCTCCACATAAATATAACACACTCTCCCTTCCCACACCATGACTAGCAATCTGCCTGACCACTCTTCCAACTCCCCGCCAGCTTCAGTGAGACATTCAGAGAACATTCAGATGATACGCTAGAAACGAAGCGGGTTGTTTCCTCCCAGGCAACTTTCACTTGTTATTTATGGCAAAGGGAAGACCAATCAGAAGTGTGTTATTTAAAACTTCATTGTGAGCTATCTTACAGTCTCACTCTCTTTTTTTATCACTCTATTTTCTTTCTCACCTTCACAGCCTTTCACCATCTAGTCTAACTTTTGAGTTGTATCGGAAGGCCCTGTGGTGGTCTCTCATTCTCTCACTAGGAATGGCCACATTCTATCTGATTTTTTTTCTTTCCTTGATAGAATAATTCCTCCCGTGCATGGCCCTGATATTTGTCAGCTTAAAGGCTGCTGCGGATTCTGTCTGTCAGTTGCCGTGACAGCAGCGCATGCTTATTTGCCCTGTTATTTTGAGCAGTGATTGACAGCCGGACAGGCTTGACATTCTCAGCTGTGCGGCGGAGCCTGTTATTATGCGAACATTCCGATAAACACATGGTCCACCATTGAAAAAATTATTACACATCATCATTCTGCTGTCTCAAAGTTGTAAGAATATGAGCGTGCGTCTGTGTTTGGGGGTGGATTTCTATGCATGTGTGAACTTTTTTTGTTGTTGTTGCCGTTTTATTGCAGCCCCACGTTTCTCGTTTTCTGAGCCAAGAGGCAACATTTGCACTTTTTCCTTCCATATGGATTTATGCGGTTAAGCATATCTGCCCCCTGCAAGTGTGATGCCGTTTGTACAATAGCAGTTGATTTTGTACATTATTTAAAGGACTGTAACGCTGCCTTGATTTGACTGATAACTTTAATACAGTGAGCACCCTTTCCCTGGATTGCTGAATGAGGGTTAGTGTGGTTCTATTTCAGTGAAGACCATAAACTCAGCCCACTGTTTTGCTTTTCAAAGAGAAAGAGTGGTTTTGAAAGCGCATGGAGCCGGAGATATAAAACGAAGCGATGCGCAGAGGAGAAGGAAATAAAAGTGTATTCAAAACCAGGAAATACCACCGAGATAGTGAGAATGAACCAATGTGGTGGGATCTTGGGTAAATGGATTCTCAGAGGCTTCATAAAGGTAATCTCAATGCACACAGAACAGAGTTCAAAGGAATCACTGAAGCCCGTACAGCTAAAATTCAATTTCTATTCCTGGCACTGATATCATTTACCATTGGTGATAATGGACTGAATAAGTTAATGAAGTTTGGAGACTATGAGAATCATCTGCGTTGCATCTTTTCAGAGCAGAATCATTCTTAATGTCAGCTGTTGAACTGAGACGCATCTTGATGAATGAATACATTGAATAAAACACAAAAAAATGAATCTAATGAAAAAACTCAAATCACTCAGAAATTGGAGTTTTATAACACACACACACACACACACCGAAGTACACACAATACCTTTTAAAAGGGAGTTCAGCGAAGATGATTCTTTATATAGATTTGTTGCAAACCTTGATTGACTTAAGGCACTTACAGAAGATATTTTGCAGAATGTTCAAGTCCTGTTGTTTTGGACCTGTACCATTGTTTATATTTTTTTGGCACTCCAAAGAGAAGTAAGTCATACAGGTTTGGAAGGACATGGGGTATGTACCATTTTAAATTTTTTGGGTGTACTACGCCGCTATCGACTGCAAAAGTATCCTCATTCTCAAGTGTCCTTTTTATGGGTTTGTACTTCCTGACGAGTTTAGCAGAGAACGAGTGACCTAGCATCTATCGAAAAGGTGACTGACTCAAATGGCCAAGTAAAAACTCAGCTCAGCATCTTGCTTTAGTGGCTTGTGCGTCTGTATGCAAGAGCAGACGCGAGACAACAGCTCCACATCGCTCTCCATTAGCATCAATGATGTGGCAAAAATCCTGGCGTCAGCAAGACTACCTGTATATTATGGCCCTGCTGAGAGAATGAAGCTAACAAAGAGAAAGAAGAAAAAGTTGCAAGCAAAGCAGGAGTCGTCAGCTTAAAGTTAAAAAAAATTAAATAAAAAAAAAAATTGGCAAAGAGTACGATGCAGTGAAATGGAACAATATTAAACCTCAGAGGAGAGGTGACTGACCAGCACTGTTTGTGTTTCTGTGTGTTTGTCATTTCTGCTGAGAGTCGACGCTCTTCCTTCTCGTTCGTATCCCCACGGTCCTCCGAAATCTCTTTCTTCATCCATCCACCTTTCTGGGTGCATTCCATTCTTTACCTCCAGCCTCTTCATCAGCCTGACAGGCGGCACGCTGTCCTGAGGGATCGCTCACGGTGAACTGCTCTCCACAAAGGCAACCGTCCAGTCGTTCAAGGTGTCAGTCGTGTGTAAATCAACGGTGGTCAACACTATCTACTCACTGAGTCCGTCAGAACGCAGCCTGTGTTTTCTTGCCACAAAAAGGGCCATTACATCTTACGCTTACGGAGGAAACACTTTCCGAGACCCAGTCAATTTTAGCACCTTTCTTTCAGAACAAGTGTTCAATTATTAAATCTTCCTGTGGCCTTCAGACACACATTAGTCTTGTTCTTTTGTCCCGGCCTACAGGAATGGTTTTATCTCTTTAAATACTCAAAACACAAGGCCAAGCTGTCAGCCTGCTTTTGCTTTTTGTCAGCTAAAAGCAGCCGTTGATGTGCCCCGTGTGTGTGGTTTCTTCTCAGCCTCGCTCTTCGGGCAGTAAAAGCAGAGGGAGGGAAGAAAAGAAGAGAGACTGTCCGCTGTTTGTTGATGAGTGCTGTGGGAGATGACGATGGTGTTTGGATGGGCTAGTAATTGACTAAATGAAGCTCAAGCTGATTTAATTAGAGAGAGAGAGAGCTGGAGAGAGAACGAGGTGGAGCTCAAAAAGAGCGGGAGAGTGAGACCGATAGGATACATGTTGGCACAAGCTAAAACCAAGCCAGAGGTAATTAATCAGCAGGAACTGTCCCCAAAAGAGGCTGAATCCCTTAGAAATGCATTTGCTGTGTTTAATAGCTAGTAATTGAGTCGTATCCTTTGAATTGTGCAGGTCCCGTGAGTACAAGCACCTCTAGGAGGAGCAGCGGTGTCGAGAGATAATCACCATTCTGAATCCACTTTGAATGTGCGGGTGCACATTTGTGCGTGAAGATAAGGCCCCTGAGGGCAATTAAAAACTTGGAACACTTATATCTACAATCTTTTATTAGGTGATCATCCACATACAATTGTTTATAAGAGAAGCATTCCTAGTCTATAAACACCAAAGGATTCCTGAAAAATTGATTCAGCAACTTTGGCAAGGGGATATGAGTTTTCCCTAAGCCAAACCTGGCTGTGTTGTTGAGCACCTCTCCTGCTGGACTCTGACCTGGATTACTGAGCTGGCAGAGAGATAGACCGGCTCCGTCTGCCAATAGGTTGTGCCTGTGTGCTTATATATAGACCGCTCCTTTGTCTGTCTGCCCCAAAATTACCCACGCCAGGCCTCCCCTGGGCTTGATCTCTGGCCACTCTTTATCTCCCATTTTCTCTCAGGTAGGCCGGTGACCTTTCCGAGGCGTCCACCCCGCGTGTCCTTTCGGAGGTGCCGAATTCTGACCTTTCTGGGCCTTTTAGCCACAACAGGTAATCAATTCGTGCCCAGCTAGATTATCAGAGCCAAAGGTGAATGCTTGCGAGCCAGAGGTCCTGTAAATGTTTTCACTTAATGATTATCTCGCACTTCGGTACCCTCACCAAGGAAAAGAAGGACGGTTATTCAGGAAGTATGAGGAGAACCCCATAAGACTTTCTTTATTCTGAGGAGCACAAAATAAATTGTCCAAGCTGCTCTTTTACATAACATAAGTCAATGCTGTCTTGCTACAAATGACAAAAATAAAAAATAAAAGCTGTCAATATAACGTAGTAGATGTTTTGCCAATGGATATTTTTTTTTCTGTGTGTGGAAGTGAGTAACAGTGTTTTTCCTTGTCTGCTACCTTTGACGTCACAGCCAGAAAAAAAAGCACATTTCAAGACAAATACTTTTCAGGTAGTCTCGTACCAGCTGAGAAAGTGCCTTTGAGATGAATGGGAATGCTAATAGACAGATTTCTCCAGGTATTATAGATTTATTCGGCTTGAAGATGTCTGGTAGCGTCTCTGCTGGTGTTTTTTATTAGCTTGAACATTTTCTTTTCTCCTTTTCAGTCTGTAAGCTCTCGTCTCATCATTTCTAGACTGTAAGCAAGCACACAATACAAGGCTAAATCATTCTACCAATTTAAGAATATGCTATTTCAGGTTTAATAAAAGGCATGTGAGACAAAATGATTACTTTCTTAATGCAAAAGTCCCTCTTGATGAGCTAAAATGGTGGAAGGCACCAAGCAAGGGATGAGGAAAAGACATCGCATCACTCTTCCCATATTGTTGTCCGTAGAATGATGAAAAACCTCAGATGAAAGACAATGCACTCTCCTCTGAGCCCAAAGCTTTTTTAAGCGAGACACTGTCTTTCAACCCTGAGCCATTCTAATGCACTGAGGACAGATTCACCCTATTGCTAGCAAATCCTACTTTCATGATGGAGTGCATGTGTGTGTGTGTGCTGTCAGAGAATGACTCATTCAGATGCATGTTTTGGCAGAGGGCTCTGTAAAAGCCAAGCCATCTTCAGTTTCTATTCTTATTTTTCTGGATCACAGGGCAAGAATCGAAAGAGCAGCCATCTACATTACGAATCCTCGGCTTCACACAGCCAGACAAATACGCACACACACAGCTTAAAACTAGACGTCTCTCATCCATTTTCCATTCGACTACTTTTTCTTTACTGTTGCCACACACTGCAGCCAGTACAGACAATGAATAGAACATCTAGCACTCACATGTATGAGTTTACAAAATGGTTATGATGCTAAACAACATTGTGCAGCACCCATTTAATAAATAAATAAACATATCAATTAAAGATTTATTTAATTAATATTTAATATAGTGCTTAAATTCACATATAGCAGGGCCTTGAGTGTCATATTATTGCTTTTATGAAATGGTTACCACTCGCCCCTCGTGGCTTAATTAACACATGCATACATGGCAAAGCATAATCAATGTTTAAGCATCATTAGAATAATCTCTGAAGGTTGATTACCCAGTTGTTCCTGCATTATTGGTCTTCACATGTCCCTGGTAAGCAAGATTTTCAATAGTTTTGCCAGTTAACTGATGTATACATGATAGAGCATTTGTCCGTTATTGATTTTGCTGATGGCACACTCTGCTTATTGGATGATGAAGCCAAAGACTTCATCGATACATTGATAACAGCCGCACTGAGCAGAGCACAGAGATTCAGTTTCTATCGTCTATGCACACACTTCTTCACCACACTATTGATTGGTCTCTCCTTAAACACGAGTCTCTGAGAGCGAAGGTTTTGCACACAAACACTCGCAAGTACCGTTTTTTTTTCTCTGTTTTGCCAGGTGAACAAAGTACTGCAGTGTTGGGGAGTAAGTACATAAATGTAGCATTTTTCAAAATTACAATGGCAGCTCAGCTACTTTGATCAAGTACCAATGTAGCATGTGGACGCAAGTCCCTGTGCAGGATTTTCTGTGCCTTTTATTATTAGCAAAACATGATGTTCATCACTATATTTTACGAAGTCATCTTTTTGTCTTATTTCATAAAAAAAAAAAAACTAAATATTGCAGAAATAATTTATAATTTACTTAATGATATAATCTCTTTTATACATTTTAAAATATATTTTGAAACTACAGCTTGTATACCAACAAGCCAGTCATAAATTACAGAACTACAGTCAAGCTGACTTTTTTTTCAGGTAGTTGAATTGAAGTGATTTAAGATTAATAGAGCTAACTAGTTTTCCAAATAGAGCAGCTTGACTGTTGTTAACTATACATTATGAGCAGCTTGTAGCTTTACAGTTTCAAAGTAGCTGACAAAAGGTTAGTGGGGCTTGTTTTTCTCCTTGTGTCTATAGTTAGCATCTCTCCCTCTCTCCCCCCTCCCCCTTTCTTAAGTATGTGCTCGCTCTCACTCCATCACAGTGATGAATCTGCCTGGATTCTCAAGGAGACCAAGTCCACCTTCACAGGCACATGCAGATAGTTTACCTGCGGCAGGCTCTTTGTGTTTTTTAGGGTGATGCGGTCTGACAGGTTGATTAAAGCAGGTTAGAGGATCCACTGCTGCTGTCACTCAAAGTCTAGGCATTTCTGTGACGGAGGGGTCAGGAAAGGAGAGAAATGCATGAGGGTATTGGTATTGTACCAAATACGAGCATGCATACTCATGAATGGAAACCATGGTGGAGAAAATAAATAAAACATCTCAGGTTTACAGAGTAAAAGCGGTGTTGTTTGCTTTTAAAGTGCTCAAGGTTTTCAAGCATTGTATTTTCACTTTCTTGAAAATGTTACACCAAAACCTTAACATAGAGTGTTGTTCAAAGGCTTACTGTCCTTAAATTATCAAAACAATGATTAAAATGTGGGCCATATATAATCTTTTTAAATGTCTCAGTGTAATAGGTCAGCACTCATTGCTCACTAGTATATTGAAAATAACTTTTTAACTTTAACTGAACGGAGAGTTCAGTTAAAGGGCATCTTTGCCCATGTATTCGATTAGCGAACAACCTGAAGTAATCCACTCAGTCAAAACAAGATTTTGGTATTTCGGCTGTTGTTGCGTTCAGACTGAGAAGCTAATTTGTTGTCGATTACAGTAGACTGATGTACTGCTCTTGTAATGGTTGACCTTGGGTGTAATGACTGTCTCTCTTCCACCACTTTCAACCACAATTGTGCCGAACAGATCCATACTCGCACTTCCAAAGAGAGTATAAGACTGAGTTTGTGTAAGCAGACAGTCTGACAAAGTCCAAAAGGTGAAATGAAGTCTGGTTCTATGGTGAAAGTCGTTCCCTCTCTTGCGCTCTCAATAGCCTCCATTTTTTTTTCTTTTTCAATGTGTGCCATATCTCAAATGCAGCACAATGTCGCTGCATGTGGAATGAATAGTTTCGAACGCAGCTTCATTATTAAGGAAGTAGCATCTGGTCTGATAATGAAGGTTTATTTCTTTTCACACCCGCAACCCTATCTTCCTGCATGACCAAATGAATTGTGCTGGTATGACTGCAGCCAAAGATACAAGCTATGGCTTTAAAATCGTCTATATAACTTTAAAAGAATGAGCCTAATTAAAAGTGACAAGCCGGCCTACTTTATAGTCTGCAATGGCCTGTTTATGAGCAAAGTTAATCCAAGCGTAATAAAGCACCAACACAATAGCATTTGTTCTACTAAGGCCATGTGCAAACTACAATGTAGTGAGAGTGATAACTGAATTCATTTGCAGACACTAAAAGTCTGTCAGAAATGACTGGCAAGCATATAATATTGCGTCACCAAAACTTATTGCGGTTGTTTCCATATTTTGTACGATAAGTCAATATAGTAATTATCATGACAGGCCTAGCATCAATGGTATTTTTCCCCTCTTCTTATATAATGTATGGCATGGCATGCCAAAGTAAAGGTCACCACGGGCCCTAATTTAGACGTCTATGCTTAGCTTTTACTATACTAGATTTACAGCTAGACACACACCAAAGCAGCACATACCAGTATCAACCAAATAAGCTAGTGTTTTAAAGTGTATGGACATGTTTCAAGTGTGTGGGCTTTTGTCTGATCCTTCAGGCAAGCTTCAGAGTCTGGTATACATCCTTGCGGATGCGCGTGAGGTTAATTTGAGGAAGACCTCACGTCAGACCATAGCCATTATTAGTGCTGCCCCCACAGAGTTTCCCATTAGCATGATGCTAAAGGGCCCATCATGTAACTCTTCTCTTTAATGTCAATTGATCATAACCCTTACGATGTCCAGAAGAATATTACAAGAAGAATATAATCAGCATCGTGTTAACCCTGAGGCTAAAAAAGAGATGGTGCCTCAGAGGAGAGAAAGACGGCGAGAGAGAGGAAAAACAAGACTAACACTGAAGGAGCTGTATGTCTGGATGTGAATGTTGAAGATATTAAATGCACTAATCTCTCAGCTTTACTTGCTTGGAGATATTGGCAGTAAGTGAGCGAGTATGAACGTGCGTGCACTGTAAAATAGATCATAAGTATGTGCACACCCTCGTCTAAATAACAGACTTGGCTAGTCCAATAACTGAGAAATGATAATATTACTCCATGCAAGGAAATTCTAAAGAATTACTTGATCTAAACAGTTTTTTTTGGGGGGGGTTGAAATTAATGGCCAGATTTATTAAACAGGGCAAATTAGAGTGTGAGCGCAATCCCATAAAAGTGCTGATATGAGTGGAAAGTTCTGTGGCTAATCTACAGACAATGAGTACATTAAAGAACACAGACACAGCCAGATTATTTCCATAATGAGCAAGGTAATCTACCAAGAGCAGCGCAAATTAGCATTAGCATTAGATTTAAGAAATTTTTTTGGGCCGTTAAATAATGGCGAAAATACCAGTAAACTGACTAGCACAAACCTTTGTAAATCATGTTGTGATTCATTAAAATCCTCTTCCATAAATTTTGCATCTGAAAAGGACACTCCTACAATTGCATATGCAATTGGGTCAGACACAAAAATAACTGTCCACACCTTTTCAGCACTATTTTTTTTTCGACTGCGCGTCTTTAGAAAATCCTGACAGAAGTTTTTTTTTTTTTACACCAAAATTGGGTTTGCGGTGACACAATCTGTTAGTAAATCTGGCCTTAAATGTTCAACAAGCACATATGCATACGAGTGTCCACATATTTACTGTATTTAGAAGTTAGTAATGGAGGGGCAGATTGCAAAGTCCATTCCTACTATATATATCTCCAAAGGGTGTCTTTCTACAGTCAATGCATAAATGCACTCCATAACACACATTTGCATGCATACACATGCACAAAAGCCCACAAGGGGACTGTGAACTGCTCTGAACTCCTGTGTTCTTATATATATATTCATAGATTGAGATACCACAGGAGAGACTTGGTTAAATAAGTCAAAGGGAAAAAGGGAGCATCGTGACGTGTATATTGTCCGCTTACATCAAAGAGATGGGTCCCATGCCTTGTCATCAATCATTTAACATATGGTACACAAAAAACACTGAGACATGAAAGATTTATTTGAGATGTAGGCACACAGATCCTACACCTTGTAACTTTCCTGCTTTGTAAGGGGATTTAAACTTGTATTCATATCGGTTCGTGCTTGCGCATTTTTTTTTTTCTTCCCGGATTTCGATTTTCATGGCCTTCGCCTGAGCCGGGCCTGAGCATGCAGCTCTCCACACAGAGGAAGGAAATCCATGAAATTCTGTGAAGAGGAAAGAGAGAGCGGGATTAAAGAGTCCCTACTCATTTCTTTCACCTAGCCTTAACCAGACTTCTCCTGGTTGGTGCAGTGCGGCTAGGCCACTGCTAGACTTCCATGTATTAGTCCGGGAGAACTTTTTTTTTTTCTCCATTCCTCAACGACTCAAAGGGGGGGACTTGTAGAACGAGGGAATGCTTCCCTCCCTAGCCTGAGCCTCAGGTCGGCTTATCAGGGCAAACAGATGCAGAGCGCTCACGGGACCTCATCAAGCCAGCTCTGGGAGAGGCCTACCTGCTGGCACTACACCATTACCATGCTGTATCCAGCTTCCCATAACCCTCCCCACTCTCAGGCCCTGGGACACGCAACCCAATTACCTAAAAAAAAAAAAAAAAACTACTGAGAAAAGGTAGAAATTATGTGAAGCTCTGGAAAGTACAGCAGTAGCAGGTGTGTTTATTAATATGTGTTTATAGATTTGATTGCGTTACAAAAGGTGACATCATAAAATGTGTCAATGGTGCAGTGGGAGGTAATGCACGGTGGCATGAGATATGGAGGGAGTTTTCTCTGTCACGTACTTCTTGAAATAGCTTTGGCAGATGAACTGTAAGATGGCTCGGAGTGTGAATGCCGTAGGGGATACATTATGATTAGAGGGAGAAGATCTGATATGAATTTGGAGCCGTGAGGCTGAAAAACAGGATTTTGTGCATTGCGGTGTGTGTGTGTGTACGTGTATAATGTATGTATGTTTGTGTGCATGTCCTTTGAAAGTCGCCCTCTATCATTCTCTAGAAATAGGGTGCACAGGATCGAATCAGTTTCACGGGGTCTCCAGGTTGTGAGCTGCTTGTGACGGAAGATGGGAAAATTGGCCGTTCCTCGACCTTTAGAAGTTCAAAGATCCCTCCGCTTATTTTGACCATCGCCTTGATATCTATTTTTAATCAGGACATCAAACGAAGAAGTTGATTAGGTTTCTGATCACATTTCAAGGCAGATTTGTTTAGTGGTAGGCCAGCAGAATTGTCCCTCACACACACACACACACACAGTCAAACACTGTGCAAAAACTAATTACATTTTATCCAGCATACAGGCCTTTTGAGTCACAAAATAAATGCAAATTAGTTTGATTCTACATAAAAATGCATTCATCCAATAATAGCCCCAACTAGTGATACAGTATGTGAGCTTTCCAATCAAACAATTTCATATGCTGACTTGTTGATCTGACATACGCTGATCTCCCAACATGCACTGCAGCATGAGTAAAATATGCGGTTGCTGTTATAGACCTTTTTTGTCTTTGAACTTCATTTTTTGCTGTCTATAGCATCACCGTTGAAGAGTAATTAGCCAGTGAAGTGGATTTACTTATTGTAGAGAAAGTTATTGTGTGCATTGTAATATTCGAAACGGATGTCATAACAAATGTCAGTAGACTGGGAAGATTTTAAAACGAGCGGTTCATTCATACATTTGTGCAAACTTACCTTCTCGCTGTAGAAGTACAAACCGAAGACAGAGACGTTAAAAAGGGTCAAGCTACATAAGGTCTGTAAGACTTCTGATTTGCAGTTTGCGAAGTTATTTATACTGTTGTTGTAATCGCTACTGTTTAGTTTAGTGATGTTAAGAGCTCAACTTTTTAATGTTTGTTGATTGTAGATGTTATTAAGGTTTTAATTCTTTGAGGTTTGTGTGCAACTTTACAACTTTTGCACACTATCTCACACATTTACACATGCATAGTGTATTTCTCATGTTGCTTACATGTTTTGTTTTTTAATCAGTCAGTAAATCAATTTAATTTTAATTGGCTCAAGTTGTTATCAGTTGTTAACAGAAGTGCAAACTTTTGAACTAAGAGTATGCTTTTCCTACAGTTAAGCATAATGTTAGCAATATTGGCAAATTACAGCTTATTTGACCATCAAGTCAAACGAACATCTGTATCTGGAAATTTTTCGATGTCTTTTACTTGTTATCTGAGGGTTTAACCAAACACAGCCTACCTGCGAAAAAAAAGGAGGGGGAAAATAATAAAAGTAATTGATTAAAACAGCGAGACACGGTTTTACGATGTGCTTTATTTATTGTGCTAAGTGTGTGAAAAAGCACTCTAAATTCTCCACAGTTATGTTTATGCATTACTTGTGTGTATTTATGCCTCTCTAATAGGTGCTAATTGTGCACATGATGGAACATTTTTTTCTCCTTGTACTTGATAAAAAAATGCTTCATCGTCAGATGTGCAAACCGTCTTTTGGAGGTATCAAGGAAATCTTTTCACATTAAGCTGCAGAATGCAAGTAATTGGCCCATAGACATTCTGATTAATGGCATTTGTGCTATTTCTGAACAGCAAAATCCATGAACAACTGCACATTCGCAGAGGGCTTTTTGTCACCGAGGGCTTGTTAAAACATTTGTGGTGTGTGTAGCGCGAAGGGTTGAGGTGTGAACGCATCCTGAAGCCTCTTGGTTGGGAGGACGGAGGTATGACAGATATGAAGAAGAGGAGGAGGAGAAGAAGAAGCAGGAACGCTAGTTGAGACGTGTTCTGGGGAGGAGGTGTCAGATTTGATTTATTAAGTGCAGCTCTTTCTCTGACTGCTGCTAACTTGTCAGTCGCCATATAATGGATGGAACTCACACCTCACTGCACAGTGATTGCCTTTTTTTTCCCTGGACAAGGAGAGCAAGGTGCGCTTTTCCAAACCCTATCTATTCTCTTTTTTAATTAATTCATTATTCTCTCATGCCGCCCCGTTCAGACCTCAGATGAGGTGGTGCTTGATAAAAGATCTTTCACACTGTGGCCTATTCTTCACTCTCTGTCCACCATGCATCTTCCACCTCTTGATCAACCTCTCTTCTCAACTCCATTATTCTCGGAAATATGTTGGCTGAGTATGGGACATCAAGCCGTCAAGAAGCATCTGTCTCCTGCAAAACCAACCTTGAGACTCAATCACAAGTAACCCAGCAAATTCTCTGTTCTACTGAAATGCAACTTAGTGCAGTTTACTTGCTTTTTTGGTGCAAATTGCATACAGGTGGCACAACAAAAATATACACTCAGAAATCATGAAATTGTCATGCCCCTGGACTGTCTGTGTGTGTTTTGCTCCCCATGTGCTCCCCGTGACCTTGTTTTCCCGTGTGTTTGATTGTTCATTGCTCCCAGGAGTGTCTTGTCAATTACCCCATGCATTTAAGTTCCAGTCTGTGCCAACTGTCTTGTTCCGGTATTGAATGTGAACGTCTTGTGTTACGTGTGTTCCTGTCTGCTCTGTGAACCCCGTGTTGGAAGGATTAAAGACTGTGTTTACTGTGAATTCTCCTGCATCTGCTCGTTCCTCACAGTAGCGTAGTCGTGACAGATATTGCTAAGAGTGTCTAAATATTATGCCTTGTTCAGCAGTAAGTACACTGCCAAGGGTGTCAGCGCACAATCGTTTAATAATGTGTTTAAAACAATTTAAATATATATTTTGCCCTCTATATACTGTATTTCAATCCAACAAAATACAATCACATAATTGTTTATTGAATTGATTGATGAAAACATAATTATTTGGAATTATTAGGACATTTTATTAGGAATATTATGTATTACATGAAAATGAAGACCTGAACTGCTTCACAGGGAATTATTTTAGTTTGAATTGAAAATAGTGAATATTTATTTTTTTAACCAATTCAAAATTGTGAATCACTTTTGAATGTCCTTTTAACACTTATTTTTTGGAACAAGTAGCTCAATATTCAAAAGACTACACTATTGCTGAGCTGTTGTCGTGCTACTAAAATGTGTAAAGTTGGTAGCTTCACTTTTTGTGCAGTTAAACCTCGCTCTAAACTTGGGTGATGCAAATTATTGAAGCCTCACTCTTATGCCGTCACTCTGCCCAGTCACGCGAATAATAGCATGGAGCTAATAACAGTGAGCCTGAGAGAGGAGGACGTTTAACCGGGCGGTTTGAGACGTGTTAGATGATGTTGTATAGTTGAGATGGCAGGCGTCGGAGTTATGGATTTGAGGCTGATGATGCTTGACACAGTGGCAGATTTCAGGAAATGTTTGCCCCAGTGAGGCAGCAGCAGTGTGGCTCGCCTGAGGGTCAGGCCTTCCTGCTACCCCCGTCTTCCTCTGTCATGCAGAATTAAGGCTGCCTTCCTCTGAATGCGAGAGGATGGGATACAGAGATGTTAGCACAGGATACTGACTTATTGTTCAGCTATGACCTGCCTCTTGGACAAGAACCTTTCCTCCATGGTGTTATTTTCTCCAGAAGATGCTGGTGTTTTTGTGTGATCAGAAAGCAGTGATATCGAACTACAGTTTATTTTCTCCAGTGCAATAGTCATTTGTTTCTCACCATGAAAGCAAATGTGTAGTCAAGGAAAGTCAAGCAAAAGTCATTTTTCCACTTACAATCACAGCTTCAAATACAAGGATGAGCATCATAATTAAATTAGAATTTTAATCATGTATGTATTATATACAAATGAAGATCCACAATGCTGCACAGACATTTAAATCAATCATTTTTTGAACTATTTAAAATCAGGGATTTGGTTTTTCAGCCAGTACATGAATTATAAAAATATTTTAGTATCAATATTTTAGTATCACTGAGATATTATTATAGATTTTATTTTTATGTTTTTCATTTTGTATGTGTGTGTTAGTTTTAGTTATTTTAGTACATCAAGATAAACTATTTTAAATTAGAAATGTTGCCTTGACAGCTAGTTGAATCAACTTTCCTCATTATACCCCCCCTATTATTATTATTATTATTATTATTATTATTATTATTATTAATCTAGAGTCCTGTTTTTATTGTTTAATCAGTCAACTATAATAACCCTGGTCCAAGCAAACCAACTGACTAAAATAACTATAAAACATATTTTATTTATTTTATTTCGCCCCTCTCATTATTATTATTATTTATTAGTATTATTAATAATATCTAGAGTATTTTTTATTTGTTTTAATCAGTCAACTATAATAACCCTGGTCCAAGCAAACCAACTGACTAAAATAACTATAAAACATATTTTATTTATTTTATTTTATTTCTCTCCATTATTATTATTAGTAGTATTATAGTATAGTATTAGTAGTATCAGTATTAGTATTATTATCAATGTATTCATTCTTCACTTACACTGTTTCTTGAATAAATAAAAAATAAAAAAATAAATAAATGCAATTTTTTTTTTTTTTTAAGTCTCACATGAACTGTCCGAACGAACCAGTCATTAGATGGACCGTATATCCTATAACGTTGTATAGTGACAAAAACCACTGTGTGTGTGTGCAACTAGTGTCTCACAAGTGAGCGAGACTGCCTGTGATTTATGGGCTCAGTAAATCTCATCACATCCGAGTTGTTTTAGGAGCTTGGGCAGAGCTGAGTGGCATTTGAAAACATCAAACTATTAAAATGTGGCAGGCATTGTTTATGCGCCTGTGTCTGGTCCAGAAATCTTGAGAGAGAGTTTTAAAAAGATGGAAAGATGTGAAAAGATGCGGGGAGAGAAGGGTGTTGTATGAAAGAGAGCCTTATCAATTTGAATAAGCCAACCTGTGAGCTAATGGGGTGCGTCATTTTGTTTCCCCCCGCTGTGCAGACAATCCATCACCTGTCCGTCAGTCGGGGAGCAGGGCCGTGGCCATTGTTTGGGTGATTTATAGAGAGCCTCACAGAGGGAGCAGTTTGTCATTCACAGGCATCCTACAATCACAATCTACGCCATCCAGATCTGTGCTAGACGTAGGATGGACAGAGAGAATGTTGAGCGACAAATAGAAATAAACAGAGACGTATTACAGACAGAAAATAATCATTCATTGGGAGCTAGATGAGGAGCTCAGGATGGCTGTCTCTCCCATCATAAGCCAGCCTTCGAAAGGACTTCCTCCATTACAATTTTGCATCTTCCAACATCATCTCACTACAAATTCAGGTAGAAGCGAGTGATCCGGTCAGCTGTCACCTACCATCCATCTAGGAGCTTTATGAACTCAGTGCCTTGAGCAGAGCTGGTGCGATTGCCTCTGACTCGACCCTCCCTAGACGTCACCAGTCAGCACCAGAACATCACGTCACAGTGACAGCTTCTTTCCTGAGGCCATCTGCCTTCTCACTGTCAACCCTGTTCACACATTTTGCACATCAAGTGAAATTAAATGCATTTATACAATCCTATTGTCAATTCAATTAATTTTTCATGTGCTACAGGCAACACTTTTTTTTGTCCTGCCCTTTTTATTTATTTTTTTTACAAAGTGCTCCCAAAAAGCCTGAGCGTCATTAAAAAAGATACCAAACCAAGTTTTCTCAAAGCTTATATTTTTCTAGTCAATTCAATTTTACAATGACTTTTAAATCAATTATTCTCTAGGTGACTGAACAATATATACTCTCTGTGTGTGTATGTGTATACAGTGTATGTGTGTATATTCTACAGTATATATTAATTATAATATATTAGATATAGATATATATATAATATATATATTATTATAATATAACACTTTTGAAACTAATTGAAGTTGTTTTTTGTGCTAGTTTTTCATATACATAACTAAATTCTACAATCTGTTCGATATTGTAAAAACACATTCAATTCACAAAAACCTTGTAAATTTCAGCCTGAACAATGGGCAACTTTTATATAAATGTGAACTATTTTAAATAGAGAAAGTTACAATATCAAATAACAAATAGGAAAGTTGAGATATAGTCAATTGCAAGAAATAAAGTAGCAAACGTGATATTTATGAGCAATTTAAAGAGATATTTGTTCTGCTCATGTGTGATAAATGAGGCCTATAATATAATATATAAATAACATTACTATTTACCCACTTGAATGCATAAATGTGACAATTAACAACTCCAAATGAATTTACTTAAATGAGCAAATTAAGCAATTCTAATTCTGATAAGATCAACCGGGACAACAATCCTCTCTGTTTCCCTTGTTTCTGTGTGCTGAAGGCTTTAGCAAGTATATTTAAATCTCTGAACTCAAATGCAAACTCGATGCGAATGCAAATGTTCTCAGGAAGTGCGGTGAGTGATGCGTCCAATTGTTATGCATTTCTCCTTCTGTCAAGCCCCAGGTGAACCACTGCACACACACACACACACACACACACACTGGCTGGCAGCGCAGAAGGGTGTAAGCGTGGGTGTCTGGAAGAGGTGCCAACAGATGCTACAGCCTTACACATTCAAATCATCCATCTTGTATTTTTTATTTTTTTATTGCCATCTCTCTCACTTCTCCGCGACCCTCCGACACCCTCAACAAGCATCCTTCTCTGAGCTGGGAGCCTTTCACAGCAGAGTAACGCACCTGTTTGCTCTTGGGGTTTTATCCTGTCAGATTCACTGCCGTTTCGGATGGATCAGGTCCAAGTGAAATACTGTGTGGCTTCACTGATCAGGGCAGTATTAATGCAGAATATAATGCTCAGGATCACCTGAATGCAATGAACATACACTTAGTGTAGTGTATCTAGCATTTCCAAGACCAGTACAATTAAATATATAGACAATGCAGACTTGTGTTAAGGTCATGAGCAAACAGCTGCAGTAACTTTAAGCATCAGCTTTCAGTTCTGCTCTTAGCTTTCGTTGATTATTTTTTGTTCTTTGTCATGGTCAATTGTGAACTGGGTTACACTATTTCAATAGTCCACTTTAGATATTCTACTAACTACAAGTAACTTTGCAACTACATGTCAACTAACTCTTTTTAGAGCATTAGTAGACTGTTAGGTTAGGGTTAGTAGGATAAGTTAATATGTATTTGCAAAGTTATTTATAGTCAGTCGAATGTCTTTTGGGGAATCAGAATAAAGTGTTAGCAGATATTAAGTAGACAGGTTACTAATTCTCTAATGACTACTAGTGGAAATCTAGTTCCAAAGTTACTATAGTTAGTGTCACGTCAATGTGGGTTTTGTTTGTGTAGTATTCTGCACCCAAAATTCTGTAACCCATTGGAGGATCGTAAACGAATCATTCTTTTGAGCCGGTTCTCAGGAAGTAACCGGTTGAGCCGGTTCACAAATCGAACTGAATCGAACTTTAGTTCCGGGTTGATGACGCAGGATGCACAGCCGAAGTAGCATGTCCAACTCAAAAAGAACCGAATGAGCCGGTTCAACCAACTGTCGAAGTTTGCCGAGGATTACCGAGGACTCAACAAGAACCGAATGAGCCGTGGCAAAGTTTGCCGAAGATTCTGATGAGTGAGTTGACGATACTGTGAGGCGCGTACTGGAAATATGCTTGTTTATTATGTTTATTAAATGGCTATTAATTTACATTTTATTAAAACCTGCAAAAACCTTTCTGTCGAGTAATGTAAAAAATGTTTACAATAGTTTATTGTGCATTCATATATTTAAAGTTGCTTAAGCGAAATCAAGGAGTTTATAAGACTGGTTTATTCATTCTTTATACGGTAGACATGTACCTTATTGACACGAATATAACCAAGTTCTTTCTTGGAAATACATCTGAAAAAATGCGGTTGTCTTATATTCAGGGTCTGGACTTTAACATGTCAATAATACACCCACAACAATAGGTGGCGCCAAATACGCATAAAACGAGTTTGCCATGAAATACGTAATGTAATGCATTTTGTAAAGATCACGAGTAAAAACAAAAGAAGAAGAACCTACAGCTGCATGAGTCGTGCCTGTCACGTTAGCCTGATGGTACAAAACTCCCTTTGTAATTTTAAAACGCAAGACAGTACCCAGATTTGAAGACTACAGTAAGATTTAACTTCTACTGTTAATACAATTTTGGTAGGCTACTATTAGATGGATAGCCTAAATGTCCTAATTCAGATGGGCTACCTGTTTTTTTTTTTTAATGTACTATCAAAAAAGTGTATTTTTTATGTGATTGTTGGTACATTTTATCAGTTTTTACCATACTTTCAAAACAACAATTAAAATAAGAAAAATATGCAATATGAAAATAATTAAAGACAAAATGTATTTTACTGAGAAAAAAAACAAGATTTGTTTTTTAAAAAGCCTTTTTCCAAAAGGTATATCTGGAAAAAGGAGGGTCGTCTTATATTCGGGCCAATACGGTATAACATATCCGCGTTTGTTCATCAATGTCTGTAATGTGTGCTGTAGGTGCAAAACTTTTAGGAATATTATCCAAGTTGTAGGCTAGTCAATATTGGTCAGTTAGTCGTATCTGAGGATCCGCGGATGAAACTGTGACCACAAACACCATTCATTTAAGTGAATTATATGGCAATAATCAGCTATTTGCTTTCACACAAATAACTTTATTTTTTTGAATGTTTCAATATGTGTTGACACGAATAACTTATTTGAATTTTTCATTGATACAACATGGCACTGCGTTGTTAGAAAAGAAATGCGTAGAGACGTTATTGCTTGATGGCGTCTGGAACCGATGAATCGGCTTTTTGAACTGGTTCAATGAGCCGATCTGTCCGAAAAGTACTGGTTCGCGGAAATTAATCGGACTTTGCATCACTACTGGAGGTGAGCGTAGTAAACCCAAGTGCAGTTTATTGTAGTAACACAACAAACCAAACCAACACGGGTGCTTTTGAAGGACACTGTCTGTTTTTTCTTGAAAGCTGCTTCCAAAAACCTTTGTGATTCATTTGTTCAAAAAGGTTATGTTTTCTCCACACACTAGTTATATTAACACAAACCTGAACACAAAAACTACAAACGAAGCTTGACTTATAGGGTTTGGAACAATACCTAAAACTAACACACAAAAGTGATTTCAAGAAATAATACTAGACACAAGAAAATGGAAACATGATGGTTATTTATACATCAAGACTAATGACTAACAAGGAACACCTTTGCACGATCAAACAATGAACCAATGAGAACACGAGGACACATGACATAACAACCAATCAGAACATGTAGTTTGTGATGTCTGGCCGATAAATGAAGCCAACCATATAATAAATATATTGAAAAAAGAAAACAAGCAAAACCATCTGGAAAAGGTTCCCTATCTTATTGCACTTCAGGAACTCGGGCTGCGTCGAGAAACGCTAGGGGAACGCCATTCGTGACCCACCTCGATCACATCGTAAATCAGCGACACTTCCAATAGCTGAGCGGGACGTCACGGCGGATGACGTCATGACTGGGAAGCTATAAAAGCACGTGCGGCGGAGCCAGCGTCAGCTTTCTGTCATTCAGCGAAGCGCTCTGTGTGTGTCAGTCATATTTATTGTTGTCTGTCAAAAGTCTATAAGCTCCAGCTATGTCTAAGCTCATGCAAGGACAAAGCATTTCAAGGTCGAGAGCAAGCCAGGTTGTAGGTTTGTGTGTTCCTCCCTGCCCAAAGATAATGTTATATCACGAGTGGGGACACACACAGCCTGTGTGTGGTTTGCTTGCGAGCGAAGCATAGTTGTTTCTGCCTTGCTTCGCTCTCAGAGAGCTCTCTTTGAGGAGAAAGGGAAAGCTTTCCCACTAGCGTTTCCTCCGCGGTAATAAGCCGGCCCCGCTTGCCGCCGAGAGGAGCGGCGGCTGTGCTGCGGTGGGTTTTTTTGCGTATTTGATCTGCTACCCCAGATGCAAGGTGTCAAATCCGGCGCCGCTGTCAGGTTCGAAGCCCGTGCTGGGGGGTACTTCCCCCCCCCCCCCCCGGTGAAAGAGGGCGCGACCCCGCCTGTCTTTTTGATACTGCGGCGTCAAAGGCCGCCAGTTTGCAAACATCAGTTACCATCAAACAAATTATGCCCTTCTTTATATGAGCAGCATTAATAGGAGCGGATCCGCGCAGTCGGGCGGACTTGTGTTTTTTTTAATTTAATTAAATGTCTCCGCTCTCGCTGGGCACACTCGAGGAGTGTGTCCGTGCCTGTGATCTTGCGATTACGGTCCCGCTGCTGCTGAGGCACGGCAGCGACTGAGAAATTCGGATATTGTCGACGAAAGTAGGGTAACATCGCTCTTATCTAGCAAGACGTTGAGACGGCCTTCTATCTCACCCGTTTCGCTATGATTTAGAGCTTGTTTGTTTGTTAATGATATTGATGTTGATCATGTGACTGAATGGCTCGCGCAGCGCATATATTACATCATTTCGGTTTTTGATGTGAATCTTACTCACCAGACCGTATTTACTCCTCTGGTTTTTTGACTGCATTTAATTCTGAGGAATATAATTAAGTATTTATCTGACTATGAGAATTTAGATATACAGGGGCTCTTGGGATATACATTTATCGAGTGAGAGCACGCGTAACCTCTCTTCCTTTGAGGAGGTTGAGGCGGTTTGCACGGGCTGCTGGTGGCAGTCCGCACCCAGCCGTGTTCCATCCCCTCATTCTGGGGGCCTCACTTCTCATACTCCTCAGAGTCTAGAGTCAGAGTGGCACTCCCAGGCCGAAGGCTTCCAGAGGAAGACGGTTCTGCGGACCGTCATTCTCGCTGGATCGTCTTCGTCGTAAATGCCTACGCATAAGGCCTATGACTTTTTTAGGGCCAGCTTCCAGTCTGGGGAAGATCTATTGTACACCCCATTCCACTGTGCCCGTCTCTCCTCGTGCCCCTCAGGAGGTCGGTCTCCAACCCTTCCGTGTTCCAGGGGGGCGCAGCGGTCCCTCCGGCGAGCGCCTTCTCTCTTACTTCTCTTCTCTGCTTTCTCTCAGTTACCGCCCGGAAACCATAGCCGTAACTAAGAGGCTTCACTACCTCTACTAGGTATCAGATGGGTCCTGCCTCGAGCAGGCTCTGGTTTAGTCTTTAGCAGACGACGTGGGTCTGAGGGCCTTCGTTTTCAATAGGAGACTTCAGCTAAGAGAGTCCTGATGCTGTGGCTCAGGACCTCGGATGGCAGGCCCCTCTGGGGAAGAGAGGTGTACACTGCATTACATGGTGTCCGTCTCTCCTCAGTGCCCTCGGGAGGTCGGTCTGCCAACCCTGCCGTTTTCCAGGGCGCAGCGGTCTCCGGCGTGCGCTTCTCTCAGTTACCGCCCGGAAGCATAGCGGTACTAAGAGGCTCGCTACGTCTACGGAGGTATCTAGAGCAGCTAGTATGTCCGTCCCCTGCCGGTCCGCTGCTTCAGGGTACTGAGCTAGCTGCTCTAAGCGCACCCCAAGCCAGTCTCGCGAGACTGGTTCCTTAGGAGGTCACCTGGCGGTGTGGGAGCTCCTGCCGAGTGTGCTTCATTGGGTCCTGCCTCGAGCAGGCTGTGGTTTAGTCTTCCTTGCAGACGACGTGGGTCTGAGGTCCGTCATTTTCAATAGGAGACTTCAGCTAGGAGAGTCCTGATGCTGTGGCTCAGGACCTCGGAGGGCAGGCCCCTTTGGGGAAGAGAGGTTCACACCGCATTACACGGGGCCCATCTCTCCTCAGTGCCCTCAGGAGGTCGGTCTGCCAACCCTGCCGTGTTCCAGGGTGCAGCGGTCTCCGGCGAGCGTTTCTCTCAGTTTCCGCCCGGCAACGTCGCGGCACTGAGAGGCTCGCGGCCTCTGCGGAGGTCCCCAGAGCAGCTAGTTCAGCGTCCCCTGTCGGTGTGCAGACGCTTCAAGGCACCGAACTAGCCGTTCTGGGCACACCAAAGATCAGTCTCGAGAGACTGATTCCCTTAGTAGATTATTTAGCAGCGTGGAAGCTACTGCCAAATGTATCTCAATGGGTCCTGCGTACTGTAGAAAGAGGCTACGGAATCCAGTTCGGTTCTCGTCCGCCTCGATTCACACTAGTGGGTCCCGAGCAGGCTCGGGTTTTAGAACAAGAAGTAGTTACTCCTCTTAAGGAAGGAGGCCATCGAGGTGGTCCCTCCGCACGAGACAGACTCCGGGTTCTACAGCCGGTACTTCATTGTTCCGAAGAAGGATGGGGGGGGGTTGCGTCCCATTTTAGATCTGCGCCTATTTAACCGCTCAGTCATGCGACTGAAGTTCAGAATGCTCACACTCAAACAAGTCGTGTCTCAGATCAGGTCCGAGGACTGGTTTGTCTCGATCGATCTGAAAGACGCATATTTCTATATCTCCATCCTTCCCCATCACAGGAAGTTCCTGAGGTTCGTTTTTGGGGGCAAAAGACTACCAATACCGGTTCTTCTTTTGGCTTTGCACTCTCACCCCACACTTTCACGACTCAACCACATCGACGCTTGGTTGATATTAGCTCAGTCAGAGCGGATGGCGGTTTGACATCGGGATGTCGTTCTCGCTCACACGAAGAGCTGGGGTTAAGACTTAACGCCAAGAAAAGTGTGCTTTCTCCAGTACAGAGAACCACTTATCTGGGCGTGGTGTGTGATTCGACCACGATGCAGGCATGTATGTCTCCTGCTCGGAACGAGTCGATCCTCACCTCAGTCGCGAGAGTAAGAAAAGGCCGGTGAACACGCCGTAACGGGGCAAAGGAACGAACACGCCCCACTCACTGTCAAGCAGTTCCAGACTGCTTTGGCTGATGACAGCTGCGTCCAACGTGAGAACTCTTGGCCGGCTGTACATGAGACCCCTAGAGTGGTGGCACAAGAACAAGGGGTTCTCCCCGAGGGGAAACCCGCTTTGCATGTTCAAGGTCACGTGGCAATGCCTACGTGCCTTAGACATGTTGAGGAAACCTTGGTTCTTGTCTCAGGGACTGGTGCTTGGAGCTCCTTGTCGCCGCGTATGCTAGCGACGAATGCATCCCTCACCGGTGGAGGTGCGTTCATGAGTGGCCACCCTGCCCGTTCTTGGAGTGGTCGCCATCTACATTGCATTCAATTGTCGTGACATGCGGCCCTGTTTCGAGTTCTCCCAGAAACCTAAGAGGTCACCATGTGTGGTAACACACACCGGTGGTTCTCTTACATCAACCACCACACAGTTCTGCATTCGCGCCCCTTGTACAAGCTGGCACGCCATATCCTTCTGTGGGCTCAGGGGAAGCTTCTCTCGCTAAGAGCAGTCTACATCCCTGTGCATCTCAATCAGGGAGCAGACATCCTGGCGAGGCAGGGGCTGAGGCCCGGGGAATGGATGGAGAGTGTTTGGCCAGGCTCAGGTGGACCTGTTGCGACTCATATGATATCACACTGTCCCCTCTGGTTCTCTCTGACTCATCCAGCTCCACTGGGCCTGATTTCTCTCTTCGATGGCGCTCTATGGGAGATTCCCGTCAGAAGAGATCTCCTCTCACAGGCGGAGGGCACGCCCCCGCCAGGAGCTGTGGGTGTGGCCTCTGAGTAGGCACAACTCATAACTTCCGGTCTCTCACCCGAGGTTGTTGAGACCATCCTCCAACCAGAGCTCCCTCTATGAGGAAAAAAAAAACGGTAATTTCTGCGGAAGACCCTCGGGCCATCCCGACCCAGCTAACTGCCCGTTTTGTACAGTTCTGGAGTTCCTGCAGGCCGGTTTATCCGCAGGGTTGACCCACTCCACCCTAGAGGGCTTCGTGGCGGCCATTTCGGCCTACCACGCCCCTCTCTGTGGCCATTCAGTGGGAAGACACTCTCTTCTTACACATTTCCTCTGCGGTGCGCTGAGGCCGAGGCTTTGGGCCAGAGAAAGCTTGGCTAAGTGGTGTATCTGTATTGCTATTTCCTACCTCGAGTCCTCTGATCTCCCCTCACCTCTGGGGGTCAAGGCTCACTCTACCAGAAGCGTGGTGGCCTCGGATTGCGAGCCCCGCCTACTTAGCCCCTCCTGGCTCTTTTGTTCTCTCGCCCCTTGCTGTCAGTCTCCACACGAGCAGACTCATTTGCAGTCTTGCGGGAAGGAAGGGCTAGTTGTGCATTCTCGGTTCCTCTCGAACAACGCAGCCTCGAGTTTCCTGCAGAGAATGTCTCAGGTTACGTATGTAACACTGGTTCCTCGAGGGAACGAGACGCTGCGTCTCGATGCCATACTTCCGGCGTCCCTGCCGGAGCTTGCTTCATTCCTAGAAGCTGAACACTGCTCCACCTGCTAGTCTTTATAGCTTCCCGGTCATGACGTCATCCGCCGTGACGTCCCGTTCAGCTATTGGAATGATTTCACATGTGATTCAGAGCGTGGGTCTCTGAAGGTGTTCCCCTAGCGTTCTCGACGCAGCGTCTCGTTCCCTCGAGGAACCAGGGTTACATACGTAACCTGAGACGTTTTAATCAAAGTGGTTCACAAAAGGGTTCATTTCTCGAAGCTTAATTTGCTCACAATACCACCTGGTGGCCAAACAGTGTAAAACAAGCAGATACATTACAGATGACCTGATGTGCTCTATGATTACACTCTTTTGCACCAGTTAAGGCTTAGAAATAACGGTGAAGAAAAAAAAACAATTTCCACATACACTAATCTATTTATATGAATGTAATGTGTATTTCATAATGATTGTATAACATAACATAATAAACGTATTAGCTTGAAATGAATGGGGCTATCAAATGTGTTTAAATCAAGTCTTTGCTCATAATAGGCAGGAGGGCCAATATTATTAGTCTAAAACTGGAAAGTGGCTGAGTTTAACAGGGCAGAGGACTGTGAATTTACAAGATTTGAACTGCTTCCTGATTCAGTCTGGCCAAGTGAGGCTTTGGACGTCATCCGTTACGTCATTGCTCTAAAGCGATACAAGCCTCGATACGCGCTTCACTGAAAGCTGCCGGGATTTCTCGACACATGCTCCGAAGCCTCAGCACAGAACGTAACATCACTAAGAACATGACACATTACAAGGGGAGCACATGGCAGGATAACACATGGAGCAAAGGAAGCACATGATACCAGTAGCATAAACGTGGATCATGAATTCCAAAATTAATACTGAATCAAACAAAACCCAAATCAATGTGACAAGTAGCATGTCTAAAGTGAACTATCAAAATAAAGCATTACCGTGAACAGACCTTCAGTGCATAACAGTGAACCAGGGTGTATTACAATGCATCTGTACCAGGCATTTCTGTTTGGAGTATCACCAATGTCCACTAGGGGGCCAGTTAAGAGTGAATCAGACTAAAACAACTGAATTGAGTAGTGAGAGAAGACTGACCACTAAAAGCACTTTTCTAATTCACTCTGACATCCCTAACTTGCTCAACAGCAAATATGATTTGTGTAAGTGAGAATTGAGAAATACCTTGCTTTTGCATGCCTCGGAGAGTTGTTATGAAACATACTGGCTGCGTGAATCTCAAATAACAGGCATTTTAGCTTTTTCAGCATGAAAAATACATCTCATGAAACCCGATGCCATTTCATTTGAAAGGCGAATTTGGCTTGATACGGTTTCCTTTTACCCCTCACTGACTTGGTATTTACTCACAGGCAGTTACTTAATTAACAGGAGGCAGCCGAGTGCTTCCCAGGCAAATGTGGCTTTCCCTTGAGGCTGGGCTCCAAACCTGTCTGGAACCATTTGTCCAGAAACATGTGTTCTGTGTCAGCCCGGCGCGTGTCCTGTTAAGTCATTACCGGAGCAGTTTTGCAGCCAATGCCAACACCTTCAACACTGGGGAGGGTAACTGACAATAGTGTGCGATGACGGCATTTCCTTTCAGTACCGAAAGCCCCCTAATGTTTAATGTTGAAAGTGATGTTACATTGATTGCTCTGGGATGAGAGTGTGTGTAACTGTTGAGGAACAGACTGAGAGATGAGAAGCGCCCGAGACAGGTGAGAATGGCTCTGTGTGTTGGAAGGGTCAGATTGTTTACATGCTCTTCACGATACTCCCATGAGGCTTTGCAGAGAGACCCAGCTGAGTGTTCCATTAGCACAGGGCTGCACTTTGACACGGGAGCGCTGATCAAAATAGCACTTATTAATCAGGAGAGATCACACACGTTGTCCTTGAAAAAGGACTTGCTCTCTCGTTCTCGTTCTTGCTTCCTCTTCCTTTCTTTCTCTTCCCTCTCTATGTGTCTACTTAATCTAGTGCAATTTTTCATCCAGGTAATTCACCACCTGGCCTTCCTCCAATACTCCCCGCCTCTGTCTCTCTCCTGCCCCCTCTATCACACACACACACTTACTCAGGTACATGTTCGACTTTCCCTATTGCTTTGACCTCTTGCCTTCAACTTCTGTACACCATTAGAGGAACCATAACTTCATCATTACCAGTGTGGGTGAATGGGGTGCCCTGATTTTGTACCAAGTTTGCCTCCAGCCAATAAGGGGCAAAAAGCTATAAAAGGACACCAATGTTACCATTGCATGAAACATTAGCTGTTATGGAACAAAAGAGTGTATCACTGAAATCTAGTTGCTCAAATTTGACATGAAACCACAGTGGAACCTGCTTATTTCTTAATGTACATTGCTTGTCTTATTGTGTTTGATTGAATGGGTTTCAGTTCCCTATAATCACCTGTTGCATCAATTTAACAATGACTGTTGGTCTGTGATTTCATCACACATACTATATTCTATAAACGTATGTTTTTCATTTGTGGATTCAAGTTCACTAACTTGCATATTAAGTTAAGCTGAGTGCTACATTACATAATAGCCTAACTTGTTTGTTTGTTGAGCAAACTGAATCCATTATGTAGAGTTACTTCTATATACCAAACAAAGTTTCAAATACTAATTGAAATGGAAGAAATGTCACTGAACAGAGCACTAATCACTCTAATGAAGATTTAAACAACACAACTTTTACAATAATGCATAAACACATGATTATGACATCAAAAGTCCCAATGCGTTGACCAAAAAACAAAAATTTTCAAGTGCATCATCAGTCTGTTAGTTTAACCCTCACCACCAAACTTGATGTGGCAAGGTCTTGCTGTTTAATATCGTAAGTTGATCATGCTAAATGACCCAAAAGTTTACCATAGTCCAATCAAACATTAAAATGGAAGTTGTTAATTTTACAGTGTACTGACTAATTGATCAATTACAGTATTTCACACTTGCTCTAAAGGCGACAACAGGAAAACAAAATTCTGTCTGGTATTGCAACAAACACTTTTCATAATCCAGTCAATTTACAGTGTATAAAATCCATTCCCACCCTTTTTTTTTACTTACAAACTATAATGTTTCATTCAAAAGAAAGGAAAGAACCAAAATATGGAAGTAATATGAGTTGCAAGCAACATTTTAAATTGACTCTAATATTCTTATGTAGCATTATGTCATCCAACTTTCATCAACTTCCTACCTCTGCACTGTTTTTTTCTCAGCAATCTGACGATTTATACTTAGGATCTAGGGGGCCATAGGGATCAGCAGGGAGTGTGCCAAAAGAGCTAGCGATAGCAGCTAATTAGCAGCAGCTGCTGATGGGAGCGCGGTGTGGACGCTGCCAGAGGAGGCTCGACAAAATTGTTATCAAACGCAATTAGAGGAAGACAGTCAGGTTTTTCTGAGACAAAGAACCCCAGGCTAGCTCTGAAAATAGTGTGTGTGTGAATATGTGCATACACACCTGTGGCGAGCTTAGAGTGCATGACTTAGGTATATAAACAGTTAGCATATAGTATATTTTCACTATTTCAAGAAATCAATCCAACGTTTGAACCAAAGAAGCAAGCAGTATCATAATTCATAATGGGAAACGTGCTATGTAAAAATACACATACAAATGTCTGATTCTGTGGGTGAGCACATTATTTATCACAGTATAGAGAACACCTCTTCTCATAGCTTTCTTCGTCTGAAACCAAGCAGAAAAAAACAGCATTGTAACAATTCAATCCCTTTTTTGGAACATTGCAAACAATCTGCAATCCACAGTCTGTGAATACATGTTAACTTGGCATTAACTTAGTTCTACCAGTGGAAGATGCTTTGGGCTGATAAGTAAAATAGCAACAGCGAGAAGAACATTCCAGAATATTAAGATGTAATTTGTTTTTTTTTATGGGAACTATAATGGCCTAATTGAGAATTATATAAAAGCTGAACTACTGGTGACATGCAAGCTTTTGTTTCACATCTGTATCATTTCTACTGTCTGGGAACTGGTTGTCAGACCGCTGCTGCTGTACGCTATATGTGGGTAGACATTTACATATGTGAAACATAAACTTGATAACTATTTCTGGAAGAGTAGATGACTAGTACAAAGCAATACTCATGCAAGTCCTAGTTTTGTGCAGATAGCATTAGCCGATTTCACACATACCCCCATAAACACACACTCACGTGGGGCAGTCTTCCCTGCATTAGCAGATGGCTGAGTAGGAAGGAAGGCCTGGTGCTCAGCCAGCCATAGGCTTATGACCATCGCAAAAACTCTCTAGAAGTTTCTATTATCTCTCTAACTCTTACCCTGCTGTGCTGTTACAAAGAGTAGTCAGACTGTAATGGTGGAGAAAACTTTAAAGGTGAGAGGAACTAGAAAGCACAGCAAGGAGTTGGCCAACCGCTATACATGTTTTTCCCTGAAGCCCCTTAAAAAGATAAGAAAAAAAGCTGCTAGAGCACTGCTATCTCGGCAACCCTAAAACTGAGGCGAAAGGCAAGTTTTAATTTTCAGAAGGGATGTAAACAAGGGTTGCTAGCTGTTACACCGGCTAACTCCACCATTGATAGCCAGGTGTGAGTTTTGTTTCTTTTTTCATGCTTGCCTAGCATCTGTGCACGTCATTGGAATAGGCACACATATGTCTGCTTTAGTGTGGACGACTTGAATGTGACCATGTGTTCATGTCTATGTGAATGTTGGTGTGCGTATTTAAGTGTTTACGGGAGCTTGTGCATCCCAGGTGAGATGCCGGCTGCTGTTGCCGCCCTGTGAGACTGGGTGGGTGTTGCTGGGCCTGGCAGAGGCAGGAGAGTAGCAGCAGATGTGAATTGTCAAGTCTTGTGTTTGGTTCATTAGCTGCTCTTCCACTTGCACCAAACACAGCTGTCACTTGGCCCACAGAGCAGGGGTGTGCAGTTGTGCGTTTGTGTATGCGTGCTATAAACCTATATATCAAACCACAATAATTAGTTTGCATCACTGGACACACAACCCTGCTATTGAAACACACATTGTTGGCACTGTTCAATAAACAGTCGTATTGCATCATCATGTGAACTGGTCCATATCTTGACTGACAGATCTCTACAGCACTAGAATTAAACACAGATGAGCATCCTTTACTGAGTGCACATATATACATATAGTGGATACATATTCTATATTTGGTGTATTTATAAAATATATGTAAAATCTTATAATTAGTGCTGGGAAACGATTAACATTTTTAATCGTGATTAATCGCATTATTTTCTGAGATTAATCGCAATTAATCATTTGACTAGTGTGATCGCTCCATGCCGCGCCCGGGTACGGTTCATTTAGCCATCCCTGTCTCTGTTGGAAGAAGTGGGCCAGAGCGTGGTTCAGTTGGGCCCGGGTGCGGCACACATGTAGTGTGAGCGCTAAACGCTGGTACATGAAGCATGATTGCGTTAACATTTCTGAGCAGCAAAAGTGATAGATCTGTAAAGCAATATATCATGTGAGGGCTGTGTGTTACCGCGTCCCAGACAACTCAAAAGAATAAACCACAAAGTTAACAAAATTATGCACACCACTGTGCTGAGCGAGAGCGCTTCTGCTTTCACGTGCTATCGGAAACTTCCTGTTTCCCACTTATGAAGTCGTGAGTGCTTCATGTGAGCGCTGCTGCAGTCTTATGCCCATCCCAAATGCTTTCATTGGTTAAGACGCGTGATGACACCCATCCTAAGCCAAACATCCCACCCCTCCTGTGACTCGTGGTTTGTCTGTATGTGTATTCAGATCCAGTGAGCAACGGACTTTCATAATAATAAAAAAAAAAAAACTGCGTTAATGTGCAATAAAATAATTGTTGCCGTTAATCAATTAATGCGATAATAACGAGTTAACTTGTCCAGCCCTAATTATAATATATAAATTATAATATAAAATATAGATTACATTTATGTTTAACCCTTTAGCATTTATTTATTTAGTTAGTTAGTTAGTTATTGCATTAAGCATCAGTTAGATATTTCATTAAGCATTGTTTATGTAACTTTTATAGCAAACAAGACACAAATACTGATTAGGAAAATATTTTGCAATGCAATATGTACTCTTTGAATGGAGACCTTTGGTTCTACGTTGTCTTTGAGTGTTTAAAACTGTTTGAGAGCAGTAGAGAGAAAGAGACAGCAAAAAACCCCTTTGGGACGGCACAAACTCACTGGCATAAGAATGGAAGTCTGCACTCTAGTGTTGTTAATGAAATCCCTCCTGCCTAATTATGTGAAAAAGCACAATATGTTTGGGATGCGCTCAGCGCAGCTCCTGACAGGCCCTAAAGGGCCATCGACAGCTAAAGAGCGACAGAGTAAGCATGCAGAGAGGAAGAAAGCAAGTGTAGTAGAGGGAAAAAAAAACAGTCAGAGTGTGGGAGGGAGAATAAGTAATCAGGCCATTAAAAAAAAAAAACATTCTGATACTACACACACGTCTTAATGAGACCGTTGCAGTAGAACATAGCTATCCACTACAGAAGAGGTAGGTCAGTCAGAGCTATACACTCCACACACGCAATGAATTCATCTACGTCTAATTACCTTCTCCTCCTAAATGACTCTTTGAACCTCTTACAAGAGGGTAGGAAAGGCAAGGCTATTTTAGCTACTCTAGAACCCACAGAAACCATATTATAATTTACTTTCAAGTAAGAAAACCAAACCTATTTCACATTCTGAAGAGGCGAATGCATACTGCCTCCTCTAATGGGCTCGTTTCTTTGTCGTGCATACACAGGGTGATCTAACCCATGAAAAATACCCAGTCAAATACAGAGAAAAATAGTGTAATGAATAAGATGAAAAGATAGACTGGAGAATTCAAAAACTCAGATCTGAAGTAGAGAGAAAGGTAGATAATAGGGAAACTACTGTACATGACATAAAGGATCAGGCAGCCTTACTGATGGAGGGCACTGTAAATGAAATATCTAGTTTTCACAAAACACTCCACATTGCTCTTGCACTAATAGTATTCATGTGAAGAAGTAATCTGAAGTTCATTAAAAAGTGAATAGCCCTGCTTTGATAGAGGAGCAACGTCCACGGAATCACATCGGGGACACCAATACAATAGTGTTTACCTGTGATGAGACAGTCCCTGACTCTACTGAAGAGAGACAGACGAGCAAAGAAATGTTACGAGTTGCGTGATATAGCATTCCAGAACAGGGTGAAGAAAAAAGGGGACTGGCAGTGCCAATTGTTGGCACTGGGGCTGGTGCCAGTGCCTGCTCCTGCCAATCGCTCCTCAGTGGCCCTGTGAGGAAAACTCATTGTGTTTCTTTCCGGTTACGTTTGTTTACTTGATTATTTTTTGGCAACGCTGTCATCACCACAGAATGGTGTATGAAAATATTGTCATTAACATCATCCCAGGTCACCGTCATGCTGTAGCACAGAGAGCGAAGAAAGAGTGAGAAACGAGAGGTGCAAGAAGAACGAAAGTCGATGAATCAAACGGCACACAAAGTAAAGAGAAAATGTTGTGAACAGTAGACGGGAGCAGGGAAGAAAAAGCAATTGTATCACATTCTTTCAAATTACACACCTTGCTGAGCTGACGTGGGAGTGTGTCGCGCCGGGGGCAGGTGCTTGGCCACGAACTAAAAGAAGGTGCCATCATCTGTGCTGGCTGCCAGTGAATCTGTTAATTAAGCATGCTAATGGATGTAATTGCAGCCATTCATGAACCCAGAAGCTGAAGTAAATGCTAGGTTCATTGTTGGTGGCAGAGTTCGGGCTGACTCAAAGAGGAGAAACCCCGGGTGTACGGTGTGAGAGGGGTATGATGTGAGTCACTGAGGGAACAGCAGAAAAAGAAACTGGGACGAGGGAGAGCGGGTAGCAGACTGACTAAAATACCGCTCGCTTCAGGCGCTCAGCAGCTGCTCTCAGGCAGATACCCAGCTGTGTAACAGTAGCCTGGCCCTGCCAAAGTGGTTAGGACTGAGTACTGTGCTAAATCAAGAGCTTGTGTTTTAGAATTTACAATACAAGAAGTACCCTCAAATTGCTAAAAATATGATAAACCGGTAGCCCATCTGAATTAGGACATTTAGGCTATCCATCTAATAGTAGCCTACCAAAATCTTATTAACGGTAGAAGTTAAATCTTACTGTAGACTTCAAATCTGGGTACTGTCTTACGTTTTAAAATCACAAAGGGAGTTTGGTCCCATCAGGCTAACATGACAATCACGACTCATGCAGCTGTAAGGTTTTACTCGCGATCTTTACAACACGCATTACATTACGTATTTCATGGCACACTCGTTTTATGCGTATTTGGCGCCACCTATTGTTGTGGGTGTATTATTGACATGTCAAAGTCTAGACCCTGAATATAAGACGACCGCGTTTTTTCAGATGTATTTCCAAGAAAAAAACATTGTCTTATATTCGGGTCAATACGGTAATCAAAATTTCATAACTCCACCTTCTAGGGACTGTAATTACATCCAAAGTCTGTGGGATAAATTATACCATCGTTAAATATCACTACATTGCCATAGTCCAGCACTAAAACCACTCTGAATGTTAAAGTAACAAGGCATTATAGACATACCAGTATGACTATGCAAATAAATTTGACTTGTGTATTATTTGCCTGGCCAAGGATGCTGGAGAGTGACAGCCTTGTTGTGGTGAAGGATGCTTAGCAAGGAGCTACTCATGTAAGCTCAATAGCTTATCTATCAAGAGCAGACCTCCTTTAGATGGTCCCTGTGCTTACAAACCACTCTGTGAGGTGAGACCTGAAACAGTTTTTATTTCAATCTACCTAGTGCCAGATGAAATGTTATCTATGTTACATCCAAGCGATTTGATTTATTCCTCAAAAACACTGCTTTGATTTGTACAGTGCACCCCTGTAACTGGTCTGGCTGTTTACCCTTTCCTTATTTTCTGGCCATCTTCACAATCTAAACGTATCGTTTTCTGTTCAGATCATTCGTCTCGTTTATCTTGGCTGAGTACTTGAGAGCTAATCTATAACGGGCTGTGCCCTGGATCGGATTAATGAGGTATGCATTATGCTAATGTTGCTATGGCAGGTGCAAAGGTGTGTACTCCCATTGAAGAGATATGTCAGGCAGTCTATGTGAATCCTATTGCCGCCAGGGCCTGGCATCACTGTTTTCTGTCACTAGTACTTCCATTGGCTAATGCATGGCTTAGTGAGCATTTAACATTTTCACATAAAAGGCCACGCTAAAGAGAAGTGATCATTAGCAGGTCTTGAGTTTCACTGCTATGTTCTTGTTTGCTAAAGATAGCTTTCTTGTGTCAATTACTCTATCACGCACATATTTATTATGGGATCATGGACACAAACAATGTTGACTAGTGTGCAGCATGTTGCCCATGACCTTCAGATAATTCATATTGTAAGATAATTACTCGGTTAGCTTTTTACGGCTAATGATACTTGTTCATTCCATAATAGAAAGCACTCAAGGTTTCCTTTGCACGCTTTCTCTCACAAAAACACAACTTTAGAGATCAGCAGGATAGGCAGCAGGAGCCTGGTGACATATGATGTGTTTTATTGTGTTGTCCCTCCTCCTGCAGTGCATAAACACCTCAGCCCTGTGAAGTAGCCAAGGGGGAATTAGCCATCGACCTCGTAAATAACTTTCTCACCTCTAGTCAATAAGTAATTTCACGTTACTCCACTATCGAACACAGTAATCACTGTGAAAAGTGACTGGAAAGGAGAACGAGTCTCTGGTTTTGTGGTGTGGTGTGCTTTCACTGACTACACACATACACACACAAAAATGCACCGCCGTTGTGTTACGTTGTGAAGAAAAGAAACCTAATCTTGTTGATCTCTGCCGATGGCTGAGAATCTGATAGGGGTGTGTGTGTGTGTGTGTGTGTGTGCGCGCGCGCGCGCGTGTGTGCTTGTGCATGTGGTGGCTTTTGATAAAGATGTCAGATGTAGCTGATTAGCTAACCTTTAGTAAGCTCTTCCTGAAACTCGGAGACAGAGAGAGAGAGAAGAGGAGATAGGTCAATCTGCAGGAGGAAGTTAGTGTCGCTTCCAAGGCAACAAACAGGAAAGGTGTTGCCCCTGTGACCAGCATCCTCGACAGGGGATAAGCAATGATTAATTACTAGCGCATCGTAGCAAAGGCAACCCTCGGTGGTCATACGGCTCAGATGTCAGGTGTAAAATATGATTTTCATGTTTCTTTTATCCTTACAGATCTGTAAATGAACTCTGCATGCGTGTCTTAAGCGTGTAGACTGCAGAGCGGGTTTTAAATTACGGGATTTAGGCAGCTTGTCATCTTGCAATGGTGTGCACTTGAACAAGCCATATAAAAGAATCATGACTTTTCTAACAGTTTTCTCTTTAAGATCAGAATCTAATATTGAGCCGAAAATTGCTTTTCTAAAGCCTTTCTGACACTAGAAGAAAGAGAGCGATCAAGAACATATTTTTACAGTAGGTGGACACTGTGGGAATGCAGTGCATTAATCTGATCCGTAGGATGCTGTTTTGTCACAGCTCACTGAGCTTCTGAACTGTACAATAAAAGCAGTTTTGTAATGTTTTAGTAGTGTACTTCCTGTAAAGTGGGCATACATGGAATAATGATTCTGAGATGTACACTTCCTCCTCTTAGCGATGCATGTGGCAGCTCAAAATAATTTGTCCCTGGTGCGTGCCCATAGATCAGTCTTTCTCTCCTAAAGCACTCATCATACCATACCCTCTTCCTGTCTGAGTTTCTAAGGCCCCCTGAGACCAGACTTATATCACCTCAGTCTCAGAATATCTGAGACTAAACTAAAACGAGAGGTGTGATCGACTTTCCCTCTGTCTTCCAATCAGCCTCTTGAGACCTCAGCCTGACTTGAGCATTTCAAGATTGCCACTAGGCACTACGCTGCTGTGCTGTCCAGGGGTCTCAGGAATGAGAGTGAGAAAGTGACTAAAAAAAACTAACTTTTTTTTCTCATTTAACTCTACAGACAAATTCCCTTGGCCATTTAGTGCAATGAGCAGGGGACAAAAGGAGGTTGTCCGCCATTTGTGGTTAAACTATTCAGCAGTTTCTGGAGGCCCATTGTCCCGGGGAGTTTACGTCAAAACCTGTTCATACACACCTGCATTCAATTTCCAAGCCATTCTGAAGAAAACAGAGGTCTATAATGCTTGGAGAAAACAACCTGTTTACTCTTAATGGCTTGGCATATTATAAGAAAAGCTTTGCTATTTAAATTGAGTAGCTTCTGATTTGCAAAGGATATGTCCATCCATCCACATATTCTCCAAACTACTTGTCCTATGTAGAGTCATGGTGATGCTGGATCTATCCCAGTATCTTGGGCCAAAGGTGCTATGCTCTCTTTTGTCCTGCTTGGTGTCTCAGGGGAATAAGCTGGATGGATCGGTAACACTTTATAATAACTTTAATTAACAAAGCATTAACAAATATTACCTAATGTTTAACTGATTGTTAGTTATTATATATTCACATATCTAGAATTATAGTATGCTTGCTAATGTTTACTAATGTACTTATTATGATGAACAGAATATTATTTAATGTAAATTGAAATGCTTACAAATGCCATTGAACTTTCAGTTTCACTTTTTGAAAATTTTCAAATGATTCTGACAGATGACATTAACAAGTGCTTAACAGATCATTATTCAATGCTTACAAATGCCATTAAACTCTCAATTTATACGCTCATGCACTTTTAAAAAAAATATACAACTTTTAACAGTAATTATAATGATTATTGATTATAGTCACACTTTATTTTAAGGTCCAATTCTCACTATTAACAAACAATTAACTACGACTTTTGACTCATTAAACACTTAATTTGCTGCTTATTAATAGTTAGTAGGGTAATTGTTAAGTTTAGGTATTGGGTAGGATTAGGGATGTAGACTATGGTCATGCAAAATATGTGCTTTATAAGTACTAATAAACAGCCAATATGTCAATAATAGGCATGCTAATAAGCAACTAGTTAATTGTGAGAACTGGTCCCTATACTTAAGTGTTACCTTGATTATTAATGTTAAAAAATGGTTGTTAAGGTTACTTTTAATGCTACAATGCCATTAACTTCATTGTCCATATTCCCAATGCTCTTTTTTACAATAATAATAATATATATCTTATATATAATATATATATATTTATAAATATATATAAGAACATATTATATATATATATACATATATAGATATATGTACTAATACATATTACATATATACATATATATATATCTATATATATTTCATAATTGATAAGTAAGACATATATACATAGTATCATCATATATATATATATATAATACATATATATATATATATATTTTATATATTTTTTTTTTTTATTTTTTATTATTTGTTTTTTTATAAAAAAAATATAATAATTATCACTTCACAAACAGGGGGACAGAGGCAGGAACGCAAGCACATGCGGTACAGGGCACATATGGGGGCCGTCGTTGGTTATAGAGTGCGACATGTACGCATCGGAATAATTTATGACTGAGGAAGGAAGGTGGGGCAGGACCCGAGCTAAGGGGAAACGAGCAGGGGAACGAATCAGCTCAGGGAAAGAGGAGAATGAGCAGAACGAGAGAAGTAAGTAGAAGATGGCGATCCGCGGTAGAGATGGAGCGACCTCGCAGGGGCAACTGGCTTGTCAAGGCGAAGAACGGTAATGGCGGGTAAAGCAGGGGGGAGGACACGGCTCGGTGCAATACTGAGGCGGATTGGGCGGCCCGGACAGGCCGAGGAGAGGGAGCCGCGAGAACACCGGAAAAGCGGAGAACACAGCGCAGCCGGGAACTGAAGGCGGCGCGGGGCGCTGCTAGACGGGGGGGGCGGAGGGAAGCGGGCGTGGGGGGGAAAACGGGAAGGCAAAGGGGGAACAGAGTGAACGGAGGGCATCCGGGAGTGCGGACGTGCGCCGCGGTGCAGACAACGCAGCGGCGGGCCAGGGGGCGCAATGGGGGGGGACCGGGAGGGAGAGAAGAACCGCCAACATGGCGGGGAAACTGGAGCGCCGGGAAGGAGGAGGGGGGGGAAGGGTGGGGAATAAGGGGGGCACGGCACCGTGTCCCGTAAGGTCGGGCCTAGGTTGAACGGCCGCGTCCGCGCAACGGCGGTGGCCCGGGAACGCCGGCAAAGGGGAGCGCAACTCAATAGGGGCGGGGCTAATTATTTACGGTGGGGCAGGAGCGGAGAAGAAGCGGGATAATGTACATCCGCTTCGCGTCGGGGTCCTGATAACCCTGTCGGGGGTTATTTTGTGATAACAACCGGCTGTATGTACATTATCCCTTGCATAACATCTGTTCGAATTATTTGTAGATTTTCAAGAAGTGCATTATAAATTTACAGATGTATCTCCAGTCCATTACAGGACTAACAAACACAGACATTGACCACAGGTGTGTGTGCGAGTGTGAATGTCAATTTACTGTCTCCAAGTCACCTCTGTTGCATTATTTGGATTGTGGGGAAAACCAGAGAACCTAGAGGTTTCTCCAACAACAAAGGTCTACGGTACATCTGATTTGTTAATTTACTGTAGTAAGAACACGTTGCTTTTTTTCATACTACGCTTCACGGAAGTTCCCATATTCAGATGGAGGGAAGCTCTCCAACTGTCAGGAACAGCAAATCTGTGATGATAACAACGTTACACTATCTTTTGTCCCGCTTGGTGTTTCTCTCTCACTCGTTCTTTTGTTTCTCAGTAACGATGGATAACCAGTATTGATGAAAAGCGATAACAATCCACTCTGGGACTGAACAAACATGCCGGCACATCTGATGCCGTCGACAGCTCTCTCACATGTGTACCTCACAATTAATACGAACGCTCACGCCTACGCACGAAACACTCTCACACAAACATATGTACAAGCACACTGTGTCCAGAGACATATTAAAGACAATCCGCAGCACTGCTCCCTGCTTCCCACTGAATGGCACTCAGGGGGGAATGTTTTTAAGCAACGTGGAATAGAGATAGCAATCGAGGAAGTGAAAGAAAGTGTGAGTGAGAAAGAGAGAACAAACAAAGGCTGACTGCTTGAAAGCCCATTAGAGAAGGAAAAACACAAAAGGCTAGGAATAGCAGATAGGTTCCATTTTAGCCCTCTGCTCCTCGCGGCCTGCTCATTAAGGGCCCTGCAGGCAAAGGGTTTCGCAGACAAGCATCTGACAAGGTGAAAAGAGCCGGACCTCCACTACACAGCGGCAGGCCCTTCAAAAGGGAAGGAAGAAGCCATTAGTCTTCCCACAGCCCTGGCTGTGAAGTGAGCCTAACTGAAGCTGAAAGGCCCGTCACACTTTGAAACCTAAGCAACAAGCACAGGTGGTCACAACAAGCCATCTGCTTTTGATAGGGCAGAGACAGAGGCCTATCATAGTGTACGGGCGTTTTGTCCTTAAAACAAGTGACTGTCCAATCTGTTGCTATATGCTTGCGCACACATTCCTCCCTCCCTCCCTCAGCCTTTGTGGTAGCTCGTTTGTCAAGAAAGACTTGCTTGCAAATGAAACCTGGCAGCCTTTCATTGTGATAGATGTGTGAACGCAGGACAGTTGTATGTGTATATCTGTGTGTGTGTTGGCAGGCACCCTGCTTCCATAAAGTATGTTACCATGATAAATACTGTGGTAAAATCATTGACCTCTTGGAGCACTGCATGTATTTTCTATGGAAGCAACACACCTTCACAAACTGAAAAAGGGAAGTATAAAAGGCAACAGAAATATGATGACTCCAATGTTCAGTAAATAGTTTAAGTGTAGGTTGTTTTTTGCTGCCAAGCGTGCATTTATCAGCGTTTACATGTGGCTTACGCAATCAGATTTTAGAGCTGTTTTATAATAAGGGTCATTGTACCAGTGGATGTTTATAGATTGATACTGAGCTGCTGTTGTTAATGTTGTTCTGTGTTTATGTATCATCAGTATTATTGTTCAACTTGCAGAATATATATATTTTTTGTTCATGGCCATTAAATGAGCAAAACGTAGAGCTTAAAAAAAATTAAGGTGATGGCATGAGCTTTGAAGCCAGCACAACTGGTAATTTATGCTTGCAGTGACTGCATCAGGCAGTCTGTGTGACAGATGTTGCACTCCCAGAATACCTTTGGCTCATTAGCGCACCGCAAACAAAAAGCATGCAAGAGATAACCTGCTTCTTATCACTGCCCACAACACTGACCTGTTCATGGTGGGAGTGTGTGTGCATGTGTGTGGCATAATAGGAGGAATAAAATATAAAAAAAGATGAGAGACGTGAAAAACAAAGAGAGAGAGAGAGAGAGATTTAAAATGTATCTAGCTAATGTGTGCTTGCTCATGCAAATCACACCACTATGAAAACTAAGGAGTTGTGGTAGTTAGCAGGGAACTGCAAAGTGGTTTCTAAGATGTTTTGACTGCTTTAAGTGCAATACCATGTAATTGCTGCTTACTGGCATGCAAGTCTATTTGATATTGTGGTCCCTTGATTTGTATATACTATCCACAGACTTATGAAATAGTAACTCTGAGTGCTTAGTAAAGAAACAGCACACGTCTCCTCAGCAAGCACACAGTGCGAGGTGTCATTTGTGTCTGTAGCACAAAGGGTGCAGAAAAAGTTATGCTAAGTTTAGTACTCCCTAACAACTACCTAACCCTAGAACCAGTAATACAGTGTGGCCAAAAAGTATTTAGTCAGAGCCACCAATTGTGCCAGGTTCCACCACTTAAAAAGATGAGAGAGGCCTGTATTTTCATCATAGGTATACCTCAACTATGAAGACCAAACAATTTTTGGAAAGAAACAAAAAAAAAAAAAAAATTCCAGAAAATCACATTGTAGGATTTTTAAAGAATTAATTGTTAAATTCCTCGGTAAAATAAGTATTTGTCACCTACAAACAAGCAAGATTTCTGGCTCTCACCGACCTGTAACTTCTTCTTTAAGAGGCTCCGCTGTCCTCCACTCGTTACCTGTATTAAATGGCATCTGTTTGAACTCGTTATCAAAATAAAATACACCTGTCCACAACCTCAAACAGTCACACACCAAACTCCACCATGGCCAAGACCAAAAAGCTGTCAAAGAACACCAGAAACAAAACTGTAGACCTGCACCAGACTGGGAAGACTGAATCTGCAATAGGTAAGCAACTTGGTGTGAAGAAATCAACTGTGGGAGCAATTATTAGAAAATGGACGACATACAAGACCACTGATAATCTCCCTCGATCTGGTGCTCCACGCAAGAGGTCTCACCCCGTGGGGTCAAAAGGAGCACAAGAACTGTGAGCAAAAATCCCAGAACCACACGGGGGACCTAGTGAATGACCTGCAGAGAGCTGGTACCAAAGTAACAAAGGCTACCATCAGTACACACTGCGCCGCCAGGGACTCAAATCCTGCAGTGCCAGTGTCCCCCTGCTTAAGCCAGTACATTTCCAGGCCCGTCTGAAGTTTGCTAGAGAGCATTTGGATGATCCAGATGAGGATTGGGAGAATGTCATATGGTCAGATGTAACCAAAATAGAACTTTTTGGTAAAAACTCACTTGTCGTGTTTGGAGGAGAAAGAAAGCTGAGTTGCATCCAAAGAACACCATAACTACTGAGAAGCATGGGGGTGGAAACATCATGCATTGGGGCTGTTTTTCTGCAAAGGGACCAGGATGATCCGTGTAAACGAAAGAATGAATGGGTCCATGTATCGTGAGATTTTGAGTGAAGTCCTCCTTCCATCAGCAAGGGCATTGAGATGAAACGTGGCTGGGTCTTTCAGCTTGACAATGATCCCAAACACACCGCCCGGGCAACGAAGGAGTGTGGCTTCGTAAGAGGCATTTCAAGGTCCTGGAGTGGCCTAGCCAGTCTCCAGATCTCAACCCCATAGAAAATCTTTGGAGGGAGTTGAAAATCCGTGTTGCCCAGTGACAGCCCCAAACCATTACTGCTCTAGAGGAGATCTGCATGGAGGATTGGGCCAAAATACCAGCAACAGTGTGAACACCTTGTGAAGACTTACAGAAAACGTTTGCCCTCTGTCAATTGCCAACATAGGGTAATATAACAAAGTATTTAGATGAATTTATTTATTGACCAAATCTTATTTTCCACCATAATTTGCAAATAAATTCTTTAAAAATCCTACAATGTGATTTTCTGGATTTTTTTTTCTCATTTTGTCTCTCATAGTTGAGGTATACCTATGATGAAAATTACAGGCCTCTCTCATCTTTTTAAGTGGGAGAACTTGCACAATTGGTGGCTGACTAAATACTTTTTTTCCCCACTGTATGCTACATGTTGAAAAGTCATACATCTTTTCTTTTGACACTACACTGAATAAATGTGCAAGGGGTTGCATTCTGAATGTAAGGCAAAGTTGGCAAACCTCCTCTGAACACTGCTGTTAAACTGAAGGCTCCCAAGGGTAACTGGAGAATAGGTTCTGAGGGGGAAAATAATAAAAATAAGTGGGGAGCATAACAGCCCTGGACTAATTTACCATACACAGAAACCATGTTGACATCCCTCAACTAATTAATGCTTGACGGGTAGAATAACTGCACATAACTGCATCTTACCAACTGCACAGTGTCATTTGAATAGACTGAGCTCAGCACAGAGCACACTACAACTTTAATACATTGATTTCATAATCATAATCATGGACTATGTCATGCAACTTGTGATGATTTGCGTCTTAGATAGATTTTTTATGGGGTTTTTTTGCCCATGACTTTACTTGCACATGCAATTCAACAAATACGCACAAAACAAAGAAAGTACAATGATGAATAAAGCGCCTTTCACGTTTTTGTTCAGCTGAAACTTCCAATTAGTGGACTGAAAACAGGTTTAACGCATTCAATTGTGCAGCACTGTCAGTGTCGTGTCCGCAGCCTTCAAAAAAATATCCACAACTGCGTCCACATCAATATCTTTTGTCGACTAGTCTGTATTTTCTGTTTCTTTCTTTGCTTTTTCTTTTTTTATACAAGTTTCATTGACTGAATGGAGTTGAGTGACACAAGGTGCAAATTGTGCCTTCAACAATAGAGAAAGATATATCATCACATACAGATCAGCATTGAGTCACCAATCATCATTTTAGATGCTGTTTCTGACAGGTTGTTGTGCTTACCTGCGGGCACGCTGAGCTGAAATGTAAATGTGTAGACAGCAAGCTCTGCACTACATTTGACTACTGCAAGCCATGGTTTTACTTGTAACACAACCTATGACTAAGACAAAGCAAGCAAGTTTGTGAAAGAAGAGAAACTAAACTTAAACTACAGTATAAATGTGCATTACAGTATGAACAAAAACTGCAGAAAAAACACTTTAGTCGGTATATTCTAAGACGCTGATAGTATGGTTTCATCATCTTCGAAGCTGCGTCTTCTATCTTTGATAAAAAATAAATAAATAAAAAGAGCCTAATTAGACCAAAAGGGGGCATATGACACATGCTCAAAACCACAAACAGTTAAATTAAGGGCAGGTAAAAAAAAAAAAAACAAAAAAAAAAAATTATTATATATATATATATATATAATCTATATATAATACCCCCACTATAATAAACCATCATGCGTAAAGTTCATCGATCAAAAGAAAAATGTATCTGTAAAATGTTAAAAAGGCAGAACAAATTAAGTTACAGTCCAGATGATCCTTGATAAATGTTTGAATATAATCAACAGATTCAAATAAAACAGATAATAAAACCATTTTTGCACTAACTACCTATCCAAATACAAAACAAAATAAAAACTAGTGGAGTTTTGAAAGCTGTAATAACCCGCTCTGACAACCCCCCATCAGCCCCCGCAGACCCCAGACATGCACCGATCCTGAAGTAACTCCACCTCCACAGCAGCCCCGAGGGGTTAATAACTGCCGGTAAGATGATGACTGCCTACATTTCCACTTGTGAAGCGAGAATGCCTATAAAGACAAATTGTGCCAGGAAATAAACAAACCCCAACCGGCTGTCGAGGAAGGATCACTCTGATTACATCTATAGGGTGGGTTGCTTACATCTCTAAGCGCATGAAGGGTTTTAAAAGTACAGACCACAGCTCGGCCGCCCTCTCTCTTTACCCACTTATCCATCAAAATGACAAATGCTAGATTAGTACACAGCATAATAACAAATCAGACTGAAAAAAAATTGAGTTTCGAGAGCTTGGCCATATTTCCTTCATAACATGCCTCTTTTCTGTTCTCGGGCCAAGGGGCATTTTATAAATATAGTTGATGAGAGCCATTAACTGGGGTCCACAGGGCTTCAGTGGCCCCTAACTGATCGCTTTCAACACACTGAAAGGGATTTTCTGATAAGAGCGATGTTGTGTGAAGAGCAGATTGCGTAAGTATCCATGTTTTATGGAGTGGTGCTGCCCTAGTTGTTCCTATGGTAATTGAAAATGGTATCAGGAAACAGACCCATTCTTTGTGAGTCACTTTCATTTACCCAGAGGGGAAGAAAAGGGTCTGTGCAGCGAAACTACACTCGTGTATATTGAGGTTGTGACACTGAAATGGAACCATGCGACAGAAAAGCCCAAACATGGTAAATCATAAAGACTTCAGAACATCGAACGTTCTCCTCAACACCTCAGGGTTTTATGGGACTGGGACAATCGAAGATTGACTCGATCCATACACGCCGATCTGTGATATAGGGGACTGGGATACTTCAGCATGCTTGGAATTATGGTTTGTGCATAGATGCATTGAGTTTGTCAGCTAGTCACTTCATGACAACAGGAGGGAAATGTATCTTTGTGAAACTTTATTTGCAAGCAAATATACATAGAATAGCAAAAAGGTTCACATAGGAGATTATCAGTGAACCTCAGTGGAGCTGTGGTCATCTGAGATGGCCTGAGTTCAAATGAAGCATTCATGTACAAGCCAAAATTCATACAAACATCCCTGAAATCAACCAAGTATTATCCAATGCCTGCCTGAAACTATAAAAGACTGTATTTGCATTGTTTATGAGATCAAAAGCAGCACAAATGTGTCAATGGAGTTTTCATATCTCAGGTACACAAAGATTTTTTCTTTGAACAGCAGACCCCACTAATGCTGCACAGCACTGGCTAGTCGACTAGTAAAAATAATAGTGTCAAAACCTAACAAATCCTGGGTCTAATATGTTCTTTGGTCAAATTATTATACAGTAAGCTGCATCTTAATCACAACATAAAGCGTCACCTTCAAGTCATTGAGCGCGTCACACCTGCTCAAGAGAGGGGATTAAACGCCTTCTGTTGCTTTTGAATTGTGTTTTTGCCTCATCTAAAACAGAATGTGAGAGTACATAAGATGAAGACAGACATGACTGCATTTGTCCCAGAGATGAAGGGTCCTTGAGTCTACCTGAAAGCACTGAAGGAGGAAAAGCACTGAAAAATGTCTTCAGAGATGTTTATACATTCTTGCCTTCTGAATACTTGGATTTTCTTTAGTAAGTGAAAAATCCATGAACAGAGGTTTGTGAATCGAGACTTTGTACAACCTACATACAAATGAAGCGCGCTGTCTAAATAAAGGTTATTACATGTCTGCTCCTTGTGTCTGTTTCTAAATAGATGAGGAATGTTTATACACACATCTGTTGTGGCGTCTCCCCAGCATGCCTCCCTCCTTCAGCAATGGCAGCTTGTGAGAAAAGCAGAGGGTAGCATGTGGTTGTGTGCTTGTGGCTGTAGCATTATTACCCACGGTGCCACAGCACAAGGATTAGTCCTCACTTTAAAGCTCCGATAATGAGTTGAATCTTCTTAATGTGTTCCCTCCCGTAATTCCAGTCTGGATAAGTGAGGCTTTTACTCAGCTGTGCTCACACATTAGCGTAGCGTCTCGGTTTGACTTCTGTCTAACAATGTTCCTTCTGCAATTATGAAGCTTTTGAATGCAGGATTAAAACTTACCTTGAAAAGTGCTGTTAGTAAATTTAGCTGCTTTGCTGAACGGGTCAATGCTTGGCTGGTTGCATGGTCTGCTGTTATATGCTGCAGCTACACCATCTGGGGAAAGAAAAACAATAAAAATAAATAAATAAATACAATAAATAATACATAAGATATATTATATATATATATGATAGATATATCTATATATAATATATATTAAATATAATATATATATATATATTTTTTTTTGTACAGGTATATTATATATATAAATAAAAGATATATGTATGTATTTAGGCTTCAGAAACTCATAAACGCTGTGTCTTTTGTGAATATTATCATGATGTACAAAACATGTAGTGATGCTAACTGGGGGTTGGACCTACACAAATACATCATCATTACAGCACTCGGTTGACGACGTTGCCAAGTCTTCTGATGAAACATCCTTTTATTATCTTAAATTAATGAAATTAAATGTTCAGCCTAGGGTTGTCAAAAACACAGGTGCAATTTCTCAAGACACCTATTTCAGTGATATCTGTCAAATAGTAAGTGCTTTTATGCCTGATATTCGGAAAAAAAAATATGCTTGCATCGCACTTAACTAACCTGAGAACAGCAGATTGGGACTGGGACGTGCACTGAATCACAGTACAGTTCTAACAAAGTTCTTTGGGGTTCTTGATACGCCCCATTTGGGTTTGCTGAGTGCGTCTGATTGGTCAGACGAAGCAGACTCTGCATTCCAGCTATTTCTTTTAAGTGCCGTGTATCATTAAACGTGAGCAGTCTCAAAAAGCAACGTATTTTTTTCTGCCTATTAGAGACGAAAAGCTGGCACAGCTGCAGAGGTGCTGACTTTTTCTAACTCTCATCCAATGTAGCCTTCAGAGATATCAAACGCAGCAGGCACACGCGCCAGCACAGACAGCAGACATATGTGCGTACCCCCCCTGCCTCTCTATCTCTGCCTGGCCAATGCTCTGGGCAGCAGGCAGAGGGAGGACGTAAGACTGTCAATTAGGGTTAAAAGGCGCAGTGCAGGAGGGTAGGAGCAATGGAGCATGGGTCCAGTCCAGCCGCAGCACCTGATGCCTAATAATGGAAATCGACAGGACTGCTTTTTAATTCCGCCACTCTGGGCGAGATTCCAGCAAGCAGAGGAAAGCAAGAGGGAGGATTTCTACAGCTGCAGGCTTTATCTCCCCTTAAAGCTTCATTCAATAATAAAAAAATAATAATTAATTCACCAAATTATTATTGCTATTATCATTTTAATAATATAGGACTGTTCACACTACTTGACAGAAATTCAGTCGAATTCACACTCTCTCAGTCCCAGCAGCTGGAGAACTGTGTTTGACAGGTAAATATACTCTCCTTATTGTACTCAGTACTTCTCACCTTAGCAAATAGAGACAGAAAGACAGAGCAGAGAACACATGCCAATTTTCACAGGCTTATTTGTCCAGTCGTTTCTGAGGTCTGTGTTTATTGAGATAGGCAGACATCTGGGCCTTTTAGTCATAAAACAGATGATGCTATTCTTCTCCAAATGGACCTGGTCAGAGAAATTTTTATCAGTCTGAGAAAGAATTTGGAGACCAAGACCTTTGTAGCTGTCATGCTATTTCTATATGTCTGCCTTTGACGTCACAGCTCATGACACAGACAGATGCTGGTTAAGGGTTTGGGACTGTGCTTGTTATTGTGGTGCCATCAGCCAATCAGAGCTGGAATAATGTTGTTTTCCTGCAGGTCTGGAGTTATTAGTCATATATTAGAGCTCAGATGATTGGCTCAAACTGTCTGATGAGCAAGATGATAGATAGACAGACAGACAGTCTCTGCTTTTGTCAGCGACACTGTGTTTGCATGTCTGGATGTTTCATCTGTCTCAGTCAGAGTGTGAGCAACACTTTGCTGTCGGGTTTTTCATCCTAGAATGAGTTAATTAGATGTTCAGAGTGTTTCTGTTTGTGTAGCAGGACTCCACAGCATCTGACACAGCATCGCTCTTATATCTGATACACGACACTGAAAAACACACGGTAATTGGATGACAACAACAGCGAAAGGAAAAATAAACATCTACACTTCCATACTATTCCATTCCAAGATGATGTTTGGTTTTACTTTGTATATTTAAAGGTAGCAGGGTAAAAGTGCACAGTAGCTATATTACTTCATATATGATAATTAAGTCACACGTAATCATATTCCTTTCAGCAAAGAGCAAAGGTTCCCCCTAGCACCAATAAACATCTATGAGACTATTATGTAATAAATGTGCACATTAATTCTATGATAATCAGGCACCCATTTTCCCAAGGTTACAACCATGCCCCTTCTTCTTAGCTGCTGCACTTCTCCCTTCCTCTTTTTCTCGTTCCTGTTCTATCTGCCTCTCATCTGCTTGTAGTTTGTACAGTTAAGGCAGTTACTCGACTACTTGCCATGGTTGCGTCGCACACGTTGGGCTCTGGGGATCGGTAGCTGATCCGGTAATGGGGACAGAAGACTGTGTTCCCTGTGTGTGCAATAGTGCACAGCTTCAGACAGTAAAATGGGAATTGTGAGAATCATTTAAGGATTGAAAAACCAAAAATGAAAGATCCCAAAATGAATCTTCACACACCCATAATTCATCACCTGCAGTGTCTATATATTTGTTTGTGAATGTTACGAACCATGTCCAGAGAGAATGCTGGACGTTTTCCAGATGTCTCAAGCTTAAAAATCTGTGAGATTCTGCTGAATGGATTTAAAGCTGGAATCTGTGGAAATCTGGAGATGCCCTGATTCTTTTTCCTTGAATCTGGTTGAACAGGAGGAAACACTGCAGACAGGAAATACTGTCAAATGGAGCCTGACTGCCAAATGCACAGCAGTCTGTTAAACTCACATCCCTCAACTGATCTGACAATCGGCACTGTGGATTCGGAGCATTAACGATAAATAACAAGCCATGGAACAATTAAAGAACAATGGCATTTAAAGTAATGGCATGCTCTCACTCTAATTAAACACATAGTTAATTAACATTATGTCATTACCCATGGAACATTTGCATACATTTCAGGGGTTCAGCATTGTGTCCAATAGACATGTGGCCAATGTCTATTTTATGTATTCTATCACTCATTACAATAAGTACTGCATACAGTATGTATGCCAATATAGTATACAGTGGCATGTATGTATACTGTATGTATATATATATAAGTGGTCTCTATGAATGGTTGTGCAAAAAGGTTGGAAAAGGAAGGACCGAAGGCGAGAAGCAGTGTGCAGAACATAGAAAGGAAGGTAATTAAAGTAGCGGTTCATCCCTGATTGGTTTTGGATGTGCAATGCGTTAATGGGAATACCCCAGTGTGTGTTTGTGAGTGTAACTGGCTGACGGGATGATGGTAATGCAACAGGGCAGAGTTGACACTCCCTTGTCCAAACACATCCATCACATCCCATCATCCTGACACCACAACCTGCCAGCCTCCTTTTCCTGTTCTTCACAGCAGGCCACACACATCTGCATACACACCTGTATGCTATCCATGAGGCCTGAAATTTTATCATATGTAGTATACGAAGCCATCTGCAAATAAGGTCCATTTTGCTGTTGTTTACAATTCAGGGGGCCATAAATATCTACCATCGTAAAAGCAATGTACCTTCTGTGAAGTATATTTGTTTTGTATAATCAATATTACCTCATCAATTTTTCCCTGAAATAAAAATGATTTCTGCAAAAACATCTTGGCCAAAGTCACAAGAAGTTATCGAACATGAATCCATTGCAGCCTGAAGCCCCGGTAAAGAAAACCTAAAAGAGTTTATTTATGATTTAAAGTTTGTTTTTGTTGATATGGTTGAAATTCAACGCCGGGTCAATACTGGTCATTCTCATCTCTGAAAACAATTTCTTAGATAAATTAAACCATGGGCAAAAAAAAAAAAAAAAAAACAAGGTAGAAGGTGCTGTAGAAGCCAATACATTTGTGCCTTCCGAGCCCATTTGGACTTGAAATACAGTACGTAGATTTGAACCTAGGGCTCTGTTTGTGTTGCTATAGTGTTCTGTTTACACATGCACATCCTTGTACAGACAAACTTTGTGTTTAGACATCAAAGATTTAAGCAGAACTTTATGTTGGGACTTGTATTTCCCAGTGAACAGTACATTTAGAGAAGAAAGACAACTTCATAATTTATGGTACATCATATTTTACTCGCTGTCTCTTATGATAGTGAAGTGTATCTCTGTTAATCAGAAGGATTTTAATACGCTTACTCTCAATTCTCACAGCCTCAGAGAAATACACACCTGGCCGTCTGTGTAAATACTGCATTAGATATGGAAATGTAAAGAAATATCCACGGCTACAGAGAAATGAAAGTAACCTCTTTTATTCACAAGCATGTAAAGAAGAAACACAACATGTAATGATTGTGTTTGTGCTGAGAGTCTTGGTATTACATTTTATTAGTCTCCAAAACATATTGTTTCATTTTTGTATGAAATCACAATGTACTAAAGGAGCAACAATATGGTGTATTGCTGTGTTCTGTTTGTTAAGAGCACTTTAGTAATACGTGGCTATAAAGTCTATGTGATGAAAAAAAAAACATAAAAAAAAGACCTGAAATGAAAAACAAAAGGAAATTGTTTTTGTATGTGTGCAATACTACTACTAATAATAATAATAAAAAAAAAAAAATCATTTTCCAGCTTAGAACCTGAGGGGAGAACCTACATTTGACAGAAACACAACAATAGATCAGTAGTGACTCATGCTAAGGGGTAAATGGTAAATTGCCGTCCCTTGGGAAACAAGCCTAGTATACTGGGCTGGGGAGGAATAACCGTTCGCCAGATCTTCTAAACAAAGGGAGGGCAAAAACAGAGTATTTCAGATCTTTGCATCGAGTCTGTGATCAGTCATCAGTGGGGAGTTTTTAATTGTCAAGATAAACATATGACTGGTTTTAGCTTAACTTTTAACGGCGCCAACCCTGTTGCTTCTCATTTCTGCAGAAACAGAAATGTCAGCTCACTGTAGAATCTGTATTCGTGAATATAGAGATAGAGAGAACTTCAGCAAAAGACTCATCTTTCCTTAAGAGTGTAGTGACCCTCTCTCTTGGGAAACTCTGCTACAGGCAAATGCAGCTTTAGCGGTGACGAGTCGAGGGTTGAACAATTACCTGTTGAAGAATGACAATTATGGGGGCAGGATGGAGGCAGTAAACTCAATGTTATTGGTTTGGTTGTCTCTTTTTCTTGCCAAATCTCAATCACTTCAGCTTCAGCTTAATCCTTGTCAAGAATAGTCCTGATAGTTCTTCTCTTTGTTGGCCTCTGAGATAGGCAGAGTTTATTTGCCCTTTGATTACATGGTGTTCAAGGCAGTCTGTGACAGTCTGAAATACCTTTGACAGTTTTATTGGGTTGTCTGGTGGGAACAGGAATTGTAAGGCATTTAATGATTCTAGTTTATGATTCTTCTTCATGATCCCAGTACTTCAATGGTTCCTTTAAGGATTATTTTGAAGAAGAAATAAGAAATTTAACAGCTATGGCATACTTACTGCCCTTAGTAATCTATAGCCAAATTATGTAATCTCTTTTAGATATCATAATACAACTTTTGCAAAAGATGTTTTAACACAGACTTTTAAAATAATGTTCACCAACTTTTTAGAGGTAGATAACTTTTTTAAAATGGATCTATTTAACCACTGAACAAAAAACGTGGTGACACATTTCATGCATGATAAAATACCATTGATTACAACATAACTCAGTGTGCATGTTTAACCACTGTAACAACATTTAATTAATTCTCATAAGCATATGCAGCATAACAGTAACAGTTTGGTTAATTTTAAATTGAACATGATGAAATGAATGGTGCAACAATACTAGATTAATTCAGTAACCCCTGCGACTGATTCATAATTATTTTAGATTTGCTAAAAAGCAAATCATAGCAATTTGTTCTGGGATCACTCTACAATGGTCACTCTGTAGATTCAGTGGTGATGTTGCAGGAACAGAAATAATAGTGAAATAATAATAATAGTGATAAGAGTAATTTGATGTTTTGTACGAATGCACAGTTCGCAACCCTGCCAACTAGATATGTTAAAGGGGTCATATGATGCAGCTAAAAAGAACATTATTTTGTGTATTTGGTGTAATGAAATGTGTTTATGCGGTTTAAGGTTAAAAAAAACATTATTTTCCACATACTGTACATCATTTTTTCTCCTCTATGCCCCGCCTTCTGAACCGCGTCGATTTTTACAAAGCTCATCGGTCTGAAAAAGCGAGGTGTGCTGTGATTGGCCAGCTATCCAGTTCATTGTGATTGGCCGAATACCTCAAGCGTGTGACAGAAATGTTACGCCCCTTACCATATTGTGATGATGCCCTGTCAGACCAGAGCAATGATTCAAAAACATGAAAACCCATTATAAACGAGGAATTTGTTGCATCCAGTGGGGATATAATTACGGATTATAATGACTTATACTGTCTTTTTACGCGTTGCGTTGCGTTGCATCGCGCCGCATAAACATAAAACCATGTCTGCATTTGTGATCGGAGAAATGACAAACAACAAGCGCTACTCTACACTGCACAAAAAACTCGCTTTAAATATATAAAATATAAAAACTCTCTAAATATAAAAAACTTACAGTCTTTGAGTCAGAACAGCCGGCATTGTAGTCTACTCTCCCAGGATCAAAAAACAGTCCTCCATAAAATGTGCTGCACACATCTGAATATTTGGGTTGAAGTGTTCTGGAACAGTGTTGTAAATACAACTTAACCACTGATTTCTAGTTGTGTCCTCTTTTGGAAGACCAAACAAAGTAGTTTTGCTTTCACAACGAAACACAACATCACACACGGCGGCCTAGAGTGAGCAGAGGCCGGGGGATAAAGTGAGGAATGGCACGGGTGCGGGCTTGAGAATGGCGCGGCCGGCGGATTTGACGAAGGAGCGTCCGGAGGGCTTGCGGCAACAACATGTGACGACCCGGGCTGGACTCCGCTTCATCCAAGGTTGAAAGCCGATCCGGCGATCCACAGCGCAAAGTTGTAGTATTTCCTCAGCAACCAGCACGGATCAGCTCCAGGCATGACGAAGCAGATATCGTCCTCTTTTGGAAGACCAAACAAAGTAGTTTCGCTTTCACAACGAATCACACAGTGCCTTCACGACATGGCGGCGGCAACAACAATACTATAGCGAGAATAAAAAGTTACACCTTTTTTCTTTGCTTGAACATTTAGGCGGCGTTATGCAAATCTTCCCACATAGTGACGTAGGTATGTGAGGGCGTGTTACAATGAGCCGTTTTAGGTAGGCGTGGCTGACTCTTAACTTTTATAAAGAATATCTCTTTGGATTTGAGACTTTAGTCTTTGCAACTTTACAGACCTTATTTATGCACCAAGAGCTTGTAACACTCCAAAGAGAAAGGAAAAATTGAAATCGCATCATATGACCCCTTTAATGTATTTGATATTTCTTGTTTTGGGGAGATTGTGATTGATATTACACCAGGCCATCCAAGTGTGTCCAATTGTTGCATGTGGCCACTCAGAACAGCTTGCAGCAGTGCATAAGATGGCACCAGCAGATGGCCAATTAGACCTCATAATGCCTAATTGTAAATGATGAGACAGGTGTCAAATTAGGTATACCTGCAAATTATTGGGCATGCTCTGTAAGCAATTTTTGAAAGAGCTCCCTACAGGGAAAGGCTCACAGCTTTTTCTCTTTATCTCTCAGCGAGACTACAATGTTAATTTTCTGTGAGCTCGAGCGGGTCTGAAGAGGACAGCTGAATTGGATGGATGGTGTCTGTTCGAGGTTGTGATAACATTCAATGACTCACCAAAGGTCTGCGAGGCGCCATGAAGGACACAAGACGTCTCGTCTTCATCACACTCACCTCGTGTCTGTCAGGCTCAGACACTGGGGTCACTTTCACTTAGTCAGGGACGTTTTGGTCGGGTGTCCTTCCATCTCTACATGTCCCTGTGACACTCTATCTCAGATACAATTAGCCCGTCCTGTACTTCAAGGGTCATCATGTCCTCTCCCATTAATTACAGCAAATCCCTTACCCTCAAGGGGTACACAGCAGTCTTGCGACTCCAGACATAGGTATGAACTTGGACGGGACACACAGTCTGTCATTTAGTTACAGCTGCCTCTGCCTACCCTTGTCCTAGCTTCCGTCTCCAAGCTGCCCCATTCTCTTCTAGGACGATAGGCTGGTAAACGACCTGTTCCAGCCGTCTGTTCCAGCTTGTGACAATGAATATTAAGAATCCACCAGGCACCACGACAACAAGGGTGTACAGCTATATTGTTTTACAATGGCAGCACGGTAACCTCAGTAACCCCATTACTGGCTGTCGGTTGTAAAACAGGCGATTGGATGCATTATGGTTCCACTGCTGCTTCCTGCTACCAATTAAGGCCTTTTGACCCACCTGTTGAGCAAACTGTCACAGTTGTGCCACTTTTCGACTTCAGCATCCATGAAATAACAGAGAGAAAGAGACAGGCCCACCCACCACAGCCAGCTAAATAAGCTAGAGAGCTTTACAAATGGGTATTACTCATGCAAAGTAGCAAATGGTGGACATAAAAGCTGAACTTTGCAGGAGACTTCTTGGTATTTTTGGATGGGCGTTAAGCGTCGCCTGCCTACGCACTGTAAACACTGTCTGACTACTGTGTTATTTTGTGTGTGCATGTTCGAAAGTAGCAGAGATAGGGCTTGGTTCAGTGGTCTACTTGGGGAAGGAGCAGGACAACCATTTAAGGTGCATGCTACATAAAATGAGAGCCTATATAGACCTTCCAGAGTGCTTGGGAACCTTCGAGCATGGAAATGGATAAGCAAACAGCTTTCCTCTCAAGGCCCAGGGATTATTTTAACACCTCTCAGAGGAATGGCTCACGCTGGGCCTCACTGGTCCTGTTGTGTCCAGCATATGGAGATAAAATGATGCCAGAGGGGCAGCAAATGGTCTGTGCCCATCGTAGTCTCTGTGCCATAACATACTGGCACACACATTTGCTTCCCCAGACCATAATCAGGCCAAACCACTGCAGAGGCAAAGGTTGGATGGAACAGAGAAAGAGAAATCAGCTGAGCATTTTGAAGAGGACAATTTGTCATTCACTTCAACTACCTACATTCACACTCTACGATCTATAAAACTTACATCTGTGAAGTAAGCACATGCATGTCATGGGCAAAATATTTACCTGATGCCATTTGTATTCCTGACATATGCTATCGTACCTCCATAACTGAGAGAAAAATTGGATTTTGCTGTTATTAAAGCATGAGGTTTTCGACTTTGCTCACTTTGGCTCTCTTATGCAAATAGATGAACGTTTGCTTGGATGCCTCCTCCCAGGATGCCGAGGGGCAGACATTAGCATCCTTGTCAGTTTCTGGGCATGTTATCATAAAACAGACATCAATAACTACGAATGGAGCTCTGTCTCGCAGCCCTCTAAGCTATAACCGGGTTATGAAAACCCACTACAGAACATTAAGCCATTATTTTAATTCTTGAATACAGTGGACTGCCTCATTTGAAGCCTAGTCTTTTTCCAGCTTATCTCAGGCATTTCATTAGCATGCTGAAGCATTCTGTGAACCGGTGCTGGCCAGTGTGTAGATGCGGTACAGTATGTGTGTGTTTGTGTGAGTTTAGGAGAGAAAGGTGATGAAGTAGGGTCCCGCAGCAAGGGAGATCTTGGTGTTAGCTGTGAGGCGAGCAGATGATGCCACTGCAGGAGGCTTTGAGTTTGTTTTTTTGCATGTGTCACACAGATCCTTTTTACACACATTGACTGATTCACAGCCAATACATATACATGAGGAAGAGGAGAGAGAGAGAGAGAGAGAGAGATGCACTAGAAATCTGAAGGAGGAAAAATGAAAAATTAGCTGCTTTAAAAATCAAGGTGAATAAATGAAGAGGCATCTGGAGGAGGTGAACAAAACTCAATCATAGATGATGAGAAGAAAAAAAAAAGAGGCAAAAGAAAGTTTCTATTTACAAAACGTTGTTCTTCCAGTGACGGGAAGTTAGATTCCTTTTCACTAATTGGCTCTTTTTAATGTGTTTCAATGAATCAGAATATATACAGTCATAAAATAATAAGTACATGAACGAATGTATGATTTCATAAAAAAATAGATTTAAAAAAATAATTGAAATGTTTCACAATAAGGTTTATTTTGGTAACATTTGCTAATGCTTTTGGTATTTTGAATTAAAAATGAACAATATTTTAACCTGAATTGATAAATGCTATACATGTACGGAAACATTTTTATTTTTTTATTTTTTTAGTTGTATAAATTAACATCACTGAATTAAAATGAATAAACAATAAATACATTCACTTTAACTCAAGTCAGACATGTCTAAAACTTATAGTTGTTGACTTGAGAACAATTCAGACCATTTTGGATTATTCAGATTTTTAAACCAGTTCATTGCAAAATTCTCATTCACAAAAACAATTTATTCACAAATCAGACATTGCTACCTCGCTCACACACCACAGATTCCATAAAGAGATTAAAGAGGCAGAGCCAAATCTAAAGTGTCAATGAGAGGCCTGTGGAATATTTCAAGAAGGAAATTCAATTTGTTTCCCATAAGTCAGGCTTCATTAGCTCTTTGCGACTCTCTGCGCTGCTGCATGCAAAAGCAGCTTTGCCGTAAATCAGCAAGCTGACCTGATAAAGTGTCCCTCTCCTGAGCCTGTCTCAAACACATCTGTGTCCTCTCACCTGCGACCTAGAAGGCCAGACTCTAATTGTCTACCCAGTAATTGGTCAAGATGGGTCAGGTTAGCCAGTTTTGTGTGGGCAAGAGCACACAACCTCACATAATGAGACCGCCAGTATCCTTCTGTATAGCTTTTTCCCAGTTACTCCATCTAATCTATCTATGTTTTCAGCTCTTCGACTGTTCTACATAAGGTATGATCTGTAGGTGTAGTTTACCACAGACTGATGTGCTTCAGCCCCGTACGGGGCAGATCTCCTTCTGGGCTGTGTGTTGTGTGTTAAATGGTGTCTCACGGTTAGGCGTGATTCTCTTCATTCTCGCTGTGCTTGACACCGTGAGGCGGGACCCTGACTCTGGCTCCTGTGTACTTGTGTTGAAGTCAGCACTTCCCTTACAGGGTTGAAATGCTTTCTCTAACCATCCTCTCTTCTTTCCACTTGCTCCAGCAATTTTAGAAGATTATATACTTGCACCAGCGCGATCTGGTTTAGTAGCTGCACTTTTGAGTATGTGTCTTTAAGACAGACAGTGAGAAATAGACAAAAGGAAGTCTTCTTCGCTCCACTGCCTGGCCCAAAGAGTGTGGAAAGGCTGTTTTCTGGTTGGTTGCATAGTGAGTTTGGTTGCCTGAATAATCACGCCAATGAAGAAGCATTCAAGTTAGTATTTTTATCATCTAAACCAAAAACATTATTCTGAGAAGTACTGAGTTAAAGTTCACCCGAGGTGATCCATGTCTTTATGCAGTTGGTCCAAGACTTCTGACTTATTTCAGATAATTGTCAGGTTTATAGACCTGACTGTGTCTTTTGTATGTGTTGGGCTGAGGAGTTAAGCAAATGGAAATTTGCCTTGATGAGGCCTGGCCGCCTGTAATGCCCTGGGTCATGACTGACATTTCAACAGTTGTATTTCTAATTACTAATTTACACGAATACTAATGGCTTCTGAGGATCTTTACAGTCTATGTATGCAGTATTGTGAAAGTGTGCCTCAGGTTTCCTCTCTACTAACTGCTTTTCTGCACTATTTTGTGCCATTATATGGTGTACAACTTTAACATTTGATTAAAAAAAATAATAATAAAACAAAAAAATACGATAACATTGTAAGGGAAACAGGTCAATAATTTAGCTCAAAGGGAATCATTTAAGATTTTAAAGGGAACTCCACCATTAATATGCAAGGGAATTAGGACAGAATCACTGTTTTATGGCTGATCACTGAGACGGCCAGCGAGTCAGTGAACGAGCCGTATGACATCAATTCTGCAATGGATATTTATATCCAAAATATAGTGAAAACACTATTAATTAGCACATGTAACAAGATCGGCAGTTTAAGACATTAACTTGTGAGCACAAAACCCAAGATACTTCTCTTTTCAATATAAATAAGGCTTTATTGGATACATCTAAGACATATAAACTAATCTAACACATGAACGCACGCATTCACACAAGTTTTCAGAAAGAGAGAGAGTGAGGAAATAATTAAAGAGAATGAAAATGTGAAATCCCAAGTTTACAGCAAAATGTGCAATTGCATAGATCTGAACAAACATCAATCACTTAATTAACCCTCGCATTGAGTTCCTCAATGAGGTTAAAATTTATATTAAACGCACCAGTTCAGTAGAATCTGGGGTACTTGCTTCCTGTGTCCGGGGTTCCTTTCCTTGTCTGCTTGCCGAAAGGGGTTTCCCGCTTTTTTGATTGGCTGGAGGTTCAGTCTTGGGAGGCCAGTGATTGGGCGTTGGCTGGCGATGCGAAGCTGTGGTCTGCAGTTGAAGTTTTAGACAGCCTCCCCCCACCACTCTTTTGGGAGATGCGGCGTTAGGCAAACTTAACTCAAAACACGAAAATAACCCCCTTCCTCACAACGGAAATAAAATAAACTAAAGAATAGAATAGATGTAAAGTTTGTGGGACAATGTTGGCGTTTCTCCTCATGGTTTTGGAGGAGATTGCGTGTAAGCCAGAGCACGCTCAAAAAAGCTAAAGAAACATGACTAGGAGTGAAAAGCTAAAAGCCGGATGGCTAAAAGCTAGACACAAAAAGTCGGACCCGCAAAAAGGCAAAAGGCAAAAAAAGCAAAAAAAGGCAAAAGACCAAAAAGCTAAGTTTGATGGTGTCCTGAGTATTTAAACCGGGCTGTTTAACACACCCAAAATGGTGCTTTGACCAATTAGATGTCGTGTTTGCTCGGGGGGTTGTATATTCCTCCTCCCCATTCATAAATCAACTGTTATTTCATCATTCACATGGTCCGCGTTTTTCCCACTCTGGCAGAGTATACATTTTGGACATGATTTCTATAACAAGAAGATGATACATTTGACAAAGAATTGATTGAAAGAAACGTTTCAAGCAAGAAGTTTCAAACACACACATACTAAACATGACTAGCAAATCTTAAACTATTCAATAGTTAATCAAAATCCATTCCCAATAAATGATTAAGACCTGATAAGTCACATGTGGGTGAAAGAGAAAAATGGATTATTTTGCTAGGTCCTTTTAGTGTTCATTAGAGGCATATTCACTGAAATGAAGTTTCTTTGGCATTCTGCTGAAGTAAGGATACGTTCTGTGAAGACAGAAGAGGTTTTTAGAGGCTATCTCATAAGGAAATATTTCAGTCTGTTCTGTCCTAGTGAGGGGGAGGGAAAAAGTCAATCGAAGCTTGTGATCAAATGTCACTGTTTAAAGTGGCGGGGTCACGCTGGCATCGCTTTTGACATTATTCTTGATAACTTGCCCAACTTGACAATTCCTTGGAGATTGTCAATAAGTGTTCTTTTGTGTTATTGTTGAAAGCTGTTCTGTGAAAGAGTTTGTTAGGCTTGCTTCAGACTGGCTAGTGTCTGATTTATGAGCATCCTGTTGTCTTGGGCTTCTGTGGAATTTTTGTGACTCCTCGTGTTTGACCAAATCTTAGATTGTCTGATTCGGTCTGATATCCTACAACATTATGACATGTTTACATATCAATGGCTATTCAGGGCTATTATTTTGCAAACTTTTGAAATTGAGTTTCAAAGTGCAAATTTCTTTTTTTTTTTTTTGTACCATGAAAAATACAAAAACAGCTAATTTGTGAACACATGCATATTATGTGTTTAGTCTACAGGTATGTGCGCTGTAATGACATTATCATTTATTTATTTATTATTAATTTGTAATTATAGGGAATTGATGATTATTAATTATTCAGGTTTTTGCTAGAACTCGGGTCTGAATGTCCCAAATCCACCTGATCCAACCATTCCAAATTTGTTAGTTTTACAAGGTCGTCCAGCGAGCCGGTGATTCTTAATATATTTTAACAACTTGAATCTTTGTATTTTCCTTGGCCACAGGTCAATACAATTATGATAATTTGTACGCTCCTAGCGAGGTGGTAATTATTATAAGTAGCTACGAGATAAGTATCAACCAAGAGGATCTGTTTGGCATAGTTTTAACCTTGAAATTATATGACACTAGACAATTGATTATTTATAAATGAAACATGGATTTTATTGGCTAATCTAGATTACATAAAACCTAACTAAAACATACATATACACACAAAGATTCAAGGAAATGAGTCAGTGGAGTTGCATGAAGTTTTCAAAGTCCTAACTCGTTTAACGAGTGGTTTTAAATTCGACCTAGGAGAAAAACCAAGCAGAGAATCGGTCTTAATTTTACTGCTTAAATTAATTCGACACCAGTTCAGCTGAGTTGAAGATTTTGTTCGTTACTTGCGTTCTTTGGCTTGACAGCTGAAAACAGAGGTGATTCAGTCGCTGTAGCGGACGCGGGCTTCCTGGATGTCTGTTGAGGGAAATTTCTTCGCTGATTGGCTGTTGCTTTGACATCGGAATGACGTATGGGTGACGTCCTTTTGGGGAACCCCTCTCGTGGGGTGTCGATTTCCTTGATGACACAGAGGCGTGAGCCAGTCCTGCTTAAAAGTCTGAGGTTGAAAGACTTTCAAGTTCTCTGAAGATCGCGAAGTGTCACTGAAATGTCTGAGTTCTTAGATGTTCTTGCTATGGCGGTGTTACGGCGCGGCGCTTGTTCGCGCTCACCAAGGTGCAAGCCAAACGTCTTGATCGGGTAAAACAAGCAAGCCACAAGCCCGTGTTGCAGTGGAGTTTTGATCCGCAGTGTAAGTCCATCCCACAGGTCGCTGTTCCAATCAGACAGTGGCCGCGGGGTTTGGCCACGCCCTGTGTGGTTCCTTTATCATGTATGAATCACATGCTGTTTGTGGCGATTATTTCTGCAAGTTTTTAAATCTCTTCTGATAACAGTATTATCACCAGAGAATGATACAAAATATAAACTTTTCACTAACACCAATGTTTGGCGAATAAGACAAGCTCTCATTCAAGCTTAAACAATTGCATACACAGTAATCGTAATTAACTAAAAAGAAAAGTTATAAAGCAACGATTAAGATATCGTGGTTTCAATAACACATCACACATATTTAAGACATATAACATATTATTTGTGAATATAGTTGCTCCGAGACTTTCAATGATTTTCAACGATTGTCTGTGTACCCTCTGTTTCTTTGTCTGTGACAAAAGGAAGTAAGGGTTTTGGTCATGCGGTATAAATCCCGTGTTTGCGGGCCTGAGGTCATCAGTTAATTTACTCATCCTTTTCCGGCTGGATATACTAATTCTATGCATCCACGATCACGAGGCATCCATATGTCGTGAAAAGGCTTTTCAGCTCTGGTACAAAAGGTCTCTGTGGTATCTCTTGATTAGATTAATTCAAAGCCTCATGATGGTGATCCAGTGGCATCTCCGTGTCCTGTATATGAAATCACTACAGCGCAGATGTGTACTGTAGGGTTCTTTACAAAGCTGACAAGCGCCAACTACTGACCTGGCATGCAAAATACAGCATTTTTAGTTGTTTTCGCAGATCTGTGAAGAGTCATCATTTTGACAACGTTGTTCTCTGTGCATGCAACTTTTCAGTTTTTATTACATTGTTTGCGTTTACCTTAAATTGCAGCTAAATTACAGTTCAGAGAAAATTGTAGGATATGCCACTTATAGTTCACTTAAATATTAAACTTGTCATCATTTACTCAACTTACTGTCATTGCAATTTTTTTCATGTTTCAGCTGTTTTTGTCCATACAGTGAAAGTCAGTGGTGTCTCCATTTACTTTAACTTTATAGAAAGTGGGAGATCCCAAATATCTTATTTTGCATGTAACAGAAGAAGGTCGGTCGTTTAGGTTTGGAATAACATGAAGGTCAGTAAATTATGACAATATTTTAATTTTGGGGTGAACTATACTTTTAAGTTATTTTTGTCCTTATTCTTTTAAAAGTCTCACTGCATCGCTGTCTGTCTGCTTTGGTCTCTTAGCCTGTTGTCTTTTTTCCCCAGCAAGCTTTATTTATGGAGACTTTTCATTGATGGCATGATGCCCGAGCAAATTGTCACTTTAGCAGCACTGATGTGTCTGTGTTGCTCTGTCTCCTGTCTCGACTCCATGTCACTCAAACGCTCTGCCAGCACTGCTCCACGAAACCTTTTAGGAGCCATTTACTTGGAAATAACAAAACACAGCCTGTCGGGCAAGAGTCTAAACATTGTGTCTTTCACGAAACTCTGGTAGTAACCCTGGAAAATTATGCATCAATGTAAACTTAACAAATTGAAACCACTGATTGCAAATGAGACAGAAATGAACAAATGAATTGTGGCAATTTGCTGCAGTTTGCTGCAGGCGGAGAGCTTGAGATTGTGTGTATGAATTCAAATTTCATATTAAGCGCATCCCGGATCGTGGCTGAGATTTCTGCCCGTTGATAAACACAGACACAAATGTGGTGCAATTCAATACAATGCAATTAGCTAGCTGAAGGAAGTGAGTGTGTGTTATTGAATTTTGTTGCTTGGTAAAACTTCTGAGAGTATAAATATTAGTTTCCAACTTTAGAACGCAGAGCAAGAGATGTCTAGGACAAAATCACATGTGTTTTGATGCATGCTGCCTCACTTTCTACAGTAAGAAGAGTCTTAATAGAGTAATTCAGCCAGAAATTAAATTTCTCTTGTTATCTTTTCACCCTGATGTTGTTCCAAGGCCTGTATGGTTTTCATTCTTCTATGGAATATAAAAGAAGAAAATCAGAATAACTGTTCAGTGTTATTTGGGTATCATTGAGATACTATCATAGTTTTTATTAAAATGTTGAATGTTTGATGTATATATTTTCGTTTTCATTTAATTTTAGTTAAATGTTAATTAAGTTAGTAATGTTGTTGTTATATATATCTATATATATAGAATATATAGATATATATATCTATTATAATTATAAATATTTAATATATATTAATGTTATTTTTTCTTCAAAGAATTATATTGCAGGTGGGAATAAGTTGTGGACTTTTTGTTGTGCCAACGACATAGTAAGAAAGTAACCAAAATGACTTACAGAAGGAAAGAAAGTCATAAAGGTTTGGAACAACATGAGTGTGAGTAAATGGGTGAGCTGTTTTTTTTTTAATCTTCAGCTCTTTTCATTGAATGCTCTTCAAAATCTGTTTCTTCATGCCTGCCACACATAGCATTAAGGCCATCAAGAATGATATCCCTCTTCACCCCACTTGAGCACACACACACACTCATGCATAAACAAAGTCAGCAAGCATTTCCTAATTACGGCTAAACAACTGTATTCCAGACTTGTCAGACTCGCTAGTGGACCAGTGTGGGAAAGACTGTGTGTGTGTGTGTGTGTGTGTGTGTGTTTCTGTGTGTACAAATTTGAGCATCTCTGGGTTTTGCCCTCAGCATGCCGGGTGAAGGTTAACCAGACTTGACATTAATGGTTGCCATAATGAAAAGCTCAAGCTCTAATTAAGCTCCTCACTGAAGGAAGACGGGCACGAGTCATTCGCATTCCCCAGGAGCACTCAATTTCTTCCTCTCGAGCTCTCTTTCTATCTCGTTTTCTCATCCTTCTTAGACACATAGCCTGATGTACGCATGTCTTTCTCCTAATGGCTAAAGTGAGTGTGCTGTGTTGAGTTTGTCTGTGCTAACACACACTTCAGAAACAAGCCTTTGATAGCGTAAACGTCACTGTCAGCTCATTCTCCTCAGGCATCAAACCCGCGCTGAACCTTCCCTTTGCCAGTTCCCTTCTTTGTTCTGCAAAGACCAGCCTGTCGGGTTTTAATGGACTCCAAAGAGAAATCTGTGTTCTTAAAGATGTCATTAGGCAGTAAATGAGATCTGAGTGGCATTAACAGCATTAGGGAGGTAGGAGTTTCAGAATAAAAGCTGACAATCACTCCCAGGATGGAGCATCTCTATGGTCTCTATTTCCAAAGAGTCCATTAGGAGATTATTAAAAATGGTGATGTACTGTCTCTTCATATCAAGATATATATTTACATACAAACATTGGACATACACTGCAAAAATAATTGTCTTATATATATAAGACAATTATTTTTGCATATCTATAATAATTGTTTCTATTTTCTTAACCACTGTAACTCAGTATTTTAATAATACGAAATAATAATACTACATTAAAAAGATTTGGATTTATGTCAAGAATGAATACATTAAATAACTGTTTATCTTGCTTGACACACACATTTTATAATTAAATAATTATTATTTATTTGCCTAAAATAAGGAATATATATTTTCTAATATAATATATATATATATATCACACATACACATACATGGTTTTATTTATTAATTTATTTTACGTTTATTACATTTATTTTTAAAATAAAGAAAAAAAGTGTGCTAAAGGGCTAAGAAAACAAACTAATTTAATATCTATCTCTGAAAATCCTGTTGCATTTACAACAGGTGCTGTTCTTATTTATGATTTCCTATGATCCATATTCAGACATTAAGATGCATGAATGAGCATGTGCCTACAAATAGTAATTAATATAATACACCCAAACAGTCCCCATATAAGGACTTTCCACACATATTGTAATGCACCAATATGAGTATAGCCATTTTTCTTCTGAAACACAATAAAAACCTTTTATAGGCCTAGATCTACACATAACCAGATGCATTTTTATGCAGAACCTATTTTGTACTTTCATAAGACCTATAATACAGCCACTTAGTCAGTTTATAATAAAAAAGTTGCAGAAATACATGCATAGTGACCAAATGAGATACAATAAGAGGAAAGCATGACAGTGAAAATGCTCCTTATCTTAAAAATAAAATGCTAGTTATCGCAGACCCAGCAAAGCCACTCTTCGGGCTTCAAAATCTATGCCAGCTGTATTAGAATATTCTGTATACCTTTTCCCTCAGCATGCTGAAGATATCTTTTAGAAGCTGAAAAACAATGGCTCATGCTTTTGTAGCTAATCATTTGTTTCAGTTAAATCCATAAGCCCAGCATGTGATGAGCAGGATTTCTCACCTGATTAGCTCACATTTCACAATCTCTAAACATGTAAATTAAGATTTTCACCCTAGTGATTGTAAATCCTTTAAAGAGCGACAATGGGTGGAGAAGAAATGTCTGTGTCCTGTCTTTTTTATAACTTAATTGGCATTTCAACAACCTTCAGCTTTCTTTTAAAATATCATGTGTGAGAATTGGATTACAAATTATCGCTGCATAATGGATTTAATTTATTTTTTTTGCTTTGCACTCTCACTATCCATTGAGTTCACTATCTGACTCTCACTGCTTTGTTTCCTTTCAAACCTATTTATACAGATCTGGAAATGTTGGAACCTGAGATGTGATGCTTTCATTGGAGGTCACAGTTCTGTTCGGTTTGACCATTCAGTGCATTGAAACTCAAACCTAGCAAACAAACAACATCAACCAACAAAACGATCTTTCTTATTGACGAATGCATGGTATTCTATGACATCTCATAACGCATTGATGCATCAGCCATGAAGGTATAATGGGAAAATGGAATTGTGTTAAATTACATTTCAGCGTGGAAAAGGTGACAGAGTTAGAGCAAAAGAAAATAGAAAGAATATGCATCCAACATGCGACCAGATGAACAGTCACATCGTATTGGTGTTGCATGTGACACCTCCAGCCAAAATGGATGCTCCACTGAGTCTCGTTTATATTGTCTGTGTTCCTCACAAGCGTGCATGCTGGGGTATGATGCCCTTTGCACTCTGTGTCAAACAGCCATCAGCAATAGCATGTGTCACTCCACTAACCTTCAGACAAATGAATCTACCACACACTCGCCTTCCCATCAGCCTCTGCGGGGCCACGTCTGTGCACGCTGACAAGGGATGGCACAACATCCCACCCACAGGCGAATGTATCTGCTCTAAACGTACTCCATGTATGACTGATTGAGTTAGGAGTGCAGCATTCTGCCACAGCTCTGAACAACCATAGGGTGCTTCCTCTAACTCCCAATCTGGTCTGACCATGTTAATGTGATTCTATCGAGGCCCACGCTGTTTCCAGCTGTTGGTGTGCTCCCACTCACGATAGCGGCTTCTCCGCAAGATCTCACTTTTTCTTCCTTTCTCCCTCTGTGAGGATTCAATGCTCTGTGGTTCTGCACAAACAAACAAGGCCTGATGCACAGGGAACAGGATGTGAGATCCTCATTTCCACACTCTTTACACAGCGGGCTATAGCCTCCAACTCAATAGCCTGGAAAAGAGAGAGGTTTAAATCACTGCCGTTTCTTCGAGACACTGCTGGGATAGAGATGCTTGCATTTTTGGAAATATAAATGTGTTTGTGGGTAAAGTGCGAATGAGATTGTTTTGCGTCTGTGGCAAGATCCTTTACCTTGAGTTGATCAGGAACTTAAATGGAATTACACTAACGCCAATTGTTTCTCTTTTTTTTTTCCTTTCATGCTTATCCGATGGTCATCTTCTGAACTCAGTAGGTGAGTAAATATTAATTTCTAAACATTTAACCCTTGTGCTATGCTGAAAATCCTTTTTCCTAATTTGTTGTTCCTGGTCAAAAATGGCCGGCCTTTTAAAAATTGCCCCGTTTCACTCCAATGAATCATTCCTCATCTGTAATTAAAATCTTTAGAAGATGTGGCCACTCCATGAACTTTTGCGGTCTTATCGACAAAGAGCTAGTGCCGAGAATAGAGGCCGCAACTACCTGTTTTCTTCACAGAGCATCTCTTATGGGCATATAAAACAAAACATTTTGTCCATGAAAGGTTGCATGATATAATATAAAACACAAGCTTTTCTTAATCATTTTGAGATTCAGAGAACCATGAATCTATTGTTATTAGCATGTTTCAAGGTGAAACAAATTTATAAATGGAATGTCCACAGCGACACTGAAGGTGTATGGTATTTGAATGATCATGACAAATGTGTTAAAACAGCCTTTCTCGCCGAAAAAAAAACTTAGGGTGGTTTTCAGGTCTTATATGGTTTAAGTTGGTCTCCCAGCCTGCACGAGCAGAGAAGTGCCAAAACCTTCATGCGGATAGTTTCACATTGACACAGTGACCTGTAATATTTTGTTTCCACTTTAACATGAACACACAGCCATTAAATCCCTTGTTACTGGGAGTGACGTGAACATATTTGAGTGTGAGAACAGAATAAAAAATAGTCTCATATGTACACAAAGACTCTCTTTTTCTGTCTCTGACTCTACTGACTATCTCTCTCTCCCTATCTTCTCTAAAAGACATAAAAACACATACCCTTCACAGGGCCAAGGTGGCGTTTACAATGAGTTGCAGAGGGTAGACAGCTTAATTTTACACTTCTGTCCCTGTGCGGCAGGCTCTTGTTGGCTCAGGGTAAGCTGTGTTAATTGGAGGCTGAGCGCTGTGGTTATGGCACCTCCTGTCAAACTGGCAAGGGCTGGTTGGGTCACTAGCAAAGGTGGGGACAGGTCGGCTGAAGTTGTGACATTTTAATTACCAGAGAAAAGCTAGTCCAATGGTGTCAGGTGTGAGAGAGAGAGAATCGGGTAGGAGTACATTTCTCAAGACCAATTTTTTTTGTTTCTGTATTTTCAAACACTGGACATAAAATCACATTTAAAAAGGCATTTTGAAAAGTCTGAGCTGTATTTACAGCCCCAGAAAGGATTGTGATACGATTCTACAGCGTCAACCCAAAGGTCACGCTGGCATATGGAGTTTCAACAGTGAAAAGTTTTTAATTATTCTTGAATTCAGCAAACTTAAAATCAAGAACCATTTCAGAGCTGTTGGAGCCATGCCTTTATAGGTTACCTTATGTACTTCTTAAATGCTAAGTTGTGGTGCTCATGTGTAAAGCAGTCTCGCCTGCAACCTTTTGTCAATGTCATTCCCCCATTTTCCACAATCATTTTCTGTTGCTCTCTACAGTACATTCCAAAACATCACACACAGAGGCAAAATCCCATCATAACTAAAAACCTCCCTCAAAGAAATAGTCCAGGTTCTAAACAAGTTAAACTGATTTGAGAACATTTGTGGCTTACGTCGATTAAAAAAAGAAACTATATATATATATATATAATAAATAATAATAATAAATAATAAATCAGCCACTCAAACTGTATTTATTTATTAATTATTAATATTTATATTTTTTTTTTTTTTTTATTGAACAGTAAGGAGGGAAAAATGAGAGGAAGGGACAAGTGCAATATTTGTGGTAATCCTAACTCAGATTACACATGGATAGACTTTAACCTCTACACACCATTCACATGCATTTTGTTAAAAACAGTCAACAAGAGACCGTTCACAACCCAAATTGTAGTAAATCAGAATATTTAACAGGATAAAATGTACAGCAGAAAAAAAAATATATATATATTTTATCTGTCAGGAAGTGTTTGAATTGTAAAACTGGCTTTTATACCTGAATGGAGCAATGCAGTTCTTATATTTTAATTCCTGTTGAATATCATGCACAATAAGACCCGGAACATGCATTAGTAAAGCTAAAAGTGTCAAATTTGATTTCTTGTTGACTTTAAAATTTGCATGTTAAAATTAAGGTCAGAGATGTTACATTTACTCACACGTTTAACCTCACTTGCTGTAGTGAGGTTAAACAAACCCTGCAGGCAAATCTGGAGGTATGTAACTCAGTGGAGTAACCAGAGTTTCCTGTCCCGTTCTCTTAAATCATTGTGACAATGTGGTCACAGGTATAGTCCTTCCCTCCTCAGGTTAACTCTCTTTCACACCCAGGCCTGGCTCAGTCTGGTCAACTGTCAGGAGAACTGTAGACATGGTGCCGAGGGACTGAGGGGGCTGAGACGGTGTCAGCACGGCTGCAGGGATGTGCCGTTAAAAAGGTCACTCCGTCAGAACAGTCCCCGTGTCCTAATGCGACTCCCACTGACCTTTATAAAATAACGTTAGCCTGAATGCAAAACATTAATACGAAAGGGAATATCACCACCCACCTCAGTCTACTCTCATGGGGACGAGTCGCGCCAAGAAGGCATTGTGTGGATTAAACTCCACGATAATAGAGATTCCAGAATATAGATAAAAGTACACAAACCGAGCCAAAACCACAGCACTTGGAAGAAGTTTCAATACTCATGTAATGTGGTTTGAACCCAAGCCTTCGCTGTTATAATAAAGTACGAGAGCCCTCCAGAGAGGAAATCTGATGGTGTATTGTTTCATCTGTTTTCCACAAAGCAACTCACCTAATTTCGCTTCTTGGCATCCCGGTATTCCCAACACGCTCTTATTAAAGCCCTGCCATTCTGCAAACATGGCTTCCCAGTCTAATGGCAGCTCCCCACGCTTCCCCCGCACTCTTCAAATCAGCGTCGATGCCGTGGGGGTCACGGGCAGGGACTGCTGGTAATGAGATTGGAGCAGCGGAGCCGTTCTTTGTTGCGCAGGTTTCTCGCTGTTGTTCAGACTTTAATTATCGCTAGTTGCGGCTGAGGGAGACGGCTGCTGAGCCCTTGTGGCCTGCAGAGGTATGCAGAAAGGCTTCCTTCTTTCTGAGCGAAGTAGAACCTGATTCCACACAACCCAGAATTCACTTGTAAATATAAAAGGGTTAGTTCACCCAAAAATGAAAATTCTGTAATTAATTACTCACCCTCGTGTTGTTCGAAACCCGTAAGACCTTCGTTCATCTTCAGAACACAATTTAATATATTTGAAATGAATTGATGAAATCTGAGGGCTCTCTGACCCTTCCATAGACAGCAAGGTAACTACCACGTTCAAGGTCCAGAAAAGTACCAAGATGATCGACAAAGTAGTCCGTGTGACATCAGTGGTTCAACTGTAAAGTTATGAAGCTACGAGAATACTTTTTTTTGCGCAAAGAAAACAAAAATAACCACTTTATTCCACATATTCGTCTCCACTGCTTCACTTGTGGAGGCGCGTTCAGGAAAGTATCATGACACAAGCGTGTGGCGGCGCCGGCGCTGGCCCCGATCTGGCGTGATGAGGTCATTACGCCGGATCTGGGTCAGCGCCGCCACACTTCATAGCTTCATAACTTTACAGTTGAACAGAAGATGAACGAAGGTCTTACAGGTTTCTAACAACACGAGAGTAATTAATGACATAATTTTCATTTTTGGGTGAACTAACCCTTAAAGGTTATTCATTGGCATCTATGGTTCTGTTAAGAACCTTTAACATCCATGGAACCTTTCCATTAGACAAAAAGTTCTTCATAGTGGAAAATGGTTCTTTAGATTATTAAAAAAAGTTCTTCACACTAAGGAAAAAAACCTTGTTTTTTAACCTTTATTTTTAACCCTTAAACACATACCTCAGGCATTTAATGACCCAGGACATTATCCACTACCCTCTCTTTTTGTTCAATTTTTTTTTTCCTTTTTTTTCTATGTTCAGTATTTTGAACTCCACCCTCTTCCTTTATTTTAATTTTGTTTTCTTTTCTTTTTTTGTAAGCAATGTATAGGGTCACTAGCGACCTGAGGTATGTAATGGTTTAAGTATATATTGTGCAACAATGTTGAAAATCTGATGCCTCAGTAAGTGTAAATCACCTTTATTTCTCAAGGTGGCGAGATCTAATAAACAATGAGTGCTTTTACATGCACCCTCATAATGTGATCAGAACGGGATTTTGGCAATATTGCGATTAAACTTTACCTCATGTAAACGGAATACTAAGATCAAAATAATGCGATTAAGCTCATAATCGTAGTAACCGTAATCGCATTAATCTGTGTGGTGTACGCATATTGTAATCGCAAAAACAGGCATCTTAATCATATTATTACAGCTCTGGCCAAAGTGTGCATGTGCTCAGATGCACACAAATGTCATGTAAGCTATTTTTCACACAATTTTATGAATGAACTCCGTGACATTATTCTGAAGCAGTCCTGGTTCTACGGGGGGTGCTATAGGGTGTTAAGCACCCTTAAATGAAAAGCAAAAGCACTTTCAGTTGAGGCTGCAAAAGTAGTACATTGGTAAACAGATTTGGCAAACGGTCCAATACGTATCTGTGTTTGCACTCAGGAGAGCTTCCAAGGTTTCCATTTACAATATGTTTTTGCTACATTGAGCATTGTAGCCAATCACCGACATATCTGTTGATTTCTTAAACACAATGGCCAATCAGAGGCATTTAAGTTTAAGTGTCCCCTCAAAGCTCAAAAAAACTGAGTTTTGTTCAGTGCTGAGTTACGCAAGCTCTCCAATTTTCTCATTATAGCAACAAAAGTGTAGAGATTACATAAATAATAGATTCATTGATTTTAAAGGAACTTTGTGAGATTGCGATGTTGCGATGTTCATCAAGGTGCCAAATAACCTTTCAATACGTATGTAGTCATGTTTTGCATTTGATGTAAATGGACAGTGGCCAATAACACTCCTAAATATGTGAGTTCAACATTTGTGCTGTGGCAAATAGTGATGGTCAAAATAATCATAATTCTTAGCGAATAATCTGAATAATGAAAATTGTATGTAAACTGGAATGAAGAGGTTTGCTTGTGTCATATAAACATCTTGCTCTGATTATTGGAAATAATCACATTATTGGTGCTCATGTAAACGTAGTCAATGATGACGTGATGCTTCACTCAAAAATCACCACAGGCATAAAACAATAGAATACTAAAGTATCACCAACAAATCTTGACACAGCTCAGCGATTTACTTCAGAGCAAGTTAATCAATTATTAGCATCATTTAATGATGGATCTGATGACAAAGCTATAGGCGAACAATATATTGATTCGGAAGATGATGAAAACCTTAACCCACCCTTAAACCTACCCATACCACCAAACCTGTCCCTAACCTTACCCGTTTCCCACCTCAATAGCATCAAAAGTGTTTTGGGTTACACTTTATTTTAAGGTATCCTTGTTGCAGTGTAATTATACATTTAAGTACTGAGTAATATTAATTAACTACATGCACTTACTATATGGTTAGGGTTAGGATTAGGGTTTGGCTTAGGGGTACTTGCATGTAATTATGCATAATTAATGGTTATTATAATAGTAAGTGCATATAACGTGCAACAAGGACACCTTAAAATAAAGTGTTACAGTATTTTGCAATACAATTTGAACACAATAAGTGCATTGTACTTATATGTTGATGTAAGTACATAGTAGTTAAGGCCACTTAATATAAAGTGGTACCAAAGTTTCAGATCCTTATTATGAGGCAGATGCTGAATGAACCTGAATTTATGTGATGACGATGATGGTGAAGCAGTTGCTCAAAATGTCCTTGCAAGTTCCAACAGATAACAAATTATGCTTTATTTTATTACTTTGTAATTGTTATTAAAATAGCAGGACTGTTTTATACTATTGTGGCAGTTTAGAGATCCATTCATGTTACATTCCGGGTTGCTAAAGACCCACATAGGTAATAACTATTGGCAAAACATTAATGCATTCAAGTGTTAAAAGACCTTTGGTCAGCTAACATTGGGCCGTCATTGAGCATCTGTCAGCTTAGCTTTTGCGGTGTGTTTCGCACCGTCGGCTCTAGTCGGGGGCTTTTTGGCTGATTGAGCAAGTTGAATTGGGGCCTATGCCGTCAGTCAGAGAGAGAACTCTGATTGGCTGTTCAGTTTGAATGAGTCAGCACATGAGAATAAAACCAATAGTGATGAAAGCGAGCAAAGAAGCCAAGACGGCACAGACAAAAGGCTGCTCTAATTTTACATCGTCTTTCCTGAGCATTCCGATACACAAATATTTCCATAATGACATGATTATTCTGGAATGAAGAAAGTGATCAGAATTATTCATATTCAAAATGGTAAGCAAGAATTGCATTCTTTACAGTTTGTATGTGTAAAGTCTTATCTTTGGTTTCCCTTTTTGAATGACAAATATAGACTATTGATGCCTGCTGATATAGACAGTTATTTCCTGCAGGTGCAGAACATACTTGCTAGTTGGCCATTGGCTGTAGTTGTCACAATGTCTTCAAGCACAACAAGCAATGCAAGACGACAACACAGTCGGCTTTCGTCGCCGCTAGTTCTTTGAAATCAGTTCGGTGTGTCATGGCCTTAAGATTGTACTACCTCACTACGGTTCTTCAGAGTCTTCATTTGTTTAAACCAAGAGCGGTGGCGAGGTCAACCATTCCAGTTTGTGCACATGTGTGAAGTTCTGCTATTGAGAATGACTGTTAATAAGAGGATTCCTATGGACAGTGGAGGTTAATAGCACAGCAGAGCGCCACGAGGCAAAGACAGTAGACGCTGTTCAAAGCACAACTATATTTTGAAGCGGAACTATAGCCGCTAGCGTCGCTTGTGGCAACAAAAAGTTCAAAAGCCTGAAAGAAAATGGGTCGGGGGGAAAAAAAGTCCAAAAGAGAGAAGTTTCCTGAAGCTTAGACCTACAGTGCAATGGACATCATGGAGCTCTGCTGCTCCCCATCTAGCAGAGCAGAGTAAAGATTGAAGGAAGACGAGACTTTTTAAAATCATCTGGGTCCTCCCAATCAAAACACAGTGTATTTTTCGTCTTTTCTTTCTTACTTTACATTCATTCACTCACATTGTTTTGTTTATAGTTCCTTCATGTAAGTGTTTCACGCTGTTTTTAAGAGGAGTGAAAAGTATTCACGTGGACACATTTTGACAAGTTTCCTGTTTCCTACTGTGGAATAATCAGGTTGATTTATTCATTTTCACACTTCTCCACTGAGTATGTATAAAATACAATTTTAATGGCACATTTGAAGCTTACAAAACAGTGGTAGGGTCAAGAGTACAAATAACAGGAGTAGGTAAAAGCAGTTTATTTTAAGTTACCTAGTTTTTTTTAATATATATTACATCAGTAAGTAAATTAGGGTGACCAGACATCTCCATTGTCTGGGGACAGTCCCAGTCATTTTTTTTTTTTTATTGCAAGTATTTAACTGCATTGGATTACAATTCATTGTCGAAGCGATCACTGTTCAGATGTTCATGCAGATGTAGTTAATTGGTATGAAACCATGGCTCACCATAGAACTACATTTACCTGGCTAAAATGCACAAAACCTGAATTGTCTCCATGTATTACTTCACATGTAATGACTTAAGAATTGTCCATGGATTATATGTATCGCTAAACTAGAGATGATTTCATTTCAGAAGTCTGGTCACCATAATTTAATGTCTGTATTTCTTTTTTACATTGACAGCCAATATTGCTTACATTCTGCATGAAGCTTTTACACTCACTTGGTAAATTTCAAAGTTTAAACTCTAAAACTGCAGTGTTTACAATACTGCACAGCTGTGCACTGTTTAAAGTGTTTGGTAATGCACTGTAAAGGATATAAAATATGAATAGCTGCATTTTCAGCCCGATCGTTCTCTCGCCATCTCTCTTCTATCTCATTTCTCATGTGCTTTTATACTGACATCTATTTATCTGAAGGCAGATGTGATTTTATGTTCTTTACGAGGCACAAAAAAATGTGTCACTTTGAAATGCAAATGTGTGTTTGATCAAGTGGCATTTGGGAAACTTGTGTAATGATACGTTGCTGTTAACTTGGCGATTGTGGCAGTTTGAATCAAGGCAATTTTACTGTGAGCCTGCTTGGTTTTTACAATGGGTTGCTGGTAATTATTTTAGACGTCGATCCAGAGGTTTTTTTTTTTTTTTTTTTTTTTTAGAGAACTAATAATTTCATTTGCACTTCCTTTTGAGCGGGTACACTTGATAAATGAGACAGAAAGTGCATACTGAATCAAACACAATCTGGATTGGAGCATGAATCCAGATTCAAGTGCATATAGATAAGTGATAACATAGTTATATATTGAATATGTATTCATGACATACACAGGGGATAAACTGGGGTTGATATTATATACATATATATATATTTATATATATGGCCCAACCCTTGCACTGCCCTTCATGAACATCCACACCACTCTAATTTGCATTCACTTTTCAGTATTGTGACCCATCACCTCTTCATATGCCTTTAGAAAGCGCAGAGTAAAAGTAACGACCTCCTCAGTCACATAAGAAGGATTCACATCACATCTGTCTTAACAGACACCTCGCCCTGGAAGTGTGCCGTAACACTTTTTTGCCTTTAGTACAGCAATTTCATGTTCTCGATCACCCACACCTCTCTGACAGTGTCTCATCTGTTCTGTGGCTCAGTAATAACATCATGTTCTGTGGCAGGGTGCCACTGACGGCCCCACTCTTGCGAGAGCGAGTCATCCTTGTAGCTGGGCTTTTTTAGGAGGTGTTGTGTAGAAGGGTCCATGTTCGGGGCAGCGCTTCATTAAACTCACAAGATACTGCATCAGCACATGTTGGAAGTGGGACTCTTTATCACCGTCTGCTAATGGCCGTCTCTGCCAGACCCCTTAGAGTAGCATGAAAGAGACGACACTGAACTCTGACCCCATCCATTGGATACCTATGATTGCATGAAAGTCTTACCCATTATTCGAGATCGACACAGGCTTTAAGAGGTGAATACAGTCAGGACTGGAAAGCATTTGCATTTCTCAGCTCCTCTGTGTGACTGCTGACATAGCAGACATCAGTAACACGCTGCCATTTTTAATCATGACACCTTGTAATGCACCTCTTTATCCGATGCACCAATAGGGCTTGCCGTCTAAACACGGTTCTTATCTTAATGTTATGCTAAAGCACATTTTCCTTCTGAAAACAATGAGACCCTCTGAAGGAGGAAATCCAAGAGCAGTTATTGTCACAAAGCACAAAGGGAGAGCAAGAAATAATTGGACAAAATTACATTTGCATGTACAAGTGTGTGAAGGATTGTTTGGGCAAAAATACAATTGCTTTTTGAAAATATCAATTTTTGTGTGTAGACTCATCGCAAGACCTCCACTAAATTAAAACCTTTTTTTTTTAGCATTAAACCGTTTTAACGCTTTATTTTGATTGTCCATTTGAGACATTCACTGTAAGGGACTTTGCAACTACCAGTCAATAAAGTATTATTGTCTACTTAATATCTGCTAACACTTTATTTGTATGGTCCCCCAACAGACATGTTGACTGTAGTTGCAAATTAATGAGAGTTCATTGACTTGTAATTACAAAGTTACTTATAGTTAGCAGAATGTGGACTATCAAAATGAAGGGTAACCATGATTTGAATATTCACTAGATTAGTATCTTGTATATAGGTGACGTTAATACGGTCATCTATGCACTACATACCTGGTCGGTGGTGCTGGGTAGTAACTGATTACATGTGATCTGGATTACATAATCAGATTCCAAAACTCGAATCAATTTAGACCATGTATTGAACAAAATTAAGAAGTATCGGACACTGGTGGTGTATAGTTGTGAAACACTATGTTGTCATCATTACTATTAATTCTGGAAGTCTGGACAAAAATATTTTAAACCTGAAAAACTTTGGATGTGTAATTGATATCATTGTTGTTTTCATTTTTATTAACGTTTGTTCACATAATGCCGGGTTTCCATTTTTGTCAGTCAAACCCCTTAAAATAAAATATTTACTTGAAATATCTCTGAGGAAGTTAATATTTCAATAATTTAACAACACATTCACATGTTCACAGTTCTCTGATGTCAGTTAATGGTCACACTGACATGCAGGTAAACAAAAAATATTTCTATTTTTAGTGTTCAAGTGTTTAAACTGCTTTTATTTTACATTTTTATGATTTAATTAATTATCAGCTTTTTATAAATACACAACCCACGTAGTTATTTATTAAGCCCGTTTATATATAATGCAAAAACAGTAAAAAAAAAAAAAAAAATAATATAATATAATATATATAGATATCAATATATATATGTGGGTGTGTTTTGTTTGTTTGAGTTATAGCAAAATGCTCGTGTTGTTAATGGTAAGTTTAAAACGAATGTCATAAAAAAGCAGTCTAAAAGTACTCAGAATACATTACCTAAAATGAGTAACCTAGATTACCTTACTAACTACGGATTTCATTATGTAATCTGTAATCAGTAACAGGTTACAATTTGTAAGTAATCTACCCAGCACTGCTGGTCGGTAATCCTGCCCTGATTGTATTATTACTACAGCATTTACTGTAGCCAGAGCTGTGATTTAACCTGGTGCTGTGGTTGACGCACACGCTCCTCAGAAATCAAGGCTAAGTGGAGGATTCATCAGAGACCAACCGGGACCACACGCATCTTCTTCCCGTCACGTAGGCAAAGACTGATTGGGACAAATCCTTTTCTCCCTCTGGTGTCAGGTCTCATTCACTGATCTGAATGCTTCTGAAAGAGAGACTAATGTTTTGAATAGAGGTCCCTCTCAATGTCACCAGACTGGCAGTTTAAAATGAGACGTGCCCATCACGGCAGAAACAGCCGATGGTGGGAGGAGCAGACAGATGTGTGTCTGAGTGATTTGAAGAGGTATCCTCTAGTGCTGGGAAACGTTGAGAGATTGTTGTAATAGGCGCTTCTCCGCGCACGTATGGCTATTTTTAGTGCAAAACAGAACAGATAAACAGTCGAAAATACAAGTGTGAACAATGCAAGCTCTTTAGACCCAGGTCGACACACACGGAATCTGCAGTCACCAAACTCTTTGTAATTCATAAAATAAAACAAATAACCTTTATAAAAGGTGCAGCCAGTACTTTTCATGTAATTATGTTATGTTGTGCTGGTGGGAAAGGCATTGGTCTTTGACTTCTATTTTGCCATGCAGAATCATGCAAACTGAGGAGTTTTCATTTTCTGATGACATTATAGAAATGCATTATTTGCCGGCAGTGATGATTAGTGTATTCTGCAAAATAAAGCATTCAATAACAGGAAGGTTAGTGCAATGAAGCAAGTAGCATTCCGTTGGCTGTGTGATTTTAAATGACTGCCTTCATTAGGCGACCGAATGCAAGTTAAAGGGGTAATTCACCACTGGAATGATGGGCTTTTATAAAATTCGGTTGCCGATTCAGTAGAAATGCAGGGGAAAAAGTCAGCACAATCATGGCATTCTCTTTTTTCCCTTTTTGTTTTGGCATACTACCGACATTGTAACAATATAAATCTAGCTGAAAATCGCCAAATTTATCCTTGAATAAAATGGCTTTTATTCAACATACTAATATGATGTGACTTGTACATGATTTTAAATATTTTATTATTCTCTTGGTTGCGTAAAACCAGATTAGATAGATAGATAGATAGATTTGATTATTTTTCATCTGCCTCTGACAACACAATACTTTTATTATGTTTATAAATCCATATGACACATTCCCTCAAAGTCTGCTCAGAAAATGTGGAAGATTATCGTCTGCATATAATGCAGTGTCTACAAAGTCATCGCCAATACAATAGTCATCACTCGGGTCATCACTTTTTTTTCTATAATGAGAAATCTGTGTGCGCCATCAGACTGGAGGTTTTCTTTTCATTTCCCATCTCTTTCTGGAACGAGCTGTCAATTATTCCATCTTACTGTCGTTTGATCAAATGAAGACGCTGGGATTGGAATCCTATTACTTCCACCGCTGCCCATATTAGTCTTTTTATTTCACTAGGTCGACATTAGAAGCAGAGCATTCGCACGCTTTCAATCCCAGCCAATCAGTCACAGGAGTCAGACGCCACAGATCCGGCCACACCAGAGCTTATTTCCATTCCTCACACAACTCCTAATGGACGCGGTCCTGAGGCACTCCGTAGCACCGTACAGATGGATTGACTCGAGTCTTCTCCGGGAAGCTTTGTTCCTATGAAGAGGTATCTCAAAGAGTGAAATTTATTTTGATTTGTAATGTTTCATGGACTTTTTCAAGGCCATCTTTAGCAGTTTCTTGCTCTCTTCATCTCTCCTCTACTCTTTTCCGTGTTTTTTTTTCTGGATGTCTGCCTTGGGCTTTCTTTTAGTGTCTTTTTAGTTCTCTCTGAGAGAATTGCTCTGATATCAAAGTGGCTAAGCCTCCATCTCACCCTCAGGTTTTTCCTCTCCACCCCGCTGAAGAGTTGTCCTCACTGCTGTGCAGAAACAACTCAAATGCTGGAAGACAAGTGCATGGGTTTCAAACAAACAAAAGCAAAAGTAAATATGCACACACTGCCTGCTTTGTTGCTGCACCAGATTCACTAAAGGAATTATTCAGTTTCTTTGCCATGACACTTGATGACTCTCAAACTGACCTTGACTTAAGTCTCTTAACCCTCTGGTGTTGTTCGGTCATTTTTTTTTACATCATTGGAATGGTATGAAACTCGGTAAAGGTTTTAGCACTTGATATGTCAAGGTATATATATATATATATATATATATACAGGATATAATCAATATTAATTAGATTTTTTACATGACAAGGAAAGTTTAGTTCAGGTTGTAAAATGTCATGTGGTGCAACTTCCTAAAATCACTGAATGTATGAATGAATGATTCATGATATTTGCAAAAAGTAATCTAAAAAACAAGGATTCCAAAATATTTGAAACCAAAATGATTGCAAAGAGCACATTTCGAAGAACTTGGCACGTGTTTTAAACAGTTTTTTTTTAAAGGGTTTTTGTTTGTTTGTTTTTTTCTCTGTGAATAAGAAATACATTTCTCTTTCTTGTTGAATAAGAAACGCATGAAATCACCCCAGAGAACTCATATCACGTACACAACTGGTTATATAGAAAAACGGTGTAATGGCACCTTTTCATATAACTCTATCCTGAGACAGACTAAACAGTGATGCACAATATTAATTTGTGGACAAGGATTCATTGTGAGAATTCCACCTCACATCAGTGACAAGACAACATATTTGCTGTCTTCATCTCACTGTCTGTTGACACCACCAATAGTTTTTTTTTTGAGAATTTCCCACTATTATTTCCCCTCTTTTTCTTTCATCTTCGCCACTGAGAGATGGATTGTCATCTTCCGGCATTCTCAATATATATGAGCAACCAAAGCTGGCCCACATTCATTCATGCAGCGCTGCTCAGTTATAAATCAAACAACACACCTGTGGGCCGTACCTTCTTTCCTCAGCAGATGTTTTGGGAGTTTGAATATCCGGTTGCTCTACCACAGACACTTTCTGATAACAATGTTTTAAACATATTAATTTCAAAGATAAAATGGCCTCCCTGGCATAAAAACAAGACGGCATGGTGGACTGCATTAGCACGGCTTTGTTGAGCGGCAACTTAAGAGCCATCATCAACACTTACACTTAATTGCTGACACAATTCATCTTGTCGATGTCCCTGTGCAGCTTTTCTTCTCTACTGTAACAATTAAATGAAGGCAAAAAAAACAACTTCTCTGCTCAGAGTGGCTGGGGATCAGTGAGGCCGAGTTTACACATCATATCTTAATTTATCTTTGTAATGGTGAAGGGGATACTGAAACGACCTCTTTTTTGATGTTTCACACCTCACTGAAATAACACACCATTGTGACTGATGGAAATATGTGTACCTAGAAGTGCTATTTGTAGAAGTGCCAACTATTTGCATCTTTTTGAATAAGAACTCACACAATTATTGTACTGTAGGTTTTTAAAAAAAAATAGTCTAAACCACAGAAATTAGCCATTCACACTGGTAAATTTGGTCAGTCCAGTTGAGTAGACTCATTTACTTTAAACTGAAAATTCAGTCAAAAAAAGATACCCACCAAATTAATAGTTTTTCCCTGTGGAATAAAATTAAATAAAATAAATATTGTGGGCCAGTGAAAGCAGTATTTTGGAAAGTGGATGTAGAGGTTTTCTTAGGCATTTGTTTAGGGTGAGTTCACACCAAATATTCACAACAAGACACACTGAAACTTGTAAGTGCTTGCAAAACTAGATGCTTTGCAACATTCTGAAGCTGCTGTCAGAGTTTACCAAATTTGAACTTTGAAATGCAGCAAATTGCATCTTTGCATGAGCTTATGTTTCCCGTCTTCCTTAATTACATGCATATAAATGTAAGTAAATGGTACAAAAGTTGTGATTTTTTAAAATACTTTTTTTTATGAACCTAGTTAATAAAATCTAGCACATATTTGGGAAAAACCTACTGCAAACCACTGCAAAGCAAAATGTTCTGCTGGCCCTGTGTAGAGTCTGTCTGCATTTATTCTATTCAGAGAGTGGCAAAAAAAGAGCAGCAATTTCAGTTGCCATATGGAGGCTGTGCCACTCGCGTCCGCTGTAAACAGGGTGTAAAACCTGCCATTTTACAGCAATGTGACTAGACGAGAAGATCTATCATTTCCATAGCATTGACTTCTTACTTCAGTGTTTATGGCAGCTTTCTGTATGAAGCACAGCTGTCGGGCTTCCCGTGAAAGCAAATTAACATCTAGCATTCAGACGGCAGCCAATCTGATATCGCTAAACAAACAAAGACATTTAAGATCCTTAAAATCATGTTTATTATTATTATATATTATATGATTTATTTTATTACATCATGAATAATAAGGTTTCTCATTTGTTTACTGGCCTTGTTTGGCTTGATTTGTTCAACAATATTGTTTATATTAAAGATGCTTTTTGCCTCCTGGTACAGTGAAAAAAATATGAATTTAGACCATCCAAACATGAATAATAATATAATACTAATAATACTAATAATACTAATTATTATATTATTTGATCAGTATTATTATTTTTATTATTGTTGTTGTTATTATTGTTATTGTTATTGTAGTTGTTAATATATTTGTTGATGGGAAGTAGTAAGGGACCAAATGTGTCTGTAGTGTTACACAGATTTGAGATCTCTCAAGGTCACTGCATTGTTAATAAGACAAATTAATCTGCCATTATGTTTGAATAAAGCATCTGGTTACATTTTAACAGATTAAAAATATGTATTTTTCAACCATGTGTTCACTTCCCCTACCACATGAACTACCCTTTAGGGTTTTTATTCCATGCAGCTTTGATCTATCTTTATATTTAATCTTCGTCAAAGCAATGGGAATTCACTGTTCAAAGTTCAATTCTATGAACATCAAAAGTGCTCTTTTATTTTGTTAACTGGGAGTGAATAAAATATCAGCACCAGGGTCATTTGAGAACAGGTTACATTTGAATTTTGAACTCTTTTTTTTTTACATTGCAACATTTTACAGCAAATTGGTTTTTAGTACGTTGAAATCATTACACTAGCATTCACTGTATTTGTTTTGATACAATGTTTTGATCTGATACAATGAATATTTCACTTGTACAACTGAAACAATGAGCTAAATAATTTATTTTATAAAAGGTCACTTGATATAGTTCTGTATGAGAGAAAAGTATGTATTACAACAAAATGATAGTGACCCACCAGAAACCAAAAATAAAGGCCATCTACTTTGTTGCCAGAAACACAGAATTCAGAGCGAATCTCCAAAGATTTTCAATCAAAAGTGAACAAACCAGGATTAATAAAAGTGTGGATGCCATATGACACTATGCCATTCTCTGGTTATGAAGCCTAGAAGCAGTCTTTGGAAAGATTTGATGAGATCAGGAGGAAAGACAGACCAAAAAGAAAGAAAGAAAGATTCAATAAAGGCTTATGATAGTTGATGCCACCACGAATGCCCCCGTGTCTCTTTCCGAATGGCTTATGGGAAAAGCACAACACCCCCAGGCCTCTTCTATCTGCCATTTATAATTTTTAGAGCCTATCATCACATGCAATCCATCTTTGTTTCACCCCGCAGCTGTCCTGTTGTGTCTAATGCCTTGTGCAACTGATGTATAAATATGCTGGCTTCATTGCTGATGTTTATTCTGACTGCTCTGTGTGTTTGCAGCAAAGGAGACAAATCTTCATTAGAACGGGAGCCATCGCGCCGTAGCCAGACTGGCCCCATCATGTGTTGGCTTATTTGTTTTTACTCGAGAATGCATGACAGGAAATGAGTTTGTACATTCAGATTTGGGGGAAAGATGAGCACACACACACACACTCCGAAGCCTCATCTTACATTATCCACTGTCAGCATGCAATGTTTATTTGACTATTAATCTGCGGTAGCCAGCTGAGCCTGAAGGATCTTATGCGTACATGGTGATAAAGCGTGCCTAGTTATTACGAGGGAGACTTATGCATCCAGAAGTTGAAATTTCATCTCTACGATCCATCTAATGATTCACAGGAGGACAAGTGGCTCATCGGGGCCCTTTCAACCCTCTTATAAAGTGAACCCACCCCACTGTAATTCAAAGGGACGAAATCTGCACGACATTCAAAGCCCGTCATGCATTTGGACTATTGAAGCCCATGCTTTTAAAAAGGTTGTTCCACACTTAACAAATTTCGCCATAATGATATCTCCTGGTTTTTACCATCATGTAAAGGCCCCTAATGGGCATCCTTTTCAAAAACGCTTCTGCGCTATCAAATGTAATTTACACGTTCCAGAAACGTCAGCGGATGGATAGAGATGAAAGCAGTCGCCATCTGCTTTTTGATGTCAGCACCATTTGGATTTGTGAGCAGCTCGCTTCCATCATGTTCAGGTGCTGCGCCTCTAGGTGCAATAGGACTTCATTTTAAAAAAATTGGCGAATTAAACACATTTTAGTCTTAATCTTGTGTCCTCATCTGATTTCTAGTTTAGACTGCAAGAGTCAAGGCACTAGCTTTTAATGAAGCAAAACTGCAACTGTAACATTTAAGTTTCAGATGCTTTTAACGTAATTCTTAATGTATTTGACCGGTAACACTTTATTTTGATAGTCAACTTTAAACATTCTACTACCTAAAAGTAACTTTGCAACTACATGTAAACTAGCAGTCATTAGAGTATAAGCAGACTGTCTGCTTAAAATATCTGCTAACACATTTTAATGGTGCACAATAGAACTTTAAGTAATTTTGAATGTATGTCAGCTTATTCTACTAACCCCAACCGAGCAGTCTATTAATATTCCAATGACCACTAGTTTGCGTGTAGTTGCAAATTAATGAGAGTTATTTGACATGTTGTAAAGTTACTTATAGTTAGTAGATTGTCTATAGTAGACTATTGAAATGAAGCGTAACTATCTGACCTCATGAAAATGGCAAGATAGTACATATTGTACTCACAAACATATGTCAGTTCTCATGCACTTGCATCTTGAAATGTCATCTTTCCACATTTTTTGATGCTTTTTTATGTAATGCTACCTTTTTTGACCTCATGAAAATGGCAAGAGAATACATGCTGATCTCTTTCTAACACTTTCTGCTTGTCCATACGAATGTATGTCTGTTTGTATCTTGAAATGCCATCTTTCCAAACATGCACACAGTAAAAACTCACTTTGCTAATCACAGAATGAGCATTTTAATGGAAACTGATCTGTAGTGGTGGCAGTGACCCAGCTATAAACCCTCACCTTCTCTGAAATGAATGAGCTCTTATAGACCAATTCATTTAGCACTGACCCCAAATTCACAATGAATTATGTATTCATCAATCTGGAATGATCCCTGGCATTTTCAAGGTGTGTATGTGAAGCACTTTTAAGGAGTGTTTTGAGCATATGAGACGGTTAGCGAAGATGACAACTGTGTGTGTCATTGTATGATTCATTTAGGGTAGTTGGATACTAAAACAATTTGCAATATATATATACTGTATATCTTTTTTTTTTTCAAGATTCAGAGCTCATAATATTGCATATAGCACTACAGGCTTAGAAATTACACGAGTAAGTAATGATAGAATTATTCATTACATAGTGACAAAGTGTGTTAAGCTAAAAATAAAAATAAAAAACAAAACACTACAAAATACTTTGACTATTAGAGTGTTGTATTTGAAGCCTACTGAAGTCATAATATAGCTTGTATAAAGATCGAACTGAAACTAAACATTACTAACAAAGAACCACTGTGACCGGATCAAGTGAGTTAACTCAAAAGTCCTCAAGAACCAGATCATTAAAAAAACAAACAAAAAAAAACTTCATTTGCGTCTTCTTTTGAGTTCTTTTGAATTTGGTTCAAAAATCAGACCAAACCATTTGTTCAACACACTGATTCATCCATAAATCAGAGTTCAACTCACTGAATTGAAAGAGTAAGTTATACAGGCTTAGAAACAACATGAGTAAGTAATGACATAATTATTCCTTTCAGCTCAGAAACACAAACAGCCTACATCATTTATCAGTTTTACATGTACAACTGAACTTTGACAGAAAATATAGTGACATGACCATTTCACGAATGTAAAATCAACCGCAAACAGCTCAAACGCACAGGGTCTATTTTGAAATTTATTTAAACAAAAATATTTAACAATTATTTATATATATATATATTTATATATATCATCTATATATTATAGAGAATATATATATATATTTATAATATAGAATAATATATAAAAGTATATCCTGACTGTGAGCAATAATAGCTCAAGCTTTCAAAGCACAGATCTGCTGATTAATTGTTGATCATCTCCACATTTCTGCTGCATTGTCCAATTAGTGATTGCACAGCAGATAATTAAGAGCGTCAATCAGGCCCTGCACCTTGGAGCTGAATACCGTGTGCAGATTAGAGAGGGCCATGAGTGATTGGCGACAAGCGGCTAAGGCCAGAAGCACAACTCCGTCCCCCACGGGGAAGGACGCGGGCATAAATCTTCCCTGTCAATCACATAAAGCTCTTCCTCGCTAACACATCCAGGTCAAGGTTGGGAGAGTGATTTAAGAGAGATGAATAAAGAAGTGCTGGGTGACAGTAAATAAGAATACATGACAGGATGATGTGCATATGGTTTGAGATTAATGAAAAATAAGGAGGCTCTGGATCTGTAGAGTGTGAGGCGTTAAGTCTATAAGCCACGAATATGACGTTTAGATTGATGAGACATTTTCCTCCGTCTCTGAAACTTGCTTGTGATGTATTGTTTTATTCAAGGAATAAAACACGTTTACATTTTTCACTGTACACCAAAATAAATAAATAAATAAATAAACCAGGTGGAAACAACATTTTATAATTTTATTGAAAGTTTGAAATTGTTTTTATTTTTATATTTTCTGTTTTAACAAATTTTTGTTAAAGTTACATAAATTTTGTTGTGAGGTTTTGTCTTAATATTATCACATAATATATATATATATATATCGTTTTTTGTTTTGTTTGTTTTGTTGTTTTTATTTCAGTTTAAGTTTTAGTTAATTTAATAAATTTTATTTAAATTTTTTTATTTTGTTATTTATTTTTTATATTTATTTTATTTTTTGATTTTATTATTTATATTTTTTTATATTATTTTTATTATTAATTTTTGTAAATTGCTTTTTTTTGTTATTAGATTTATTTTATTTATTTATTTTTTTTATTATAAAATTTCTTGTTTTTTTTTTAATTATATTTATTGAATTATTGTTATTTATTTTTATTAACTTATTATTTTTTTTCTAATATGTTTTTATTATATTAAAAAAAAAGTTTAAAATTGTATATGTTTGTTTTGTATTTTTTTTTTTTGTATTTTTAATACCTTTTATTATTTTTGTTATTTTTCTTTATGTTATTTAGTTATTATAGTACAGTTAAACTAAATGAAAATGAGAAATATTTCATTGGCAACTAGCAGAAATAAAATACACAAATAAATAATAATAAAAAGTTAATTGTTTTAGTCAACTTTTATTTAATTTTTTTAAGCTTTAATATTATTTAATAACCCCATTTATTTCCATGATATTCCTTTAAATATCTTAAATGTTATGATATGTAAATATGGTACCATGGTATTCTGATCTGATACCATGGTACTGGTGCAACCTACAGTGCTATTACTAATTATAGTACTATGGCTGTACCGTGCATATATTTATTCCTTTCAGGCTAGCAATCATAATAGAAAATATAGTATTTTCTTATAATGTCTAAGGTGATAGGTTTATTTACATTTAGCAACTGAGGCAACGGCCAATAGATGTGGTTTCATAGATGAAAGCCATTAACTTTTTCACAAGGCTGTTTAAGCTTTAAGTGATTGGTATTAGTAATGCAGGCAGGATGATGCTCGGATAAATGCAGGATTCAGTGGCTACAGCGAGGGAGATGCAGGCCGTTGATTGATCTGGCCATCAGCTCCGGCCCAATAGGCAGAATTCAATTAAGCATAATTTGGCTCAGACACCATTTGTGTTTGCATTTGCCTGGGTCCCCAGGTCTGGATTAGCTGAACTCCAGCAGGGCTGTCCCTGTTATTATGCCTTCAAATAACACTGAGTCTGAGCCAGCAGGTACATACTGAAACCATGTCTGCCGCTGGTCTAATTTGTCTATCTGTCTTCCGTGATGGGCTTTTCATCTTTGAGCCAAAGGACACAAAGCCGACAAATGCAGTGTGTATGGCGATTTCTAATTTCAGACAGGTTTAGTGTGACAGCACAGAGAGAAAACACAATAATAGTGAGATTTATTCATTTCTAGCCTTCTCTAATTAGTCTAGGGGCAACACGGCAGACTGTCCCGGTAGTAACAGCCAGGATTAGGAAACAGTCTTCTCGTGCCACTGGCTAAATGGAGGCTTCCAGTGCAACATGTGCCCGTGGGCACATAGAGGAGGGAGCTTAATCATGCTGTGCATCCATATCAGAGGCAGAGACCGCAGGTTCAGTGCTGGGCAGTCAACCCCTGCTGGCAGATGCAGTAACTACACCTTTATGCAGACACAAATCTCCACTGACGACCATTCAGATATCTTATTTAGAACTAGTTCAGTTTAAAACTATACAAGCATTACATATTGAGCCAGTTCTTTTCAGAGAATCAACAACATACAGCACAACCAGTGTAGTCTGATTCCTGAATGCATTACTTTACTGAGCTGGTTATTTTTAGTGAAGCAAAACGTATTACTTATTAGCCATATCACCCTGTAGCCCAAGACTGGTTGCCCACTGAAGTTAAACAGGGTTGAGCCTGCTCAGTAACTGGATGGGAGACCTCCTGGGAAGACTAGGTTGCTGCTGGAAAAGGTGTTCGTGAGACCAGCAGGGGGTGCTCACCCTGTCTGTGTAGGTCCTAATGCCCCAGTATTGTGATGGGGACACTATACTGTAAAAAGCACCATCCATCGAATGAGACGTTAAACCAAGGTCCTGTCTCTCTGTGGTCACTAAAAATCCCTTGGCACGTCTCGTAAAGAGTAGGGGTATATCCCTGGTGTCCTGGCCAAATTCCCTCCACTGGCCCTTGTCAATCATCTCCTCCTAATAATCCCCATACACTGAATTGGCTCTATCTCTCTCTCCTCTCCACCTGTAGCTGGTGTGTGGTGAACGCACTGGCGCCGTTGTACTGTGGCTGCCGTCACATCATCCAGGTGGATGTTGCACACTGGTGGTGGTTGAGGAGAGTCTCCCTCATATGATTGTAAAGCGTTTTGGGTGTACAACAATACACATTAAAGCGCTATATAAATGCATCATTCAATCATATAACATCAAAGTGAAAGATATAACACCAACATGTCAGGAAAAAAAAATCAATGAATAAATAAAAAATAAATCACTGAGTTGGAAAAAGGATCACCCCCTTGTGTCAGTATTTTGTGAGCACCTTTGCTTTAATTGCAAGGCCTTATTCTGTAGGGGATTCTGTCTTGCAAAATTTGCCCACCTTCTTTGAGAACTGCTCAAGGTCATTTTAAAGCTGATTGGAGTGTTTGTGGACTGCAGGCTCCAGTCATTCCACAGATTTCGTGGGCGTTTAAGTTTGAGCTCTGACGGGGTAATGCAAGGACATTCACCTTTTTCTCCTTCAACCACTGTGTGTCCGTTTTGCTGTGTGCTTGTGTCAAGGTCATGTGGACAACTTTCTGGCAGAGGGCAGCAGATTTTCCTAGAGAATTTGATGGTATTTTGCCCCATCCATTTTTCCTTCTATCCTGACAAGTGCTCCAGTGCCTGCTGCAGAGAAACACCCCATAACAGGATATCACCACCTCCATGCTTTACTGGAGGACTGCTGTTATTTGGATGCTGAGCTGTATTGGATTTCCACCAGACATATCGTTTGGTGTTGAGGCCAAATAATTACATTTTGGTCTCTTCTGCCTCAGAATCTTCAAGGTGTGTTTTGGCAAAGCTCAGTCTGACTGCATGTGGCCTTTCTTGAGGAGTGGCTTTTTTTTTTCTTGCAACCCTCCCATACAAACCACATTTGTGGATGATTTGTAATATTGTTGTCACATGCACACAATGACGACTCTTTGTCATAAATTCCTGCTTCAGAGTTGCTGTCGGCCTCTTGGTCGCCTCTCTGACCAGTCTCCTCCGGCTCTTTCATCCAGTTTGGAGCGACGTCCTGATCCAAGGTGGGTCTATGTTTTACCAAATACCTTCCACTTCTTAAAAAATAGACTTCACTGTGCCTCTAGGCATTGATAAAGCCTTTGATTATAATTTTTTTTGTATCTATCTGCTGACTTGTGCCTGATTTACTATACCCATTATACAGTGCAACCACTGCAATTTGATTCTGGAACAAATGAGTCTTTTGAGCATGTTCTTTTTTTTATTCAATCAAAAACATACAATGCAACCATGTTTTTTTTTTCAATTTGTCAACAAATTCCAAATTGAGTCCTATGTGCCCTGCCCCTGTCTGTCTCAAATTTATCACAAGATAATTTTATACACCTATTGCCAAAAGTTTATTCATTAGAATCGTTAACGAAACAGTTCAGGAATGTAAATCATTAACAGGCTTTGGACCAGAATTGTTGAATCAATATCCCTAATTAGACTTTCTTAATGGAGACAAACATCTCTGGCTGCAACATTAGACTAAGACAGTTACCGATGCAATGGTCCACTGGACACATCCTCTAAACACACACACTCTTCCTGGCCAGAAGTATGGAAATATGGGAATGGATGGAGAGAGGTGATATTTTGTGTGTAGAGGGGTGTGTGTGTGTGTGTGTGTGTACGTTCTCAGCCGAGGTGTTGTAGAGCCACTGTGTGGCTATGCCATACTGCCCTGAGAGTATTTTTTGTCATGATTCACAGAGGGTGAGTTTTGAGAGCGTCGGGCCGTCACATCTCTGTTATTGCCAGATAAGCAGGGGTTTGTGGACTGCCAGTACTGTTGGAGGGTAAACAAATTACAGAGTGAGATGAAAACATTACAGAGCCCATAATGATCCCTGGCTCATCAGTTTGAGTCTGTCTATCCCCCTCACTTAAACAAACACTTGTTGATTGTAGGAATGACTTCATAGTGACACAAGATCTCATGGAGACTCGCGAGATCAAACGTGACTAGAGAAGAAAAACACGTGGAGGACAATCGATGTCAGCTTGGCTATCATGGGTATCACATCACAGGCAGCCTGATCAAGAGTCATAAATATTAAAGGTGGGGTAAGTGATTTCTGGTAGCCAATGTTGACATTTCAAATCACCAAAACAAACACGTCCCTACCCCAAAAGGGTCTCGCCCCTATTTTGATAGCTCCGCCCCACACATACGTACGCAACCCAGGCAACGATTACTTCTGTGAAACAAAGCAAAACCAATGTTACACTGTGTCTACACCAGATGCGAGCGGTGCGGCATGACTAAATACTATACAGTATAACTCATTATAATCAGTGATGCTGTCTACACCATAGATATATGTATATACATATCTATGGTCTACACTGGATGTGGCGCGGCACGACACGACAAAACCCCGACAGAAATCTGCTGCTGCGCTCTATTTATGATGTATTGAAACAAATTTCAAATGATTCTCAACGGTCGCTTTGTCGCGTCCAGTATACTAGACAGACTTTAGCTGTTGCGGCGCAGACACGGTGTTACTCATCTATCGAGAAGAAACAAAGCAACCTCGGTGTCCGATCGCAGGCCTTCCGCTCCTTGAGTTCTCTCCAGCGCTGGAAAGCTGATCCGATATTTACACGGGTCCTACTTCTTGCCTTATCGTAAACCTTCTTTTGTTCCGCAGCCATTTTCCTCTTTTGTTTTTTATCTGCCATCTCTATCTTTCTGTCGCTCGGCTCGGCTAATGTCCGTCCTGTGCACTGAACGCTCTCTCCTCTGCATCATGTGTAGACATGCCCCTTACTGCTGATTGGCTACAAGTTTGTTTTGCTATTCGGCCCGAATCAGTTTTCTAAAGCGTTTTTAAAAAAAATACATACCCCACCTTTAAACACCCATTTGATATACGATTTGAGTTCGTGGAATGCGCAGTCTTGATCAGGTAGGGAGCGTGAGCAGTAAAATAATCATAATGACACCTCACAATAGAGGATGTTTTGGACATTTTTGGACATTTGGATATCGTGAATAAAGAAGTGGCAGTAAATAAAAATACATGACAGGATAACAGTATGTGCATACAGTTTGAGATTAATGAAAAATAAGGAGGCTCTGGATCTGTATGAGTGTGAGGGGTTAAATCCATAAGCTATGAATATGATGTTTAGATTGATGAGATGTTGTCTTCATGTCTGAAACTTGCTTATGTGTGATGCATTGTCTTATTCAAGGCACAACATACACTTGTACATTTTTATTTAACACAGCCATAAATCATACATAACCAGAAAAAAGCAGAAAGAATCTATAACAGTATATATATATATAGAATATTTTTTTGTCTCTTTCCTCTTCTTTAAACACACACATACAGTACATCTCTTTAAGTATTCTTAGGTATGTTAAAAAAATGTAAACAGACATCACTATAAGCATATTTTATGAAACAATTTTTCTAATGGCAACTTAAGTAAATGTCTTATTTAACATGCTGCTTTTATTACCAGCGTTATTTTATTATTATTGAGATATTATTATGTGCCTTCATGTGTAAAACTTGCTTGTGTGTGATGCATAAAACACACTTTTAAATGTTCACTGTACAAACAAACAGTAAAAAAAAAATAGAATAGAATAGAATAGAATAGGAATAGAAAAGCAGGGAATAAGAATCTAGAGGCAGGGACATAAATGCCACTTAAAATTATTTTGCACCACCCCATGTGTACGCAAGCAGCAATTATATTAAATTATCTTCATAATTATCCAATTACTGTAGATATAAATCTATAAATAATTTTTCAAACAACATTTTTTGGTAGCTGAACTAACCTGCGAGGTAATAACACCCCTGCTGTGGCCTCATCTCATTCCATTCCATCTGTTCTACATCATCATTATAACATCCAACACTAAATCAACTCAATCTTGATACATTGACACTCAGTTAATGTTGTTTTTGGTGGTTAAGGGGTTATGACAGTTGGATATTCTTAATGGCATATCCCCAATATTATAGGAGGCATGAATGCTAATTAACTCCCTGCTGGGGAATAACTTAATCGACCTCGCCGCTATTTTCTTAAAGGGATAGCATTCTTTACCTATGATGTAAATGGGTGGCAATCCATTCACAAATGTGATCTAGTAGTGCTAGGTTAAATGCTATTGTTATAAGTTTTCCAAGTCTTTCAAAATCAAACTGTCAGGTTTGATAACTCAAAATGTATCACTACCGAATCTTTCCTCAACAAATTTGTTAAAAATATCCTACAAATGTTGTCAGTAATTAAACAAAATATGCTCTACAAGGACAAAACAACTTCTGATTTAATTGGATTCTGAATAGATCTGGGGAAAATAAAAAAATATGGGAAGAGAAATAATAATTATTACCTAGCAAAGAAAAAACTCTATTCTCCAAAAAAAAAAATACTAAGAATAAAAAGGTACAATCCTAGAAAGCCAACTAAATAGCTTTTTCAAGCTATAGCATCATTTTGTAGCCCTTACTTTACATTCAAGAAAGTAATGATATTCACACATTAATTCAACACTAAATAGTTGTATCACCAAATTTTCATTAAAAATAGCTCAATATAACATTATATATCATAAATGATGACACTGAGTTGTTAATTATCTATTTAAAGTAATCACATGCTCAAAGTGTGCTTTATTGCATGAAATACTATACTTTATTTTTACCTCAGACCACCAGTCCATTCACTGATGCATATACATCTAGTCGGATTACTCGATTTGCTGACTCACGCAGCATCAGGATGCCTGCTATACAAGACTGGTTTACCATCCAAACCAAACTGACCTTACATTCAGAACTTGAAGGTCATACCAACCCTACCACACATAGTTATGACTCAGAGGGTAGCCTGGGAGGGCAAGGGAACACTTCAGGCAATTTGTGAAAAAAAAATAGGCGTCAGGTGTCAGACACACCTTTCACTCAGAACGGGTTAACCTGATGGTCAGTTGTACTGAATGTGAAGAGATTAGGTTTAAGGGCATTCAGGTGGAACACAGTAGGGGCGTTTAACTGCGGTCGTACGCAGCTGGAGGGGAGGAGAGAACCTCAAGGCATGCCTGCAGTAGTTCAGATCCTGGAACATGCCTGGAATATCAACAACTACACTGACCATTTATTCATTTCAAAACATTAAATACCACTGGCAGTAGGGCTAGTCAGGTTGGAACAGCCACCGTTACTATAGTGTGAGTTTTGAAATGTACCGTTCACACAGCAGCTCATAGAGACTTGAATACTGTCTGTATGAACGTGCAACTGAAGTTCATATTCTGTTTATGACAATTAACTGTAGCCGTAACAGCAGTGACTAGCATAAATAGCAATGATGACGACATCCAAGGCCCTGTTTACACCTGGTATTAGGATGTGTTTTGGTCTATAAGATCACAAGTAGACGAGGGAGACAAATTCCCATTTACACCTGGTCTTCCTTTGTCCACTTTTGACCACTTGCCGTTTAAAAAAAAAATTTTTTTTTTGAGGGGAGGCTCTATGGGCGTGTACATGAATGTCTGTGTAACACATCACAATTCAATTGTCAGACCATATGGAGCAAATGCAGATGCAACAGAATTATTAAAAATAAATAAATAAAAATGTATATAATAAAAAGGAAAACATGAAAGGAAATAAAATAAAAAAAAATTTATGTTTTTTTTCTTCTTCTTTTTTTCAGTTACTTCATCAATAAATTAATGCCATTTTTGTTTTGTTTTTTTACTTTTGCCAAATTGTGGCTTCAGAAATGATGATTTGAATAAATGAAATCTAAACAGTTTTCTTTTTTCTTTCTATTAGCGCTGTGGCCTGTACCATTAGAACAGGGGTAGCCCCGTGGCTTAATGGACGAATACAGTGGTATTACTGGCTTAACCCCTTCTCAAGCGCCCCCCTATTTCGGCATGGTGACATAAATAACATACCCAAAATAAAAATGTTGCTGTTCATGAGTCTTTCTGCCTTATTTGAAATGTATCTAAATTTATCTGAAAATAAATAACAATTAAATGTATTGTTTTGTCTCTATTGGTAATTGTAACATTTAATAATTAGTAATATGGCTCTCTATAGTTTACAATTCACAGTAAATAAAGTATTTATAAAGAGGGTTAGTGTCATTCTGCCCACACTGGTACATTAGCAGTAATCATTCATAATCAGCAATATGCTGTCATTCACCCTGACCGGACGTGGCTTGTTATTGTTCGATTGTTTTCTCCTCACCCAGCTTTGCTTTGAAGGACTTGCTTATGGGGTGTACTAAAGCAGTAGTGCCGAATGAGGGAGGGTGCAGGAATCTGTTGCCTCCATTTCACTGGTCTCCACGCACGACTGCCTGTGCAGCTGGCAGTCTCCAACGCTGAGAAGATGAGGGGGAGAAGGAAGGGTCTGCTCTGAGGCCGGCTGCCTGAGCATCCAGGCGGAACACTGCCAGATGTGACCGAAGCGTCGCTGAGCTTGAAACGTGTGCAAATGCCTCCACCAGAGTGGGCGAACTTAAGCCCCCAGTTCAACCCTAGCTATTTTTTACCCATCCCTCTCTTGACTGACCTACATATATTTCCCTGCTGCTTGAGGTGGTTTGGGGGAAATGAAACAGGCCAGTATTTTGCTGTCCGGATGGACGCACTAGGTGGTGCAGTGCTGCAAATAGATGGAAACTTGGGAGGATATGTTAACCTCCTTGAGCAGACCTCCACTTCCCTTTAGTGACCACACTGGTAGTGATGGTAGTAGTAGTAGAGTTAATGTTGTCAGTTGTCCCTTTTTAGCCTTTAACATGTTTAGTCAAACTGTTCTGTTTCTTGTTTGTCAAGTTGATGAAAACCTGGGAATTTTAGTCAGTTAAAACTTCACGTTTTAGACACGCTGCATAATGGTTAAACTGATTTTACCTCATCTAGTTTCCTTATTTATTTTATCATCATAAATATAAACATAAACTCTACATTATGGAAATGGGTAAAACTTAAAAGCTTCTCTCAAAAGCTAAAACAGCGACATTTCTAATATGAATTCCAATAATTCCAAACTTATATTCACATCTTTCTGCTAAAGCAAAATTAAATAAATAAATAATGTTGAAACAAGAACAGAAACAGACAAACACACAATTTGTCATACAGACTGCTACAGGGTTGCTGTTGGGGAACACAAGTAATTGCTCATTAAATGGTTGATGGCAGATGAGTGCAAGGTTTCTAAAATTAATAAACAGAACATACGGGAATATTAAGTAAATCTCTCAAATATTTTTAATGCATCACAGTGCTTTGTACCATATAGTAGGGTCGTACAACTAAATAAATAAATAATAGATGCATCAACATTAGCATTTTGGCCCATACAATAAGTATTTATTTTGTTCATACTATAGTCAATAACTGATAAATGGAAGTTACTGCAAGTGAATGTTGGCATTGCAACAGTATAATGGTGTTAAATAAATGCAGTTAATCAAAATTAATAATCATGACGACAGTGTCAAAGGAAATAATTGACAATTATGATTTTTCAGAATTGCACAGCATCATAGGCTACTGTCATCCACGTTGAATATTACCACATGGTATAACAACACACTCATGTTACAACCAAACATCGTCATTCATGCAATTCAAACTGTCTGTTATTGAAGAATTCTAAGCAAATATTGCTCTGTCTCAGCTAAAACAGCCATTGTATGCCAAAGAGTGGTTATGGCACTATTGTTACTACACAATAATTCATTGCACTAACCGTAAGAATTGCTATGCTATCTAAACTATGCTAGAAATATGCACTTTACTATGTGTATCAATTTAATCTTTACAAGCACTAACGAACACTGTGCTATATACAGTTTTGGTGAGGAATCACCTCATCCAATAGAAAAAAAATGAATTGTGATTGTGATTATGGAATAAAGATCTAAACTAAAAACTTACAAGACAGTTTGGAGGTCATTGGACTCATAAAAAATATATATACTTTGTTATTCTAATTAGCATTTAGCCATATTAAAAAATAATTAGCATTATAATCATAATAAGAAATGTGTTGGAATCCAAGTCAGGGTGCAACTGACATAGTGGTGGGTATTTAAGGGAAGTCAAGGGTTAACAAGAGCACTGAGTGCGATAACAGCAGAGGGGTCAATCAATTACTGCACCGAATGGACGATGCAATAATACGCATCTCGTAGTAGAAGAGAGAACAAAAAAGAAAAAGGAATAATTCATCTGAGCTCAGTATTCCTATAACATGATAAGGCAAGCAGAAACCTGATGACTCTCGGCAGCCTGGAAGCGGGTCTGCTGTGTCTCACAGCCGTGAGATAAACTCCTCCGTCTACAGTCTCTGCAAGCTTACCCGAGTCATCTACAGAGGACCTTCACAGCAAACACACACAAAAACAAAGCAGCTCACAGCGCAGCAAACGACAGAATGAGAAACACTGCAGTGTCCAGGCAAGCCTGCTAGCCTTCAAAGATGAACAGCCCAATATATTTATAAGAATTCATAGTGGATCTTTGCAGTTGTTGATTTAATAATAGCTTGTTGGAGCAGCAGATGCAGGATTTCGCCAGGGAGAATTTATATAAATCAATCTTTGGACTCGTGTTTAGCTTTAAACAAGCCATTCATCACATTTTACTGGAGGCAGGACAGAGGTATGACTGATTTGTTTAGTAATCCATGGAATTCACTGTGTTAAAGACATCCTCCTGGATTCTGGCAATTAGTTATTTTCTGCCTGTGTGTTTTATTTAGCATTAATTTAGAATATGTCATATTTTATAGGTATTAGTACATACCCACACAGAGACGTGGCCATAGCTGACTAAACAGAGAACTGTTTTCAAATAAAGGTAATTACTACAGCCTGACCCTAACTCCAATAAGAACGTGCAAGATAAAATATTTTAATAATTGACTTGTCAGTGTGTCACCTGAATGAATCAGTCTCAAACCTGTATAATTAGACTGAATTAGCTTCATGTTCCATTATGTTTCTTGGAGAGCGTTCACATGCTGCATGCTCTTGTGTTCATAAGCTGTTTGATGGAGCAGAAAAGAAAAAGTCTCTTTTATTTTAAGATGTGATTTTAAAAGATGAATTATTTTCTAATTTGACTGCTATCATGCTGCGAGACACTAAATAAATAAATAAATAAAAACAGCCAGATATGTCCATATACTACGCATGTGCACATATATAAGGTAACTAACATATATGCAACAAACAGGTAGTCTTATAACCTTAAAATGCACAGGTCATGTTCCACAGGCCCGAGCCTATTGATGTGCCAAAGACAATTACAATACCATTTTATTCGGTTTTATTGCTAAAGACTGAGAATTGGTAACAAAAGTAGTGGTTGAAGGGCAAAGGTTGTATCTCTATAGTCACATAAAAAATATAAACATAAGGTTAAGAAACATTAGAGGGACAAAATATACCTTAACTAATCCAACTAAACTCTAACCCTGCTCTGTTTAAAACTTTGGTAGGAAAAACAAAACTTTTTTGTTTTAGAACAACGTAACATTGATCTACCAAAAGAGTAATACTGAATTATCATGACTTTGAAATACTGTTTATGGCCTTGTTATTTTGCAAAATCATATACCTTTGAATATGGCCGTACAGTACAAGCGATCTCTAAGCTGTTGTTTTTGTTTTATTCTTATTTCGTAACCATTTTATTTATTTATTTATTTATTTATTTATTAGTATTATGTATTGTAAGAACTATGTTAGAAACACACACACACACACATTAAAGTCATCAACAAACTGGTGGATGGCACACAAAAATTAGTATTGATTAAACAGTACTCTGAGATTTAAAGTGGAATGAGCAATATGTGCCATCTTCTCCAATTCTAGATAGGCACACATCAGGGACAGCTGCAGAGTTCAGCATGACTGCCAGTGTGACTCCCATTATACAGTACTGCCAGCAAGAAACTCGTCATCTCTCCACTGAGACAGCTCATTGCAATATTGATAGCTGATGTCAGCCATTGTATTTTTGAGCGTGCATGTTTGTGACTGCACATGCAATATGTACCACTTTGAAATACAAGACATTTGTCTTCTAACTAGATTCCCTTTGGAGACAGAAATCTTTAGGGCCAACTGTCAATGCTAACCAGTCAAACCTGGCCCCCCCGATTGACATGTTTCTTTGTGCTGGTATCTTCGTGCCCACCTGCGGATAGATACAGGAATACTGTTGATTCTGAAGACTGTCGTTTTTGCACTATTTTTTCCTTCTCTTACTCTTACTATGTTCTCGTATCTGTGACTCATTTTCTTTAAGAGGGTCTCAAATAGTTATTGCTGACAGCCTTCTCAGGCCACTCAACTCTAATGGAGTTCAACTTCATTTGCTTTAGGTATGTTTCTGTGTGAAAGATGCCGTGTTGACAGGCTGAAGAGAGGCCCTTGGTGCACTTCAACATTGCGTGTTAATCACACTTGAGTACTTGAGAGTTATTCATTGAATAAATTCTTTAAATTAGGTCATGCAACATGAAACTATTTCTTAATGGATGTCTGTATGAGGAAAGAGCTCTAAAGTGGAATGTTGTAGTTAAAACATTAAAGTTTAAATCTCTCTCTCTCTTTCTGTCTCTTTTGTTTCAGGAGTGAATGCCATGTTTGCTCAGCAGCCTCAAGACTTGGTAGTTGTGGCTGGTCAGCCGGTCACGCTACCCTGCTCCATCCCTGGTTACCACGGTGTTGTGCTGTGGATCAAAGATGGCCTCGCTTTGGGCGTCGGAAGAGAACTTATAGGTAACAAAGTCATAAACAGTGAAAACATCACCAATTTAGGTTTTGATTTTGATGCTGGTTTCCCCATGAAGCTTCCTAACTAGCTTAATCTTAACATGCTGGTGGACTAGCTAGTCATCTTCACTTATAAGACCATGCTGCTTGACTGACATAACCATCTTCACAAAAAAGACCATGCTGTTCATCTAGCTTAACCAACTTTACAATAAATAATGTGCTAGTCGATAAACTTAACTAGCTAACAAGAATAGATACGCCCCTAGTTGACTAACTGTCTTACATCGCCACCAAAAAAAAAAAAAAAAAAAAAAACAATATGATATATATATAGACAGCGTACAGTATATATATATACTGTATATATATATACGTATATATTATATCTAATGAGTAATTAAGCTAATTAAGTCTTTCTTGTAAAAAGGTTTAAGCTAGTCAACCAGCATGGTCTTTCCTCTCACTACGGCTAAGCTATCAGCATGGTCTTTCTCATGAAGCTAATCAAGTTGGTCAACCAGCACATTATTTCTTGTAAAGGCAAGGCAAGGCAAGTTTATTTGTATAGCACATTACATACACAATGGTAATTCAAAGTGCTATACATAAAATAAAATAAAAACAATAATCACAACAATAAAACAAGGAATTTAAAAACTTATGAAAAGTATAAAAAAAAAAAAAAATTCGATTAAGAGGTTAAAATGAATTTAGAAAACGATTTTAATTAATATAGTGCAATCAGTTAGGACATAGCACAGTGATCATTCAGTAAATGCACAGCTAAACAGATTAGTTTTGAGTCTGGATTTAAATGTGGTTAATGTTTTAGCACATCTGATCTCTTCTGTAAGCTGGTTCCAGCTGCGGGCGGCATAATAACTAAAAGCCGACTTTTTTTGTTTTGTGTGAACCCTTGGTATTTCTTACTGACTCGATCCTAATGATCTGCGTGGTCTGTTAGGTTTATATTCAGTGAGGATATCTGCTATATATTTAGGTTCTAGGCCATTGAGTGATTTATAAACAAATAAAAGTACTTTAAAATCAATCCTAAAAATAACTGGAAGCCAGTGTAAGGACCTAAAGACTGGTGTGATATGCTCAGATTTTCTGGTTCTAGTCAGAATTCTGGCAGCAGCGTTCTGGATGAGCTGCAGCTGTATAATGGTCTTCTTGGGAAGGCCAGTGAGAAGACCATTACAATAGTCCACAAAAAAAGTTACAAAAGTTTCTCCAAGTCTTGACTGGAAAAAAAAAACCATCTAATTTTTGCAATGTTTTTGAGATGATAATATGCTGATTTATTTACTGCTTTGACATGACAACTGAAACTAAGGTCTGTCTCCAGAAACACACCAAGATTCCTCACTTGATTTTTAGTTGTTTGACCCCTAAAATCAAGGTATGCATTCACCTTGAGAACATCATCTTTGTTTCCAAATGCAATGACTTCGGTTTTTTCTTGGTTTAACTGAAGAAAGTTCTGGCACATCCAAATGTTAATTTCATCAATGCATTGGCAGAGTGAATCAATTGGGGCTGTAGTCATTTGGTGATAAGGTTAGGTAAATCTGGGTATCATCTGCATTGCTGTGATAGGCGATTTGGTTATTTCTCATTATTTGACTTAGTGGGATCATTTACAGGCTAAACAAGAGCGGTGCAAGACTTGAGTCTTGTGGGACTCCGCATGTAATGGACGTCCACTTAGACTTATGTTCTCTTATACTCACATAATAACCTCTATCCCTTTTAAGTATGACCTGAACCATTTAATTACATGCCAGAAAGCCCAACCAAGTTTTCCAGTATCTCTAGTAGTATGTTATGATCGACAATATCAAACGCAGCACTGAGATCTAGTATTACCAGCACTGATATTTTGCCAGAATAAGAATTTAAGCGAATATCATTTATTATCCTAATGAGTGCTGTCTCTGTGCTGTGAGGCGGTCGAAAACCAGATTGAAAATTGTCCAGGTATCATTTGAGTTTAAGTATTTGTTCAGCCGATTAAAAACTACCTTTTCAATAATCTTAAAAGGAAGATTTGATTTTGGTCTATAATTGCTCAAAATGGTGTTATCAAGATTTCTCTTTTTCAGAAGGAGTTTAACAACTGCGGTTTTCAGGGAGTTTGGAAAAGTCCCAGAAAAAAGTGAGGCGTTCACCACTTCTAAGAGATATGCTTCCAAACAGTTAAGCACCCTTTTGAAAAAATATGTGGGAAGTGTTTCAAGATAGCATGTTGACGATTTAAGGTGCTGTACTATTTCTTCCAAAATTTTGCTAGCAATTTCTTCAAAAGCAGACTTTTTCAAACTTTTTCCATAAAGTGAAAGCTAGCATGACAAGCATTAATATATCTGATATATAGATATATATATATATATATATATATATATATATAGATATAATTGATTAATTAAGTAATTAAGTATTTCGGGTAAAAAGGTTTAAGCTAGTCAACCAGCATGGTCTTTCCTCTCACTACGGCTAAGCTATCAGCATGGTCTTTCTCATGAAGCTAATCAAGTTGGTCAACCAGCACATTATTTCTTGTAAAGTTGAAAGGCTAGAGAACAGCATATATATATATACTAATATGAGTATATATAATATCTATAATAATATATATATATTATATATACTAATATTATATATATATATCTAATGTATATATATGTATATATATAGGGTGGGGTGTGGTTTCTCCTCCCTTTTTTTCTTTCTTGGGTGTGTGTGGGGTATGTATTACAGAATATAAAGGAAAAAGTGTCCACAGCTCCTGCAAATTTGATTTAATTTTACACTTCAACTAGCAGCCAGTCTTCATCTGCCTCTCAAATAATCAAATTGGTTTTAAACAAGGCTTTTGCTAATTAAAGCTGACTTTGGTACACAAGTTTAAGCTGGAGGGTGTGATTGCTTTTTAAAAACTGTCCAATTGGTGTCAGGCGTAGAAGGACAAGAGCAACTAAAATATAACCTCTTAAGTACTTTTAACGGTTGATAGCTTGTGAAGTGTGTAGCTCATCCCCACATGCAAAGTGCTGCTTGTCTGGGTAAGTTGATTGCTTAATTCATGCTAACAACCATTGGATTCCCATTCTGTCCGCCTACAGACTTAGAACATCACAAACTTCATATTCAGGTTGGTCGGAAACAGTTGGTTCACCTTTATGACATTTGCATTGGATTTCCTGGATTACAGCGCATGGAATCCTCGTGGGGAAAGAGCAGGTGTAAGCATCATTTTGAAAAGTGTAGATTAACAAAGGTCTCAATGCTAGAACGATTCCCATATGAGCAGCATAAAGGGTAAATCAACGTTTTACTCCATTTTCCTAGTACAGATACAGCTCTGCTTGGCGTCCTGGGATATTTCCAGTGTGAAGCATGACGTAAAGCCCAGTTGGCCTCTTTAAAAACAGTTGCTGGGCTTATCCTTAAAATTAAATATGTATTCCACTGGAGATCACAGGTCTATTTGCCTCTGACCTTCAGTGGCTTCTGCTCTGTGCTATTTTGGCACTGATAGTGGCCTTTAATTAGACCCCAATAGGCAACTGAGCCCTGATAAATCCTTTCTGCTCCCAAGTTTGTTATTATCAGGCTCCTGGGAGCTGGGCCCTGGCAGTGTAAACACTGGGAGAAGATCTTTAAAAGTGGTCAAAGAGGAAGAGAGAGTGAATTGAAGCCGGGGTGGGGGTTTATAGGTGAGAAGAGGTTCTGCGCTTGCGGGCCTCGCGATTATGAGAAAAGAGACAGAAAGCGGCACTTAACGGCACATCAGCTGCAGTTTAACAGTCACGGCCGGGAGCTGAGGGCCAACCCAATCCGAGGCGAGCCAGCCCCATCTAGCTCTTTATGCGGATCAATGGCGGGCCAGACCTCAGAGGGCCATGAAGAATTTCAATGAAGTTCTGCGCTCTCTCCGTCTCTCTTTTTTTATGGCATGTAATTTTTTTTCCGAGTTGCCGAGAGCCCGTGCTTAAGACAAAAGAGCTCTTTAAAAGCAAACTTCGGGTACAAGGGCGGAGGTGCACTGCTTTGACATGAATGACACTTTAGAGAATAAAACTCTGCACAGCTGCTCCTTTTATCAGTCTTGCCTGCATCAACAAGTAACACTGCATCCAATAAAGAAAATTGACACATCGATGACTACGTACTCTAAGCCAGCAGCTGCACACATTAAAAAAAGAAGAGGCAAGTACAACATTAACGCAACATTTCAATATCAGCCTACTCTGCTATTCATGGAAATGGCTTGTCTCATTCAGTGCAGTTTCAGTTCGGGAGAACATTGACTCAGCTGAGAAATCGCAAACAATATGTTTAATAAATCAGCAGACAAAAGAGGCTGATTCATATCAGTCTCCACATTCTTTGCGGAGCTCCTTTTGCTCCTGGTTCTAATTAAAGACATCAGCTCAAGGCTGTCACAACCACACAAATAAAAGTCATGTATATGCATTGTGTGCATTGCTGGTGTAAACGTGAATACGCAAACAGAACCAAAGAGGGAGATGGCACAATCATGCATGGACATAAAGAGCCAAGAAGCATGCTGATTCCAATTCTGACGCATTGTTTTAATTACACTCTTATCACATCAGTAATCCAAACAGTAGCTTTCGGATTTGTGCTGCTCAGTTCAAAGCCAACATTTTGTGGGAGATCAAAAAGGAAAAATCTACAGGAAGCTCCATAGTCACAGAGCAATGTCAAATGTCCATTTGTACTAGGATTTCCACAGCATCAACATTTTCAGTAGGTTATATCAATGCCAGGAAGTTTCATTTTTCTCAATACCAGTTTTGATGCAACAAAAAGTATTAGTAAAGAACTAGCAAATAACTTTTTTTTTTAAGCTACTAATAATAATTAAAGCTAAAGAACAATATTAAAAGATTAGTTATGAGTGCAGAATTAAAATAAAATAATACGATTAAATTAAACAAAATTAAATTAAATTTAATTAAATTATTAAATTGGCAGAGACTCCACTTCATGATAGTATATTATATTAATCAATACATACCATAATATATAAACGAGACATGCAAACATTTGAAAACAGCTGCCTGTCAGTCAGAGATCATGGGGGTACCAAGTCAGTACTACTAAAACTTAGAAGAGCTGGGGGGTATTGGAAAGCAGGTTATGTGGAAATACCCGGGTATGTTTTAAGGGTGTAAGTAAGCAGAAAAGGAGGTAACGTTCGGGTATGAAGAGCCCTAGCAAAACTGCCATAGAAACAGTCAGGAGCAAGTTCTGTTCCAGGGTTACTTTACTGCAGAGCTATCAGCGCGTGTGTGACCTACTGACGAGACTCCAGTGGGTGTGGGATTAAAGTAAATATGCAATATTTATTAGATACACTATTATAACAAAGTATTATTTATTTTAATTTATTCTAATATATTTATTATATTATATTTTATTGTCACCTCACACAGTATGTGGTTGTCCTGTGGGACTTGGATTGGCATTGTAAACATACTCTGAGTTGACTGAACTTACTCTGGGACGTGTTTTGGAACTAGCATACTGTACAAATTAAGCAAGGTATGGGTTAATCAACTGAGAGTTATGGGCAAATGTGACCATTAGTTAAACTTGCTTTCTGGAATTCCCCCTCTAGTATCATTAAATCTTTTGATTTGCCGTGACTTGGAACTCAAGTACCATACTTTATTATCCCTGCTTTCTACTAAATGTATCCTAACCTTGGCACCCTGAATCTTAAGAATCAAACCAAATGGGAGAAAATTAATGCTGTGTATGTAATTAACACATTTTCTCTCAATCATTTCCTCTGTTCGAGCCGTCAGGCAGATACACTCGCTCATTCCCGAGACTATTAATCACTGCGTCACGTCTCCATTCACGGCCCTTTCCCCCTTCCATCGATCCGACATAAAGACTAATCCTTTCCTGTCCTGATGGATTCATTAACTCTAATGGGGCTATTTTATATTGTTTGCTTTGCTTGACGTGGGTTGTCTTAGGGATTAATTGTGATCAATGACAGCATTATTCTTCTCTCTGACATCCTCTGCTGTGCATTTCTTGGGTGAAGCATGCATGATTTATATAATGATATATTAATCTAAGAGATATCCAGAGGAGAGATGAAATGTGCATCATAGCGAACATCAATGATAGGCACAATATTTGGCTTTATAAGGCAGTGCATTTGTATTCAAGGGTCCGGCTCAGATAATGATACAGGTGGGTGGATGTAATCTCTAGATCACAGTCAATCATTGTTTGTTATTTGACTGGTGTCGACTTGCACAAAGACTAGCTAGGATTGCTCCTTCATTTTATTACAGATCACTGCAGGAAGTAAATTCCCACTGATTTCAAACTCAAGCACTCAAAGTCTAAATGTGCTTTATTATTTTTTTTTGTGAGGGAGGGTTTGTGTGTGTGTGTATGTGTGTGCGTGCATGTAACTTGTAACTTCCCTGTGGATAGAAGTGACTCACTCAGCAAGTATTAGTATTAGTATTAGTATTTTGTGTATATTTATATGTGTCAAAGTAGTGCATTTCTGCAGAATCTGTGACTTGTGGTTCCATTAGCAAGTCAATGCCAAGGCATATTGAAGTAGTTAATTTTGCAAATTACTGTGAATTAATAGAGCTTGATAAATCAGTAATGTCTTTAATAGCCAGTGCATATATTCTGCATCCATCTGAGAAATAAGACCTAGACATTAAGTGGCAATAGATGCCGCCTGCAACAAACCCATCAATCTCTCATCAAGAATAAACACAATATCGAACCAAGCCAATGGCCATTAAAATTACTCAGTTTGCTTCCCTTGGTTTAACTTGCCACCACCATAAACAGCACTTGATTTGGCTATGTTCACATTACAGACCTCGAATTGTAACCTGACAGTTGCCACAGTTAATTGTATTGCTCAAAGTTTGCTCAATTGGAAGACATAATGGAGTATTAATTAATGCTTCATGTGAGTTTCAACTGCAGATTTTTCAGACTGCCACAAATTACATAACTGCAACATACAGTACAGTATGAATACTGACTTGGAGAATACAATTAACGTGGATAGCACAACTCAGATATTTATATTTGAATTAACACTTGAGTTCATATAGAAACTCTGATTACAGACTTTGAAATCACAGTTTGAGATCTTCTGCAACTCTCAAATAGACATATGAGATTATTTTGAGATCACTTATAAAAAGCATGAGACGTACTGTAAGTGAAAATCGCTCCATTTAATCTTTCTGCCATCTAGAATAAACAAGTGAGATATTAAAGGGATGATTTGTGATTTTTCTTTTATATTTGTTTACTCTCGAGCTGCTCAGATACAGAACGAGGAGCAAAAATTCTACATTCTCAAGCAGAAAAAAGTAAGGTCAAATATAAGTAAATAATTGGCCGATGTCAACATAAGCTATTCCTTTTACATAACAGCCTTTCTTCTTAATTGATTCATTATCGGCATATTCTTTGAAAGACCTTCAAAACAACTTTCCAAAGTAGTCCACTTAATGATGTGGGCACAGTCTGTTTTGATGGCTTATTAAATGTTTGTTTTTTGGATTATTCTGCCTCTTTTCTGTCTCCCACTCACTTAGAGAAATTAAAAGCTGTATGTGGGCAGATAAAACACATTGCACCATAATCGTCTGCTGCTCTCTCCTCAATAGGGAAAATGAGAGACACTTCATGGTCTATTAAAAGTGAATGGGATCCAATGAGGCAACAGGCAATAATTGGCATTTTCTGGCACAGTGATTTCAACAGCCAGGCTCAAGGACTTCAAAGCCATTAGTCCAGTCCAGTCTATTTTTTCACTCCTTTCTACAGCAATATGTTAAACATCCCTCTTTCAAGCCTCATTTCTGTAGATTACAGTGATGGCTGTGGTAATAGCCCGTGGTAGAGCTCAGAAATAGGTTGGTCTTCGTACCACACAGTACTCGAAGAGATCTAGGTGATATTAGGGCACCCTTTCAATTTGACAACGGGTGATACATCTCTAAACAAGTGGAGTCGGTTATATAAACCCAATCAACCACAAAATCACATGCTGTTTTAAACCTTTCAGTTTGAAAAGCAGATATGCTTTTCGAAGCCAACAACACTTTAAATAGAAAACAGACTTGTTCGCGTCGAGTGCCCCGAGAGCACGAGGGTGCATGACGATTATGTCACAGAGAATTCTCTGGAGCGAACATGAATCATATCGATGGATGCTGTAAAAATCAATATGCTGCCACAGGTCATTCACTGGGAAAGATTTAAATGGCTGCTCCGTGGAGACTGGAAGCAGGAACTGGAAGCGAAATCACGTTTGAAGGTGTAAATTTAGCCACATAAAAAGCAATATTGAAATCAATCGAGGGATAAATGCACAGCACTTGGTTCTGTAGAGAAATCCACTGAGATCAGCTTCTGACGCCATTAAGTCCATATTGCCCATCAAGCATCAGTTACCGTCTTCACTTGGAAAGAGAAACTGCATTAACAGCACTTTTTAGGGGTCTCACAGTAAATAGCAAATCTCTCATAATTAGGAGTATTTTGCCTCCTGAGATCCGTTAAAGACATTAATTCGGAGAGGTTAGGGGAGGTATCTCCTCCCATACTGTACATTTTCTGTGGTGACAAACCAAGCTTCTGCATTCTCTCCATATGCAAATTCCCGGCAAATAGCCTGATGATGTGTTTTAAAGGCCCTCGGATTTGCTTGCTATTGTAAAACAGTCAGTTTTTCCTGAAATACATCCCACTGAGTGTATTATTAAACCGCAAATCACCATTCCTCTGCATCGGTGCAACACATCTCAATCTTCTTGGCTCTGTGTGCTGCTTACTAAGGGCTACACCTAGAGCAGCGCTCCTGAGGACCAGCTGAACATATTATAGCAAAACCAGCAGACTGCCTCACCTCAATCAACCGTCTCACCTCAGTCATCAGTAAGTCTCACTCCAACCGGCAGAAAGTCTCACCACAACTAGCAGAAAGTCGTACTCCAACCATTAGAAATCCTCACACATCTGCTCATCTTTCGTTTATTTTAGAATGGTCATAGATGTGTTTTTGAACCGATTCTTGTCTCACATTGTTTTTTTTTTGTTTTTTAATTATTATTATTATTATTATTGTCCCGAGAGACACAAGTCGTCAGTCTTTTCACTTTGCAGTAGAAAAAAGCCTTTGGACTGGACTTATATACGGAGGACATAAAAAGTGGGTAAAAAGAAATCGGTATTTTCATTGTTTTTCAATCATCCATGAAAGCGAATGAAATCTTCTACTTCATTATCCCTTCTAGAGATCTCATATGCAAATAATATACAATAAATTCAACTGATGTCCTTTGATATCGCAGCTGTTGCTAACAAACAGCCAGCATTGCATCAGCCGCCAACACTAACTCCCTGTGGCATTCGATGATTACCTTACACTGTCATGAAGCGACTAAAAAGCCACTTTAATTCAGGTGCTAAGTTAGTACTGCTCTGAAACTGACAAGGTACAATTTCCCTGGATTTTATCTACCCAGAAGCGTTTAAAAAAAAAACACATTTTTAAAGCAGTCACTGATGGTCTCGGGGCATTAACCAGTCAACTTCCCTGTTTTCTAGGTTACCCTCGCTACGCTGTGATTGGGGATCACGGATCTGGTGAGCACCACCTTCGCATCCAGAGGGTGGAGCTGACAGATGATGCCATGTTCGAGTGCCAGGCCATCCAGGCCGCCATGAGGTCCCGTCCTGCTCGACTCACTGTGTTAGGTTAGTCTCAATCGTAGGTGGTATACGTGAAGACCGACAAAGTAGTCCTGCCGATAGCATTTGCATGCATATGCCATTCAGCAAAAGCTTATTTGCATTCTCAAAAGTCCCTTTTTAAAGAGAAACAGAAAAAAATTTATTTAATTTCTAATTATCTTCCAAATAGCATCCACAAATTAAATCAGAATAAAGACTGATTGCAATGATCTCAAACTATGAGATCAGCGAAGAATAATGTACAGTATTAAAAATAGATTTTTCACTGACCGAACTCCCCTGCAGTGCCATAAGTTCTCAGTTTTAATTTCCTGCTGCAAATCCCACTGTCTTCATTATTAAACCAGAGAGGTCATTGAATCTTAATTAAGTTTTATTGGGTTATTATTCAGTGTTGCTGTTTCTGCGATATTGGGCAGCAACAGCGCTATCTGTTCCGAGGTTGTAATCAACCACCTGGTAGGTTTATCTGCTCTGAAGAAAGACCACCCACACCCAGTACATTTTAGCTCTTACTTGCACCAGTGGGCACAACTGGGGTCAGGATTGGGGTGGTGTTATGGAAGTGGTGGGGTAAGAGACGAAGCACATGTGCTCACAGACTGGAATGTGATTTGCTTTATTGATCTCCACTAATGAAAAGTGAAAATAATGACCTGCATGGGAGGATGTAGTGAGGGAAATTAGAGAAAGAAAGAAGTCAAATTATGTGGTCCGAGGTTGCTCTCCCTTACAAATGACTTATTTGCTAATTACAAGGACCAAAACAGTCACCTAAATCCATGGGAGTAGAATACGCGGGGGAATACGCCCTTTTAATAATACGTAAATTCATCCCCACACCTTTTTCGGGCAAGTGTGTTCACGCAGAGCTTTTCAGGGGCCAGTGTGAAAAAAAATCAAAATTTAAATTCAAAGAGAAAAGATAGTCTATGCATGACCTGGCATTTTATTCGTATCCAAAATAAGAAGATGTGAACATTACGGAGTGCCAAACACTCTCGTGCAGTGTATGCTTCATTCATACTGGAAGCCGGAGAACGCTCTCGCACAGAAAGTCCAAAACAAACTCATAGAATAAATAAATTATGACGTGCAGGAAATCCCAAATATGGACAAAGGCATCCAGCTATCACTGAATAAATAATGTCAAGACAATAAACACACGATTGCGACAATATATGGTTCATGTGTGTTTTTCAAGTCTTCTCCAGGTAATAAATAAAGTATATGAAAAATGCAGTGCTAACTGACATAGCATTTATTACAGTAGGCTATAGAAACTATAAAAATATATTTCTGTCGTATTGTGAAAAAAAAGAAAAAAGTGTAGAATATAAACAAACCATAAAACTGCCATTAGGAAAATATAGGAAAATTATTTATTTTGGTGTTTCATAATATACGGTTTTCATAGAGCTAATTAGGTTCAGAGTATTTGATCCTTAGCCAATCAAAAGTAGAGATAAAAAAATGTCCTCCTTAATCTCTGAAATGATCGCTACGCCCCTGCCTAAATCCCACTACTACCAGTATCAGAAGCAATTTATGAGCAGAACATCATTCACCACTATCAGTTTCCAAATATGTGATTGGTGAAATGATTGGTGGAAATGAATTGAATGTGATGATGTATGGGCTGTTTTGTTTATCATGATTCTCTCCTGCTGTGCAGTCATTATTAATTGGGCCTTAATTACTACTGCTTTAGAACAGCCTCAATGGGCGCTGATAGCGCTAATTATCCACCACAAACTCGAAACCAAGAACCTCAAGTTCATCGCTGCTTAGGTTAATTTCCTGTCAAGTTTGGTCACCAAGGGGCTAGTGGCTTTGCGATGTTTTGGCTATCCATTGGTTAATTCCATGGGGCTGGACAAGGATCACATCATAGTATATCATATTGTCTTGAGCTTTTGGAGATATCAAAATAAATAAATAAATAAAAAATTGCTCTGCACTACTTCTGATGGACCCAAACATTAAAAATGAGCATCTGAAATTATAAGAAAATATTCATAAATATCTGAAATATGCCTGTTTTTGGTGCAAAACAAACCAACAAACAAACACAAAACTTGATTAATTAAGGAGCATGCATTCATCACACACATGGACAGCAGTTTTCCACCTCAAGCTTTTGGAGAGAATGGGTGGCCAGATCTTCTAACCTGTGCTTGTAATATATGCAAGCTCTGTAGCAGAGTGATCTCTGGGCTGTCTTTTACTATGTCAAGAAGCCTGGTCTGAGCCGTAGTGATGACAGGAATGGGAGTGTGACTCCCTGTCTCCCTAGGATTTCTTACCTGACAGCTGAAGTGGTCCCTCAGCCCCTCACTTCATGACTCAGCCTTCCCTCACATACGGACTGAAGGCTGAGGTTAGGGCAGGTGTACTCTCCATAGAGCACAGCATAGTCCGGATTGGCCAATCCCGCTAAAATCTTTGATATCTGATCAAGCACTTGAAAGTGGGAAAAACCGAATCCCAAATCTCTGAATTGTCCTGAATACTAAATTTCTGAACAACTTATAGTTGCTTGCCTGAAAATCTTGGGAAAAACTCTTGGGGAAGAAAACAAAATCCTTTCCTTCATCAAAGAGAAACCTGCATCATGTCCACTGTGATATAAAATGATAAAATCTGAATTTTGAACTCTACCTATGCAGAACTCATATGGGGTTTGGGATTATGTTTGACCTACTGAGGTCACCCATTCTGAATTAGTTATGAAGAAAAAGCAATTTTTTTAGCACTTGCCCTGAGGGCTAATTATATACCCCTCTAGAAGATAGCCGTCCTTGTCTTCTCACGTGTCCCCTCAACATTAATCTCAGCCTGGGAGAAAATGGACTGCAGAGTAATGGAGGGAGAGAGCTTGAATCTGGCCTTATGAAACTAGCAAAAGGTTACTTACCGCCGCCATACTTCTGAAGCTTTTGAATGCATTTATTTCTCACCTTGGGGCTCAGAACTTCTATCTTTGAGTGTTTTTTTTGTTTTGTTTTTTGCAAAGCCATTATCAATTTCTACCACCTCTACAAAGCTCTTATGCATTTGTCCTTATAGCAATTTACTTTTTCACCCCAACTCATCCCCACCCTTAAACTAAATGTTGCTCTTTCTATAGTTGTCTTGTTAATGGTTATCATTTCTCATTCCCTACAATAAAAAAGTAAATATGCACAGTATTCAGATGATCTTATAGTCTGTTATCTTATAAGGGCTGAAATTGCCCATTAGAAATATTTGCTTTTCAAGGGATTAAATCCTTGGATGTTGCAAGAGCTAAATCTACCCCACTCATTTATCATTCCCTTTTGCACAAATTAATAATTATGATTTTATAACTAATGGACGATCAAGTGTCCTTGAGGGAAAAATAAATAGGTGAAGAACTTGGAATCTGTATTACTTTGCATTTGGAAGTCTCAACGTCTTAGCCTATGATCTGATAAACAGCATGGAGAGTATTAACCTTTATTTGCAAATCATGAGATGCAACCGCTCGACATCTTTTCAAAAGCATTCCGCTTATAGTCTTATGAAGATAAACAAAGGTCATCATTTTGGATCCATTTCCACACAAGTACGATGCCCTGAACACCATCAAACTTCATATAATATATTTTTCCACAAGAGAGAATGTTTTTAAAGTCAACTAAATGAATGAAATGCAAAACAAACACACCAAAACCGAGAAATACATTTTTTTTGGCAAACATTCAGAGCTTTCCAAATCCCATAAACCCAGAGTCTGTGTTTGTGTGCATGTTTGTTGAAAGAGGATTCTTAATAAATCAAATATTAGAGACTAAATTGATTAAATAGCTGGTTTATGTACCATTATGGTTGAACTATTGCACATGTAACTGTGCACAAAAATCAAGCAGATGTTATTTAAACGGACAATTAGCTTCCCTGGCAGATCCACCCTGATGGGCTGTGACATCACACACATCTGCAAACACACTCCTGTGACCTGAATGACAGACGAGAATCTGTACAGATGTTCTGTTACTTACAAACGTCAAGCTGTCCATGTTTTTTTTTATGTAATTCACTTTGACATGTTGAGGGACACTTTTGGCTTTTTCAATTATTTGTTTACAACCAGTAGATCATACATCCAGGTTTGATCAGCACTCATTTATTCAAAAATACATTTAAATGATAATTTATACCTATGCTGTTTTTAATTTTTGAATTAAAATGCATTATTATATTTTCTTGGAAGACAGTCAATATTTGGAAACTACTAATAAAAATAAATAAATAAACAAATGTAACTGTTTGAAAGAAAACAGTATTAAGTGGTTTAGCATAATGTTTTATTATTATTTTGTCACAAAAATGTATTTAAACAAAGCAGCACTACTTCTTAATATATGAAAAATATTTGTCTGTCAATTATAAGTCATGTAGTATAATCAAAATACAGAAACCAAATAAATAATTAATTAAATACATAAAATAGGACGTTATATCAGTAACCCATGCAGAACATTATGTCTGTCTGTAGTCTGAAATATGAGATAATGAAGTTCACTGACCTGTATGGTCTTCCTAGTGATGCTGGTTGACCAAACAAATAGTTACTAGCCTTGTCCACATCAGCCTATTCCATGCACCTTATGGTGATGGGTCTTTTTACTGCTTCATTGTCATCTCCACACCACTATAAACACTTCCAGCCACCACCTATTCACAATCTGACCCCACAATGCCTCTTCAACTAGAGGACCTCAACCATATCTCATAACTTCCTGTATTTTCCAACCTACTGCGTAGTCAGAGGCCATGACAATTCTCTCAGAAAACAAAATGAGTCTGCTTGTAGTGGTCACGCCAAAACCGCCAGTGCCCCAGCACCTCTATTTCCTGCACTCTTTGATGCTTATTCAAAGGTAAATCTTATTTTCTTTCCATCACCTTTGGTTTCCCAACTGCTGGCTCCATTCTGCTATAACTCTGGCAATCTGGCCGGGCATCACTCATGCATTGAATCGTTGAAACCGTACAGCCCCTGCCAAATGGAGAGAAGCAAAAGAAATGGAGAGAGCAAGAAATGGACAGAGAATATGGATCAGTGAGTGTTTACTGTCGAATTCTGCCTCCCGCAAAGCAACACATTAGTGAAAGCGCTGTGAAGGGAGCTTTGATTTGGGCCAGTGAGCCACGTATGTCACTTGTCTACATTCCTGGCATGTTTTCAATTGCACTTCCTCTTCTTTCTTTTTTGTTATCACAGCCCGTAGCAGCCGAGTGTGCAGGTGACGGGAGCCGCTGCTGAAACAGACAGCCGGGCTCATTGTTGTGCCTGGCACATCAGTGGAGGCCAAACACCACCTCACCCATTCAGTTCCCAACAGATTGCTTCCCCCCATCCCCCCTCCCCAGAATACTCTACTCTTGTGGCTGTGCGCTGGATTACAGGCTATATTACCTCACTCTTCCACAATTTTGTTTTTGATGTTAATAACTCAACCTGTGAAGCCACTGCTGTAGAAGCCCACTGTAAATTAAGTGAGATTTCCACCCCTGCAATTACTATAGCATCAAACCCAATCTGGAGAATAAAAGTACATCTCTCTCACATCCTTCCTTTTAGCTCCTGGAACTGAAACATCACCCATCCAGTTGATTTAAAAAGCTTGTTGCTGGAATTCAAGGTCCCCAGTTGATTGAGCCAATGTTTCAGTCCATTTGGTTAATTGCAAATCCATTTGCCTGCATGTAATTTATTGTTTTCTTCAGTCACATGCTACAAGTTAAGAGTCTTGTCACCTTGAGCCAGTTCTTGTAAGATCTGGCCATGTCTCTTGCTACAGATTTATTTATTTATTTTTAATAAATGTTATTGAAAATATGTCAGACCCAGCAGACCTTAGATATTGTACTTTATATATACGTTATATTGTACTTTATACATGATATAATATTGTCACTGTGTAATTGCTCCTCTGTTCAGTGATATTTTAGCTCTTTAATGAACTCTCACTTCACGTCATGACACATGGGGAAACAAAAAAAGACAGAAAGCATTCTATGCAAACTCTATACAAAAGTATTACAAACTCATAAAATGTTATTTCTTCAATGCACAATGTATTTCCCATACAATGACAATAAATAGAAGCAAAAATGCTGCTTACTCCAAAAATCACTTTCATATAACTTCTCAAGCCATGCAAAAGATTTATGAGATGGAAAGACCGACATTTAGGTCATTATTTGCTGACAATCTCTTCCAGTGCATATGTTACAACAATTTACATAAACAATTTGGCATGATATGTGCTGTATGGCTTCAGAAGACCAAGCACGTCAGATTTACTAGTTTTACAGTACGTTCATGTTGCTTTTTTGTCATTTTTGCAGCTGAACAGCATCCATCTTCGGTCACCAAGGAAAGTCTGTAAAATGTATCCATTTGTATTGTTTCAAAGAAAGGAATTCCAAAGAATTCTGGAATTAAATGATGATTCGTAAATGAAGTAGAATTCATTCAAACTGTAAAAGCAACTGAGAGAGTGCTAACAGACAATCTATGAGGACATGCATGATATAAAAACAGAATTATGGATTAAGGTTTTGCCAGCCAAGTGGAAGGTGGAAGAATTGCAGCCCACTGGCCAGTAATTACAAAGGATCAATCCGTGCTGCTGACCAACTCATGAGAGCCAATTTCGAGCCATTAGGGGATGCAGAGTTTGCAAACAGGCTGGTAATGATGATGGCTTGCATGGCTACAGGGTTGCCCTTTGTACCGCTGTCAGACTAAGAGTGTCTGGGAGAGCTGAAATTAGATAGGGAATATCTGACAAAACCTCAACACCACAGCTTGAAATAACAGCTCCTTCCTTTAATGATCAGTGCCATTTGTAGTGCATGGGCTCAGCCATCAGTAGTGACAGGCCTATGGCAGATGAACAGTGTACAGCTGAGGGACGCTGATGTCTGTGGAGAGAAATACATGCTCAGTGACTTGTCTTGGATCCCAAAGCTTAGATGTGTAATTTTTTTGGTTCCATATTAGGAGTTCAAATAACCACTTTTAAGGTGGACAATACTTCTTTAAGTAATTGGGCGAGATTAAATAAATTACAAAATCTACCAGATAAAGAAACATCTATCACTATCATTTTTGCGACTAAAGGTAGTGCAAAGGGGAGTGTATTTCTTCATCTTTGCCCTGCTCTGCTATGAACAGCCACTCTGAGAAAGTTTCTAATAAAAAAGTCACTTAATCTGAATCCCCTTATATACATTAAAATAAAACACCTGCCCTATCAGGGACATCTACCTCAGAAATGTTATTAATTTAGTTGCAAGTGGAACTGGCTGCATTTAAAATGAAATATAATGGGAAAATAACCATCCTCATGGGTCAAGAAAGAGTCAGGACTGCCTGTAAAAAGTGGAGTAAACTTACTGTGCATTTCTATCTGTTTAGAGATCAACTGTATACTTACAAGGTTGCAACAGATCTCCAACTGCCAAACAAATAATACATGTAAATTGGAGTGGTAGCTACATAAATATATATGTTATATCTGCAGTATGTGAGATGCAGAAATAAATGTATTTCATTGTATTGTTATTATAAGTAGAGGCTTACCTTAACGTTACCTGAAAACTGCCAATTACTGCTTTCATAGGCAAAATAGATGCTCAGGCAAGAAACCAATTATGTAAAAGTTCAAAGGGAAGATGAATCACTGTTATCAGTCCTCATTTTATTGTTTGCCTTTTTAGTTTTTTGAGAAGAATATGAGGTGGTGAATGGTCATCGACATGTTTTATTAATGCAACTAGTGCTCTCAGCAACATTACGTATTATTGTGTTTGATTTTTGAGATACGGCATTAAAAAAAAAAATGCTAGATAGAAATAATGCAAATAAAATTCCAAACGCACCCACTTGAGTAGATTTATGCAGATTAGTGTAGTTAATGTGCGTGTCACTTGATTTAAGACACATTAACTACAATGGAAACACTTTATAAATCCCTAAATATGTATTGAGAAAAATCACGTAACTAGTTTGTCGTCACGTGAATAATTTGCTTAAAGAAAACACGTTGCTCTTGTCATTCTGAAACGTCAAAGACTGTCACAAAACTTCAAGTTATTTATTACGTTTAGTAAAGAGCCTCTACAGCTTCCCGAGTCACTACAACTCCCATTTCTGGTTTGCACCAATTTTCTCATAAGGGACAATTTTGTTATCTTTAGCACAAGGAATGGAGAGTTTTGGATTATGTTTGATATACAATATTCCCTAAATTATACGTATAAGTTGAATAGAATCCTTGCTTTTGTGGCTCAGACCTATAGAAGACCCTAACATTAAACCTAACGCACCTATTGACTGTATTAGATAACTGAGACTTGTTGAGGAACCTATAGTAAGCTAAAATGACCATTCAACACTGTCAGTGTTGACCAAAGTCGTAGCTAAGATGAATATCACAGACAGTTGATGTTTCACAGTTTTACCAGGATTGCACTGGGGTCACGTCGTACAACCTGACCATTAATAATCACAAGATTTCAAAAATCCCACAGTGTAGTTGTCTCTGTTTGCAGATCTTTTAAATTCCATCTGTGGGAATAATTTATATTGTTTGTGTGCACAGCTGAACGTACTCATTGAATGTTTTCAACAGTGTAAGCAAAGATTGAACAGCTTTCCTTTTTTCAGGCTAATTACTTTGACTGTAATTATCTTTCTCTTTGCCGTGACCTCCCCACATTGTGTCCTTTTCTCTTTCTATCGCTCTCAACTTCTCTCCACCAGCTGCTTACTAAGTTTGATATTCTCTTGGCCCAGATCTGTTCAGAAATGAGCATGCGGGGTGATCAATAATTCAGTGGAGTTTGAATAAAATGCAGGCTGATCGGGTTGTGATGTGTTTTAAACAGAGAGAGTAATCAGTGCCATTCATAAACTTGTTTTTCTGCTGGTCTTAACGGCCCTCACACAATGTCTCCTGGCTGCTCTTAGATTGCCTCTACGCCCCCTCAGTCCTCACTCGTGTTATTACGCCCATTTCACATGCACATTCGACTGCTCGTCGCTCTGAGTCGCACTGCGATGATGGCTCTCTTTAAATGCAGATCAAATTAAACCACTCTACTATGATCAAGCCTTGCTCCTTAACCATTCAGAATACCGTCATGCGCTAGAAGTTGTTTTCCAGTTGCAGCTTTTCTCTCCCCGTGAAGATCATATGAAATGATCTAAATTAAAATGTGCAGGCACTGGCAGTGACTCGCTAACCTTTGGATGTTGTGTAAGTCTAGCGTTTCTCAGAGCAAAATCTTGCAGCGCAGAGGTTCAAACTGTAGCACGGGTTCATTTTGAAATCTCTGAATTTTGAGCTCAGCCTTTGGTATCTTGGCAGATCACCCAACATTATTTTCCTTTTCCGTCTTGTGTAGTTCCACCTGACGACCCCTTTATCATCGGAGGGCCCGTGGTGAGCCTGAGAGCGGGTGACCCCCTCAATCTGACGTGTCATGCAGACAATGCCAAACCCGCCGCCTCGATCATCTGGATCCGAAACGGAGAGGTGCTGAATGGAGCCAAGTACTCTAAGGTAAGGTATAAGGAATGTGTACTAAACATAATCAATTGAAATTGCTATTTATTAGTGTCCCACTAGCCACTTCATTATATAATTGTGAAAATATATTATACTAGCCCCTAAAAGGTGTAAGGATACATATCTATATAGTATACACACCCATTATTATAGGGGTAAATATGCTTTATGGTGACTGTGATTTCACCAAGTACAACATGCTCCTGAATCAACAATTAGTCTAATCCCCAATCAGATTTAGGTTAAGTTTACAGGAAATGCAGGTTTTGAGGTTGACACCGGGGTTATGTGCTTCAAGACCCTTGTTATTCAGCTATCATTTCCTTCTGATCTCAAGGATTTATTATTATGGATATTATGGGTAGGGTTAGGTTTAGGGGTAGGGATAGGGTTAGTACTAGGGTTAGGGTTAGGGTGACATTTCCTAACATTTTGCCAGACAGGAATGTTGTTCCATGATCAACAAAAACTGACCAGAGAGAACTTCACAAAGCCGACATCCATGAAAGAGTTGCAATTGCTAAATCTTTAATCACAGACACCAATGCTTGAGAAATGGTGTCCCCCCCCCCCCCCAAATGGGAATTTATACCCTGGACAGTTGGAGCACGAAATATGATCTTCAACATTCTCCTCTTTCAGGCAAAACACCTGACTTGAATATATCAAACCACTATGATAGTTTTGGCAGAGAAGAGTGGACATTCACTGTAATTATTCAGAGTGCTGAATTTGCATCGACTTGCACGCTTATTAGAAGAAAGGCAAATGTTGATAAAACATTGTAACGAATCAGCTCATGACAGGAAATATGAATAATTAACCATAACTAGTTATAATTAACTATTCATATTTTAGATCCGCTGTAGATATTTAGCTGACCTCTCAGGGTCATCTGTCTTGTCAATTCTAAGAACGTTAATTTCCTGGTAAGGGAAATAACTTCCTTACTGGACAATTCTATAAGCTTGTAGCGTAAATCTGCATGATTAGTGACTCCGGTTATGAGCAAACAATGAACACGTCAAGTGTGATACAAGTAAGGTTTTATTAACTACATAAACACTTAAACTAGTCCAACATACTACATAAACACATAAACTGGTCTAACATCCTACATAAACACATTAAGCTGGTCTAACCTACACATACACACACACACACATACAGTTGGTATAGGAAAGGGGTAAAGTTTAACTCAGTCAGAAAGAGGCATCAAGAATGAATTTTATGGAACACTTTGCATATTCAGCAGATCTACACCTGAGGGATACGTCAGGTTCTTAGTTCAAACACACCTTTGTAAAAGGGTGTAACTGATACTTAATGTATTAATTCATAAGACTAAGTTTGATACTTGCTAGTCTCGGCTGTCTGAAAGAGATTCCTGATGCAATCTTAAGGCCCAAGATCTTGCTGAAATTAGTTGATGAGAAAGAACCAGTTCTGAGTCAGAGAATCTTGATTGAAATGGAAAGGACAAGGCTGAAGAAAGGCCTGGCACAAATGCTTTGGTATCCTGAAGCGCTTTCTCACATCTTCATCTTAGCATCTGACCGAACCACCGACTGGGGCGGGTCCCTTGAGCCGGGCCTTTAAGGTCGGAGAAGGTCTCCGCCTTTCAAGATGGGCTTGTCCAATGAGCAAAATGGAATTTCCGAGCGGGAGGTGGCAATTGCTGGAGGGTTTACGACCCTTTGTTCTCTAAGCATGGTAATTTGCAAATGGACTTAAATCGAAATTTTTAACGATTCTCAGGGCCCTAATATATTTTGCCTATGTACCAACATATAATATACACGCTTGTTTCGATCATAAGAATGCAAATTCATAGATACTAAACAAGGTAAAATTACATATAGTGAAAAGATGACAGTAATGGGTTCCCCTCATAAGCATGCCTAAAATAGTCAAAAAATATCAAAGACAAAATACACAATGAAAATAATATACACAATGACCTGAAGGGGAGGTAACACTGTTCATTCAAGAAGGTTTCTCCTATAATTATTATTAAGAAAGTGCCCATTCCTTGTGGAACATTTTTTCCTTATGGGCAAGGCTAAGGAGGTTTCTTCTTCCCTAGACTTCCCAGAGTCGGAAGGATCGGTGTCCAGGTTACCATGGAATCAGGGCCTGTTCTGGGGTTACAGAGTATTTGTAAATCTAGCGAACAAATATATATTGTGTGTTGGTTGGTCGAACGCTACAACCATTCATGCTGCACATTACAATGTATGCACATTTTTTTGGACTAACCCCTTCACTCTCAGAAAAAAAGGTACAAAATCTGTCACTGAGGCAGCACCTTTTCAAAAGGTATGCCTTTGTACCTAAAGTGTGTGTGTGTGTGTTTATGTCTATTCAGATGCAAAAACCTTTAAGTCCGTCTGAGATTTTTTCTGAAACCTTTTTTCTTTGAAATGAGCATTTTTAATCAGGGTCCTATGTTTAGGGTCGTATTTCACTTAATACAAGAAAAGGTTATTAGTCAGTTTATTGAATTCCTTATTTTAAAAAATGTCCAATGTTATTTTTCTAGGAGCCTAATGAAAATGCTCATTTAAAATAACAATCTAGATGGAGATTTTTTGCACTGACATCTTCAATGTGTGTGTGTGTGTGTGTTTGTGTGTGTGCATATATAATATATAAATTTTTTTGGCAAAATAATTTGGGATATGCAGGTTTTCTTAAATTTCATATGGAATGGCCACTTGTCGTGAGAGCCATCTGTGGTCATGATTGCTTGCACCATCTGCACTCATTCGCTTTAGCCCTTAGCTCCATTTGATTGGAAGAAAATCCCTGGAAATCCAGCCTCTAACTGAAATGACAGAGACATGTTTGTCCTCCTTACCCTGCAAAATGTGTCAACACAAACAAACAGATGGCAAGATAAGCCAAAGCCATATTGTTTTCCCCATTTTTTTTTTCTTTTCCTTTAACGTTCCTCTTATAAAAGGTTTCCCTCCCCTAATACAGCTGATGTTTGTAATGTTTTTATATGTGAGGGTATCCCCAATCCATGTTTCATAATTCTGTTTTAATGCAATCAAAACTCATATTTCATCTCAGCTTGCCAATATGATCTTCTATTTGGGTCAATCTGAGGTAGAAATCAGCAGCTGAGTAATCAACACAACCATATAAATTAGATATTCTCGGCTAATGCTAATGCTACCCCTCCCTCTAGCTGATCTGACTATTGGCTGTTTCTAAAGAGCAGATAAACACCATTGATTTAGCTGGTGTAACTGTGCCGTATTGCCCATCAGCACACTTGGTAAAGGAAGCGCCGCTAATCTGGAAGACGAGCACTCATTTTTTATTATATATATATATATATATATATATTATATATACCTTTTTTTTTTTTTGCAGTTAGCATGGTGATGGGTGTGGTGGACAAGACATATGGGAGTGATGTAGGCAGGTGAGCTTCCTAATATCTCTATTCATGCTATTAAGCCACAATCACTTGGTCTGAATAATGGAGAATGGGACAAGTGGAAACTCTCTCACACTCCCCCTTTATCAGGCTCATAATCAGGACAAATGTAGGCCAATGTCTGTATGAAGTATGCAGTGAATATGTCTTTCTGTTAAACTGACATTTCTGCTATCGGAGATGCTTAATGATTCAAATGACCAATGTGTCATTCTTCCATTGTTGAGGTGTAGTTTTTTTTTTTTATTGGCCTCTGATTGTCTTTACCTGATGAGCTGCAGTAAAACACTGTTGTGTCTTATCGTCACATCTACTGCACCATCAAAGGCAAAGCAGCATATGGATGGGACGGTGGAAATTCAGAACAGGTCAGCGATTTGAGAATTTTACCAAGTGTATGAGAGGTCAAAGAGGGTTTTTAAAGAACTTTCTACAGTTCATTTTGTGATGTGGCTCATTTTGGGAAGTCCAAATGATTTTTTGATCCTTTGCTAACATAGCTAACCAAAACAATCACCTATTTTAAAGACAAAATACTCATTTTCTCTGTATGATTTTCACTTGCACAGTGCATTGGATTTCTACACAGACCTGAACAACTGACTTTTCTTTTTCCCCCCTTTCCCTCCTCATCTGTCTCTCAAATTTAATTTCACCCCCAAGACTTCATCCCTGGTTAAATGTCTGTATAATTAGTGCAGGCTTTTAAATAGTAATGCCCGCCATGAGAGAATATTTCAATATTTCAGATAGAGTTCTAATTAACTTTAGCATCAAACTGAAAGTGGCTAATTGTTTCATGCTACCTAATCAGGTAGCATGCGGCGCAGCTTCGCAGACACAAGAGCTTGACTGTCGCCTTCATGCTTTCTTCTTTCCAAATTTAGCCTCTTCTGTTAATGCATGAAACATCAGTCTACCTCCACCCCTTCAGTTCTATCCCCTCCTCTCAGCACCCCCCTCTTAATTAACCTTCTTGCGGTTTTGCCACTGAAATTAAAAGCGGGAGAGGAGAGAAGTAAAAAGGCATCTAATTAATTGCACCGTAAAATGGTGGAAATTAATCAGAACTGGAGGTGCAGGATTACATTAGTTAATCAAAGAATGGCTTTTAACCCCAGGAACAGAGACAGAACTTTACACTCTTTTTGAGAGAGATGGGAAAACAAAGCCGCAGAACACTTATCTCTCTCATAGTGAAATTAATACATGGTAATAGGCGGCGAAACGTGTGGCCGTGCTGGTCCTCAATTATTACGGCTGATTTGAAACACCTTCCAGCGACGGCCTGCGTTTAAAAACGCGTTAAGGGACTTTGCGACGGCATGCTAATGTTTCCTAAATTATTAGTATCAGTGCGCCTTGAGGTCTAATCAGCAAATCGCTGCCGCTTTTTTCCTCAGACGTCAACCTTAATTTCACACAATTTGTGTCTGCACACTTCAAAAGGATGTTTACTGACATTTGCTAACCTTTATACTGAGTAAACGGATAGATGAGGCCAGCGCAGACACTTCATTTTCAGATTCTGACATTTGACAGGCCCATTTGACATGCACATACAGCTGAGGCATTGTGCCTTAAAACACACATCTAGTTTTGACATTTCTAATTCGGTCTCGGGCCTCATTCTTAAGCTGTATTCTCCACTCCTGATTCGCAGCCTTCACTTCCTGTAGAGAGAGCTGACACGCTCCAGGCTGCACCCCCAGAAATTATCTATTTGTAATTTGGAGCTATTTTTGGCCCGGTCCTGGTTAAGTGTTGAGTCCTTGGCTGTTTCAGGCCCCATTCAAGATTAATGACTTCAGACAGGCCCTGAGCAATGAGGGAAACAATCCGGACTGTGTCAGGCAGGATATTGCATTGACACATCCTGCGGCTGACAGCTTGTGTCTTTCAGCTGGTGAGGTGAGCACCTAGTCTGCGGAGCAACAGCCGTCACGCTCACTGCTTGACTCTCTGACAAACACAATATGCAGTACAGTATGGAATGGCCTACATTTGGTGAAACCATTTCAGTAGAATCATTGTGACAATGCAATAGATTCAGTCTCCCAAGATTTTTTTAAAAAAATTTTTACGTGTTCTAACATAAGTCTTTAATGCCAACATAGCGTGCTGAAGTGCGAGATGACGTCACTTTAGTGACGCGTGGCGTTGTTTATAATCGCCTAAACCAGCCTGGACGGTTTGAGTGATATCGTGGGTTAAGGTCGGTTATATCGTGAAACACCGAAGGCTGGAGTGAAGTTTGTGATCTCTGCGTCCGCACTGACCCCAGACCAGCTCTTACAGGTGTTTCTGTGCTCCTCACATCAGCTCTAACGAGGTCTCTTCTCTTTCAGCTCGCTGCTCTAGACTTGAGCTCCGCTGATGTTCAAGGAGTCCCTGGAAGTGAGTATCTGTCTCGCTCTTCTGGCTTCAGTTCTGCTCTGGATGAAGGAGTTGTCTCGTGCTAACTGAGTCTGTCTTCTGCAGGGCGTTACATTCCACCTCATTTAAGGAACAAAGAAGCTTCCAAAAATGGTACTACACTTTTCTTCTTGTCTTGTCTGTTCACCCTTGAACTCCAGCGCCGGGTGTGATGTCTGATTTAGAGCCACGCTGGCTGGGTTTACTTGCACCACTGTTTCAGTCGGACTGAATGCATTCTGATTGAATCTTTACATGAACGCTGAATAAAGTGATCGGGTTGATGTGTGCGTTTAGATGTCAGAAGCTTTGACCTGCGCACACTGCACAGATGTGTCCCTGGAGCACGAAACCAGTCATTAGGGTAAATTTTTCGAAATTGAGATGTATACATCATCTGAAAGCTGAATAAATAACTTTCCATTGATGTAGTATGGTGTTTGTTAGGATAGGACAATCTTTGGCTGAGATACAACTATTTGAAATCTGGAATCTGAGGGTGCAAACAAATCAAAAAGAGAAAATCATTGAGAAAATCATCTTTAAAGTTTTTCAAATGAAGTTCTTAGCAATGCATATTGCTAATCAAAAATTAAGTTTTGTTATATTTACGGTAAGAAATTTACTTAATATCTTCATGGAACATGATCTTTACTTACTATCCTAATAATTTTTTGCATAAAAGAAAAATATATAATTTTGACAATGTTTTTTTGGCTATTGCTAAAAAAATACCCAAGCGACTTAACACGCTCCACACTACGGTTTTCCTGCGGTTAGGGGCATATAACCATTCTCCTACACGGGTTTGTTTTTTATTTTAAACGCAGAATTGCTAATATTTGATCTATTTCTGGTCATAATTTGTGCATCTCCGCTGTGCCGTGTCTGCTTAATTTATCAGCAGTAAAAACGCCTGTCGTCTTGGATCGAAATTCTGAAAGGGGACTGATGACCGCGTGCTGCTCCACTTCACAGATGCTGAGTGAAAGGGGAGTTTTATAATGACGGGACACTCATTTATTCAACAGGAAGAACAGCTCGTTCCGCGCGTCATATGTCATTACGCTATTTCTGCATCATTGCACATGCGCAGTCCTTTCAGTTCATGGTTTAATCTGATCGAGTGTTTACATGCACTCTCGATCGTACTAGAAAAGGAATAAACCACACCTTTCAATCCGATCTAACTTTCATTCGGATCGATTGAGGTGTTTACACGAAGGCTTTTCAGTCCGATCGAGCCGTCGATCGGATTACTAACGGATTACTTGGTTGTGTGTAAACCGTGTTTGTGGCGCAGCATGTCTGCAGGACGTCTAGTCTATCGTTCGCTTCGGTCTAGATGCCAGTGCGCGTCTGTCTCGAACACTTTACACGTGCATGTTGTTGTACTGTTGTTCAGTACTCATCCTGACCCAAAATCGAGTGCTTTTCCACCGGCGTTTCTGGATCATTTTATCCCCCCTCCATCTTTTCTCCATTGACAAGTGATCGATATGCTGGCATGCACAAAAACCACTTACAGCAAGCTTGTCTGAACCGTATTGGCCGAGACTCTCAGCACTATAGGTTTGAGATGCTCCGGGACCTTTAGTCTTATCCTTGTGACGAGGCTGTTTGGCCCAGCACCCTCCTGACTATACGTTTGTTCTTTTAGCTGGAGCTTATTCCTCTGCTAGACAGAGCAGTTACTCGGTGGCACCAGGAAGGAGCTGTAAGTTTCTATTGA
>JADLZN010001937.1:0-65226 GCA_018155175.1 Sinocyclocheilus anophthalmus
TGTGTGTGTTTCTATCTGAGGTACTCTTCTTCTGAGAGAAAGTCCAGACTCTCGTCATCACTGCCCTCCAGTTCTGGAAGATCTCCCCACAGCAGCAAGTTCTGCCCTATGAAAGAACATTTATTAACTAATGTCTGAAATACTGAAATTATTTTTTTTTTACAGCAAAGTACAGCATTTATTTTAAACAATTATTTTGTTTACTGGCATTTTTGATCAATTGATTGAAATACCCTGCTGAGAAACCCCCAAGAAAAAAAAAAACTATCACTGACCCCAAACTTTTTAACAATAGTGTGTGTAGTTAAGCTTCATTTCATTTTAAATACACAAGAACTCACTCCTAATTTATACCAAACAATAACTGAAGTTTCAGTTAAAAGATCATTTGGCAGCATCTTTTGTTGTGAAAAACATAAGGTGGTTTTTAGCTGGGTTTCAAACAGTAATGATACAATTATAATGCAAGGCACATCTTCTAGAAACAAAAAAAGTTTAAAGTCAACACTGGCACTCTAATGCATTTTGGCAATTAAGACTTCCTCAAAGGGTGACAGGCTGGCCCACTCTGAGGAAGGCTCAATTACCGAAATGCATTAGTTTGTCAATCTAGACTTTTACCTTTTAAAATGTGTGGCAGACCAAAATTAAAAAAAAGGCTTTTTAAGGTTTTGTATCAAAAGATATTCTTTGAACTGTTTTTTTTTTTATTTCAGTATTCATTTGACAAAAATTTACATTGGGTATATTGTACTTCCATTCGTTTTTTTTCTTTTTTTTGATGGCTATGAGCAGATAATCTTTGAAACAATGGTATGCAAAACCTGTCTGACCATAAGCAGAGGGCACAGACAGTGTTTTTGCATCAGACGTCCCAAACCTGTTGCATCCAGTCTATTGATAGTGGACACAGCCTCACTGTTGAACATCCAGAAATGACCATTGTTGCAGGACAGCAAGCAGGGCTTGCATGGGGCCACCACGTGATATCCCACAACATTCCCACTGAATGTGCAGAAAGAGCCAGAGAGACAAACAAAAACACCCGACTCAAATGCTTTGTGAGACACAATGAAACAGAACAGCAAATGGCTCAGTGTTAACAATGCACTGAACATTACCTAAACAAGTTTGATGCCAACCTACAAGTTTGGTAATATTTTTAATGTGAAAGGAGGGGGAAAAACTGTAAAAATGTGACCTTTTAAAAATAACTTTTTTCTATTGTAATATACTTAAAAATGTAATTTATTCCTGTGACGCAAAGCTGAATTTCTTCAGTGTCAGATGATCCTTCTGAAATTTTATAATATGCGGAAAAATTATTGAAAATTTATTGGTCAATAAACTTTGTCATTATTATTATTATTATTAATGTTGAAAACCGCTGTGCTGTTTAATTTTGTGGCATGAGAGATACATTTTGTTCATTATTTTCTAATGAATAGAAAGTTAAAGCAACAGCTTTTTAATTTTGAATAGAAATCTTTTGTATTACATTATACATGCCTTTGTCACTTTTGATCAATTTTATGCATATTTGCTAAATAAAAGTATTAATTAATTCCGGACCCTAAGTTTTGAACGGTATGTATATACCATATTTGTTAATACTAAACGTTATAATTTCATACACATTTTTTTATCCTAAACAAAACGAGTAAAACCTAATAGTTATAAAAACTTTACCATTTCAAACAAGCAATGTCTCTTAATTTGCATTTGCAGCTTTCAGTGGAATAGCAGCTTGCCACAAAATCAACTGTCCTAAATGGGGAAAACAACACAGACTATTAGGGATCCAACAGAAAGATTATGATGACCAAGTTTACATACAATATGTGAAATCTGATCACGGAAACCTCACCTATTTGGAGGTATGTCGGTTGAGAACAACTCTATTTCCGTGTCAGCCAAAAGTACTGCTTTCATTCCTCTCATGCACAGCAGACTGTCACAGTATATACAGTTGACTTGCGTCACACACTTATTCTTGAAATTTGAAGTAGACATTGTTGAGCTGAGATCTTCTCAAGTAAAGCTCCTAACAAAACGCCAGGTCCTGTTGGTTTAAAATGATAACAAAGAGTCAGCACCTACAGTGAAGGCTACAGCAGATGTTTAACAGACGACCTGCACCTGTCTAGCTAGCCAAGTTAGCTGTAGCCTGTTTGCACCTGTATTACGTTAGCAGTATCTACAAGTTAAGAGTCTATTGATCACAAAAACGGGAAAGCCCTTCAAATTAACATTATGGATGAAAATCCACAGTAATTCCAGCTCATTTTACGCTTCTGTTAGAAGAGGCTAAGAAAAGCTCTAACGTTACCTTTCTCATTAGAGAGCTAGCTAGCTAACTAAAACAGGATCCAGTGTTATTTTACTAAGCATGCCATAAAACCATTCTTACCTGTTACCGGATATCAGATCGTTCTAGATCTAGGCGGCAGAGAAACGCATTGTACTACAGTACAATCTCTCTATAGTCACAACGGGGTTTAGATTGCTAAACTACGTTTGTTTACGTCCGCGTCAAAGCGGATAAACACTTCCTGAAAGATTTTCAAACAGCCCAATCTCTAACGCTGATTGGTTCCAAATTACCATATCTCACACATGATTGGTCAGCTCAAATTCCTTAGCTGATTGGTCGCAGTGCCTTTCCGCAAACCACAAAACCACTAGGGAGGGGAAGTCCGAATCGTTTCTGCAAGTCGGTTCTTTCGAACGAGTCGTTTCAAAGAACTGGTTCAAAAAGTGTTCAGTGATTCTCTTATCATAACGTGGTCCCTGACATCCCGTTGTGGTGGATTACATGTTCCAAAAATACCATATGTCGGTACCTATAGCTGTTTATTTTGATTTAATATTTTTCTTAAGTGTGTTTATTGTAATGCCATGCATTTTCGCTTAGTTTGTTTGCAGCAGTGATTCAGCTCATTAAACACACAATTATTTAAAACTTACAAATAATTTGCATTTAAAATATGCATTATTAGCTACATTTAGATCTCTTGGCTAAAAAGCTTTTCCATGTTCCATTAATTTGTTCAAACCATCTCCACAAGAAATTCGCAAGAGATTCAGTTCAGTTGTTGGGTGTTTCAAATTGATGCTTACTTGTTTTCTGGCTAGTCTGTCCTCTAGCTAGCGCGTAACCTGAAAATCAAACAACATGAAGACGATATTCATTAAATGCACTGCAAGGCGAGGTACAAGGTGTAAAGAAGCTTCCAATGGACTCCTGATCGAGGATACACCTTGGGATTTACAAGTATGGAAAGTATTTTTTCTCACAAACGAGGATCGCATAAATTCTCACCTCCTTTTAAGCAAAACATAATTTTCACTTAGTTCGCATAGCTTGTTTGACCGATATGGGATCAGATTCCTGCCAAATGTATTGCATAACGGATAAAGAAAACAAACAAGAGATATTCACAATACAGTGTGAATAAAACCAAGAAAGCTCGTTGGACGGATTATTTTACGTTAACAGATCAAAAGGTAGGCTTACAGCAGTGACAGACAGACACATATAACGGTATCCTGTATGGAAAGATGTTTCCCAGCTGACAGTTGTCCATTTTCACCTGTACAAGTAAACAGAACACTTAGCATAGGCAGTAATGAGGTGTTGGAGTGACGTCACCGCCCCTCTTCGACTGATTGGCTAGAGGAGGAGCTGTCAATCTAGAACTAGTGGACCAATGATGACGCTCTGATTTACATGAAACTCTAACCGCAAAATTTGGAAGAAGAAGCGCAGAACGTGGAAACAAGAGCGAAGGGAAAAACAGCATAAGCATACAAAAAATAAAAATATGTGCAGAAAATGTCTGAGAGCACAAAAAAACTGAGAAATATAACCAAGGAAAACATGTGTGTGAGAGGAGAGGGGCTGGGGGGAGTGTTTAAGGTTCAAGCCCCGCAGCAAAGAGCTGTGATACTGTAATGATGACGGATCACAAGAATGATTGACACCATGCCACATTCAACAAGAGCCACAGGTTGACAGCACAGATAAAAATATGGAGCAATCAAAAGAAAGAAGGAACATAAATGTGATTAGGAACCAAACTTTGGAATGTTTAAGATCAGCGAGAAAGTGAAAAAGTGTTTGTGAATTTGCTTAGCTATACTTCAAGAACAAAATTTGGTGTCTGAGAAAAACCATACTTTAGAGGCCCATTAAGGGCAATATCAATTGAAAAAATTAAATAAATAATAATAATAATAAAATAAATAATGTTTTATTTTAATATTCTAAAAATGCAAAAATGTTTTATGTCAGGGGTAGGGGTTACTCTGCAGTCATTATAATTAAGTTAATATAAAAACAATAGAAGTAAAGGCTCAAATGTCCTCATTTAATTAAGTAAAGTGTATGAGTGTGTGTGTGTGTGTGTTGTGACTGTGAGTGTGTGTCGGGTGTGACTGTGGGTGTTACACACACTGTGGGAAGATTCCTTAGATGCCCAGTTTGATTAAAATTCAGGATTCCACCACACACATAAACACCTGACAGGTGCTGACAGGCAGTCAGTCTTCTCCACACCCTTTCCTGTGCTCCTGCGCGCTGAAATGTGTTCACTCCACGGGTTGAATATCCTGACTTGGCCACAGGTATGATCTTTAAACGCCTCTGAAGTTTGTTATATCCGTTCTCACGGCGTGCTCGGTTACCGTAGACCTGTGGTGTCACTTTCAGTATGCTATAGGATATCAGAGTGGATCTGAAATGTGCGTAATACTCTATGTTTGAAGAGCAATCTGGGTTAATTCCAGAAACGCGAATGTATGTGCCCAATGGTGTTGTGCTATATAGTGTGTTTATATCACTTTTTGTAACTACATTTCTGCATTCCTGGCTGCAATAAATGCATTTTAACACACACACACAACACACACACCAACCACACACACACACACCACACACACACGGATGGGGGTCAGGCTTAACACTGGGTAGAGGCACATCTGCTACCGCATCTGCTCTGCCTTCACCTTGAGTCACTGTACACAAACAAACACACACATGCTGAATCGTAACACAACAAATAACGTCAGATGTACGGTGGCACTTCCTGTGGGAGAACCAGCATCCAGTCAGTGACCATGACAGCATTAAACAAAGAAACAGTAACCAATATCATTAACAAAAGCACACATACACAAACACACACAAACTATTTGAGAATGCCATATTCATCACTGTATGACGAGTAAATGGCAAACCACTCCATCATGCAGCCATGTCACACTGTTAACCACTCATTAACATTTATAACATCAATATTAGCTCTCACAGCTTAAACCACAGCCCACACACACACACACACCACACACACACACACACACACCATGTTTTCATATATATCTAAATAGTAATACCATAGGACTATATTATTTTTTAATTACATAATTAAATTATATTGACTTATATTTTAGTTTTTTTATATAAGGTTATTTATAATTATTACAGACTAGCCTAAATCCAAACTGGATTCTTGGAGATTCTGTCAGGTCTTTATAAAACAAAACAAATAAATACATAATTTCATTTTCCAATTGCGGACATTCCTCATCATTTTTCGCTAACTTCCGAATCCAATTTTTACATCTACAGTATACCACACCATGGATTACTTTTGAATGAAATTGTGATTTAATTCAAGTATTTTGAGAAACAATAGTCTAAGAAGAACTCTACTGCTCAATGCTGATCAAACTTTTTGAAGAAAAATAAAAAAACAAGAATCTCAAACGATCTTTATTTTTTTTCTTTCTTTGTACTATATATGTATTATTATTATTGTACAGTATTATCAGGGTACTGGTAAAAAAAATAAAAACAAACAAAAACACAAAACAATAATGGTACCATCACGCTTCACATAAAAAAACAAAAAAAACAAAAAAAAAAAAAAACAATAAAACTTACCATGGTAAAAACAATGGTAGAATTATGTGGGTTTGTGAAGAGTATGGGTAAGAGCAAAAGCCCGTGAGGATATAAAATGAGTAATTACTTAAGAGCAGTCTGCAGCTGATGTCACTTCATCAGGCAAAGCTGACCGGTTGGCTGATGGAATAGAAGGTTAACTCATAGCCAATCAGATTAAATCTTTCTTTAGCTCCCAGCTACCACAAATTGAAAATATTTGCATCATAACAAACATGTCAGGGCAGAAGAGCTGAGTGCAGCAACTCAGAGTAACAATAAAGTGGGCAATAAAACCAATGGGTGTTGTTTGTGCCAGCAAATGTGTGGTTGTGGCACATATGCGTTGTGTGTAATGCAGTGTTTGTCTCTTTTTCTTTGTGAAACAGACCTAGCACACAGCAGCCTGAGGTCACACAAACAGCCTCTCTCCCTCAGGGGTGTGTGTGTGTATGTGTGTTAGGTGCTCCTGCAGAGACACTGCATGCAACTATGACACCCTGAGGAAAAACCACACATGCACATACACTAGGATGGTTTAAGCTAGAGGGCTTTAGGGAAGCCCTGCATTTCTAAGGCTCATCTGTCTTCTTTTATACAGTATATTTGTAGGCTATATGGGTTTACTTGGCAATCGTTTAAGGACAAATGTGTCCCTTAGAAGTTAACTATATATAACAAAACCTCACACATACAAAAGTTTTTTTTTTCATTTTCTAAAAATGCAAAAACTTTTATTTTAAGTATGATAATATACTGTAATATTATTGAAATAACATGCCTCTTAAAACCACTTAAGCTCGGGGCGTTTTTTGGAATTTTCGCCTAAATTTTTCACACTCAAATTCAAATGTTTGCCCTACACACATACAATGGAGGAAATTTAAAAAAAATGGTTTCATTGTAAATAAAACCCTTTGAACTACAAAATATGAGTGGAATTCTTTATAAATAACATTATATACTTTTCAACTATTACTATAAACACAAAAAACATAGGCGCTTTTTGAGTTAATTGAATACATATTTTTTGAAATTCTGTAATTCAGGTTCTACTAGGCCCAACTCTCTGCAAATTACTTTGTTTGATGCCACTACATGCCAAAAAAGTACCACAAAAAATAATCTTTCAAATAACAGCTTCTAAAAAGGAGTTATTGAATTATAAGCGAAGGGAGTAAATTGTCCCTTTTTTGCATCTAAAAGTGTCTTTGTGAGTTTCCTTTGCAAAAACAGGCTTTTTAAAACACATTAACCCCACAGTCCTATTTTACTCTGTGCCATAAGCACTTTAATTGATTATTAATTGAATTATGTTTCATTTTTATGTTTTTCTAAGTAGTAATATACAAAATGGCACAAGCGAAATTGGACCAAAGCTGTCATATTGGGATTTCTACACTCCCAGTTTAATCTTTTCAGGGATGCTCAGACTGTACATATAATATTCATATGGTCTATAACAACCTAACCCCCCCCCCCCCCCCCCCCCCCCCCCCTAGAATCATATCTCAAGCTTATATCATCCATTTCAGCTTCTGTATTGGGATATGATCACAGCATCTCTGACCTCAGCATCAGTTGATCACAGCATCTCTCTCTCATCCTGTATCCAGCTGTGCTTGCCTCCGTGGTCCAGAGCTGGGCTAATCCGCTAGCCGCTAGCCGCGAGCTACATTCACAGCGTCAAACAAACATATGTTAGCTCATCTACACTCTGTAATAATCCATCTATATTTACTGTATACTTACTGAAATGCATAATGTACTGTACTTTTCTGTCAGCAAACAGTGTATCAGCGTGCTAGTATAGCTAACACGCTTCATAACAAAGGGTAACACGCTCAAACTCACAGAGAATCGCAGCTAAAGTCTCCCCAGACGCGCGTCCACTGCTCTCCACGGCGCGCTGACCGTTCTTCATCGTATATAACTTGTAATATGATAATCATAGACTGAAAGGATCCGAGTCGCGTTCGCTACAACTCTTCCGTGCGGTCAAAAGCCTTCAATTCTCGCGTCATGGACTACATTCTCCACAGAGCACTGGCTGACCGAGCGGAAGGCGACCCCTCCTTTCTCTGCCCACTGTGCCGACGCGGCGGTGTCAGAGTTCACAGAGTCTGTAATGGCCGATCTGAGTGACGTGTAAACTGACCAATTGGAGCCCAGAACTGGCCGCAGAGCTACATAACATCAGAAGAGCTGAATACGCGCTGGCATGCCATGGAGAGCCTGTGATCCCCGACGCGCGCTGGATTCCGTTACCTGGGCAGAACGCGAATATCTCACAGATGGAAGCACGCAGAAACCTGAAAATGGTCTTGTTTGAAAGATGAGATCCTAATCTAAAAGGTAATATAGAGTTTATATATATATTTGTGGTTGTTTGCGGCTAACTGAAGCAGTGCTACGAGTAGAAATGTTACACAATAAAAAGTTCCGTTTTTTTTCCATCGCAATTCAATTGAAGATAATTTGATCTATGATTGTCACACAATAAAATAATCTACATCGTGAAATTCCTGAGAATGAGAGCTTTCTTGTGATATATGACTTGACTTTATTCTAAAAAATATATCAAATGCACATGTGTAAAAGTGAGCACCCCAGTCACTTGGAGGAAACAAGGTGTCGGTACAAAAGATGTTAAAAAAAGAGGCTCACTCGCAAACCAGCACTTTCGTGCATGGGTATAATTTTATTACAGTGACAAAAGTGTTAGTCCACAGTGAAGTATTTACCGATGCACTATAAAACAAAAACTCAAAAGTATCAAATAAACAACAAAAGTGGAAAACAAAACAGAGAAAATCCAAAATACTTATGTACAGGTAACACGTATCCACAATATACCGGGTTGAGGTTCGCTTGAGGCACCGCAGTTGCACTCTCGCTTTGACTTGGTAAAACAAGTCCCGTTTTAGGTTTGGCCTCGGCTTATATTGGCCAAACCCCGCCCCCTTTCTAGGCCATTCTAATCTCAGGTAAATATAACATTTAACACAAACAAATACCACCTCTATTTGTCATCTGTTATATGATGTCAATAATAATCAATTTCGGATCAATATATATATAATAATAAACATAATAATTTCACACCTAATACACTTAACACATAATACACTTAACACATACTTCCAACACTTAAAATACACACAGAAACACCCATTCATACCAGACAATGGTTTCGCCAGCTTCCGGTTGCGCTGCGCCGGTGCAACCAAGCCCGTGATGTCATAATCGGCCGCCGCTCGTTCGTTCGGTTTGATTGGCGCAGTGTTTCCCGCCGGAAGACTGACTACACCCACACAGACAAACATCACAGGGACGAAACTACACGACAAGTGCAGTGTAAGTGTATGAAATGACCGGGAAATGGATATGGACAGAGGAGAGTGCTGAAATGGGAGAATGTCTAGGTGCTATCAGGATTGCGTGTGCACCCGCTACACTGATAGCGGCAACGGCAGGGAGGAACAGTACAGAGGATGAATGAGGTAAGTAGGCGTGTGTGTGTGTGAGTGTGTGTGGTGTGTGGTGTGCGCCAGTGGCATCGCCCCAGCGGTGGCAGCTAATGGTGACTTTATCACATCACTTCCCCTCTCCAACCACGTATGGCCCGGAAACCTGAGACAGGTAAGTCGGCTACCACGTTGAGTTTCTGCCAAGTCTGTGCCGTATTTGAAGCTGTTCGAGGAAATGAAGGGCACTACGATGAGAAACCCACCGGGGTGGGTTTTTTGTTAACCCTGGCTGTGGTTGCCCTTCACTGACCCTTTCTCTGACCCCCGGGAAGCCGGGGCTCGCGGGCCGGGCGGCGCACCGACAAGCGCGACAAAGCGCTGACGTTGTGGTGTGCCGACGTTTTCTGAGCACAGGCGCCGCACAGCACGGGACGCGGCAGGGGGGCACACACGAGGCGTCGGGGCAAGGACCCACTGATCGGCCCCCTGGGGGATAAGTAGCCTGGCGGCCCTCCTTACTCTGCACACCAGTCACCAGTATGAGGGTGGGACCGGCAGATAGAAACGCGGAATTAGGGTCGCACCCAGAACAACAAGTCCGGAACCAGCTCCGAGGAGTGAAGAAGTCCTCTGCGGCAAGCGTGTGCGACGGACACACTTTTAGGCAGGACTGGGCTGGAGCAACACCTCTTTCCTTCAGGGTTATAAAAAAGACCTCGGGAGAGCTTCCCCCCAAAACCCACGGTACTCAGTGTCCACGAGGAATACCGTGGTCGATCACTCGTGTAAAAGGATTGGAGATCAGCGACAGCGCCAGAGAGCGGAAAAGAGAAGCGAGGGACAAGCCGGCGAGGACGGGCACAGCTTGGGGTGCAACCAAAATATCCTGTAAGCCAGGCCCAACCGGAGTCCCCGGACAAGGAGTTACAGGACAGCGTAACTTCACTGTTCCTTGACATATGGCACGGTTGGGCTCGCTTGAAATTGGCACGATCCACCTGTGGCCATCCTGTTGGAATGCAGAGCCCTCTTGCCAGCTTGCCCACTGTCAACATTTATATGAATACATTAATTCAATCCGCTTCTCTATCCTCTTTAGGTTTGGTTGGGAGGCTGGGATTAGACAAGCGGTCATCCAAGCGTATGCCGCAAGCGACCAGATCGTTCACACGCCGTTTGGCTAAAAGCACCTTCGCAGCATCAGCCTCTGGAATGTGGCTGGTGCCCCGTGAAGGCCAAAAGGAAGGACCGTGAATTGGAATAGTCCTAGAGTTGTTCGGAATGCAGTGTAGGGTCTGGACTTAGCGTTGAGGGGTACCTGCCAGTACCCCTTACATAGGTCTAGCGTGGTAATGTACTGGGCTCTTCCAATCTTCTCCAGCAGATCATCCACTCTTGGCATGGGGTATGCATCAAACTTAGATTGGGTGTTGAGCTTGCGGAAGTCGAGGCAGACACGGAGGGATCCGTCTTTCTTGGGGACGATCACCATTGGGCTGCTCCACTCGCTCACTGAAGGCTCAATCACTCCTAGCTCCTTCATAAGCTTGATCTCCTCCTTCAAGGGTTCCACCAGACTCAGGAAACATACTTTGGATAGGACAGTGTTGGCGTGATGGTGTTGGATCGGAAAGGTGGATGGTGTGTTGGGTCAGCTCAGTCCGTCCAGGCCTCTGACTGAACAAAGCAGGAAACTGGCTCAGGAGGTGCTGCAGCTCTTTTATTTTGGAGTCTTCTAGGTGATTTAGACTCACCACAGACAGCTGTCTTTTTGCATCCTCTAAATCCTCTCCCTCGTCTATCTCCACCTTCCTCACAAGAAGTGATGTTTCCGGTCCCTTACCAGGTGGCACCTTCCATTCCTTTAGCAGGTTCACGTGGTAGGTCTGCCTGGTCTTGCCCTTGTCTGGATGATGAACTTCATATGTGACTGGCCCCATCTTGCAGACCATGGTGTATGGCCCTTGCCATTTAGCCAGTAGCTTGCTCGTTGAAGTTGCCAACAGGAGTAATACCTTCTGCCCAGGTTGAAACTGTCGTAGTCTGGCGTGTTGGTCATACCATCTTTTCTGCGCTTGCTGCTTTTCCTGTAGGTTCTCTTTGGCTTGCTCGCTGTACTGCTCCAGACGATCTCGCATCTCTAGCACGTACTGCACAATACCTTTTTCCTCCGTCTTGGATGCAGGTTCCTCCTCCCAGGTTTTATTCAGCAGGTCCAGGGGTCCTTGTACCGGCCATCCATATAGAAGCTCGAACGGTGAGAATCCCGTGGATGCTTGGGGTACCTCTCGGTAAGCAAAGAGAACAAATGGTAGCCACTTGTCCCAGTCTCGTCCTGTGTCTGCTACAAACTTCCGCAGCATGTTCTTGAGAGTTTGGTTAAATCTCTCCACAAGACCGTCCGTCTGCGGGTGGTAAGGAGTTGTTCGGATGGCTGTAATGCCCAACTGCTTGTTCAGCTGCCCCATCAGCCGTGAGGTGAAGTTCGTTCCCTGGTCCGTGAGTATCTCCTCGGGTATGCCGACTCTGGAGAAGAGTTGAACCAGGGCATGGATGATCTTAGGTGTGGTGATAGAACGGAGTGGGAAGGCCTCAGGATACCTTGTGGCATAGTCGCTGACTACCAGGATGTAGCGATGTCCAGCACTGCTCTTTTCCAACGGCCCTACCACGTCCATGGCGATCCGCCTAAAAGGTGCAGAGATTATAGGGAGAGGTTGCAGTGGTGCTCTGCCCCGCTGGGACACAGCACTTGTCTTTTGGCAGATGGCACATGTGTTACAGTGTGTTTGTACATCAGTGTATAGTGTGGGCCAATAAAATCGTGAGCTAATGCGTGCATATGTTTTCTGTTGGCCCAGGTGGCCAGCCCATGGAACAGTGTGTGCAAGGTGCAGAACAAGAGAACGACAACAAAATGGTACAATTAAGCGTGTCACATCATTGGTTCGCACATACAACACCTCATTCCTCACTACATATTCTTCATTGCACAGATTTGATGGTTTGTCACACTCAGCTTTGACAAATAAGGGTTTCAGAGTTTCATCTTCCCTTTGAAGTTGTGCTATGTTCCCTGGGACCTGCCAGCCATTAACTTCAAAACCCTCCATGGAGGCCTCAGAGGCTGGGGTACCCAGTGTAGCGTCTCAAGCGCCGTTGGCGCCGTGCTTTTTAGGGCAGTTAGTCACCAGGCCCTGCAACAGCATACCATCCAAGTGGCAGTGGCTGAAACCTGCCCTGGGCTGGAGCCTAGTAAGAGCACGGACATGACAAGTATCAAAGGCACAGTCACAGTGTGGTAGACGAGAACAGAATGGCGTCGAGCCCTGCTGGTGGAGTAGGCACGAGACCTATGAAATGAAGGGCGGCACAGTCGTCTTCCCTTAGAGATGCATATCAGCTTGGTAAATGTCCGCTACGGACAGAACCATTAAGGAGTACATTGTTCCTGTACTTCCACCATTACCTCAGCTTGGGGATACTGCTGTATGTCCCCATGCACGCACTGAACAGAGGTAGTGTTCACATAATTGACATTATTTACAAAGCATGATTTCAACATTGACAGAGAACTTCCAGTGTCCAAGAGTGCTTTCATTTTATGTCCATTAACAGTCACCTCATACACATTCTGACTTTCCCCCACAGAGTCAAAATCACAGTCCCCTTCTCTAGGCACATAACAAAACCCTGTAAGTTTCGCTTTGCGACCGGGACACACAGCTGCTTTGTGGCCTGGCTGCTGACAGTAAAAGCAAAGCAAGTCTTTGGCCACTGACCTTGGACCTTGTGCATTGTCCGGTAGCTCAGCACGACCCCTTTCAGACCCAAAGTTATGAGAAACACCACGTACAGTACCTTTGAGTGGTTGAGTACGAGGACCGCCACGATGAGCATTCTGATACTGCTGTGCCAACTTTGCTGCCGCCAGTCCAGACCTCAGCTCGTGCTCTCTCACCCAGGTGCGTGCGTCGTAGGGTAGCACCCGAAGAAGCTGCTCCAGGATGATGGCCTCACCGATCTCCTCTTTAGAGTGCTCCTCCGGTCGCACCCATCGCTTGTACAAATTCTTTAACCGGTGGTAAGTTTCTGTTGGTGACTCTCCCGCTGGGACTGCAGTCAATCGGAAGCGCTGACGGTAGGTTTCTGGAGAAATGTTGAATTTCTCCAGCAGTGCTTCCTTCAGGTCAGCGTAGACATCAGCCTGCTCCTCGTCCATTGCCAGGTACGCCTCCAATGCTTGCCCTGTCAGCAATGGAACCAGACGATAGCTCCACTCCTCCTCAGGCCACCTCCAGGTCCTGGCAAGGCGCTCAAATCGCCGAAGATAATTCTCGATGTCTTCCCCTTGCTGGAAGCTCGGCATCTTCGTAACAGCCCACTGCATTGGCTCTCTCGGCACTGTGACATTCGGGGAGTCTTGGACATAGGCTGGTCTGTGTCTTGTGGATACCTTTGATGCTGGCGTCGGTAGCTCCATTCGGACGCTCTCCGCATCGAGCGAGGTTTCCGCAGGACGCGTCGACTGCAAGATGGACACATGGAGACCTTGGAGCTCCCGCAGAAATCGGTCTTCTCGCTGCTCCTGAGTGTTGATAAATCTGCGCATCAGGGAAATCATTCCCTCGCCAGCTGTAGCATCAGAAGTGACGGACTTGGTCGGTGGTTGACTGGCCTTTGGGGAGACTTTGGGAAGACTCGTGGCTCGCTCCTCATCCTCCGTAGTCTCAGCAGAGTTCCAGGCCGCCGCCTCCTCTGACGCTAACTTCACTTGGGATCGTAAACCCACCCTGGGTTTTCTACCTTTCGGCGCTGTCTTGCGAGTAGCCATCCCACCGCTGCCACCAAATGTGATAAAGTGAGCACCCCCAGCTCACTTGGGACGTAACAAGTGTCCGTAAAAGATGTTAAAAAAAAGATGGCTCACTCGCAACAGCACTTTCGTGCATGGTGTAATTTATTTACAGTGCCAAAAAGTGTTAGTCCACAGTGAAGTATTTACCGATGCACTATAAAACAAAAACTCAAAAGTATCAAATAAACAACAAAAGTGGAAAACAAAACAGAGAAAATCCAAAATACTTATGTACAGGTAACACGTATCCACAATATACCGGGTTGAGGTTCGCTTGAGGCACCGCAGTTGCACTCTCGCTTTGACTTGGTAAAACAAAGTCCCGTTTTAGGTTTGGCCTCGGCTTATATTGGCCAAACCCCACCCCCTTTCTGGGCCATTCTAATCTCAGGTAAATATAACATTTAACACACAAACAAATACCACCTCTATTTGTCGTCTATTATATAATGTCAATAATAATCAATTTCGGATCAATATATATATATATATAATAATAAACACAATAATTTCACACCTAATACACTTAACACATACTTCCAACACTTAAAATACACACAGAAACACCCATTCATACCAGACAATGGTTTCACCAGCTTCCGGTTGCGCTGCGCCAGCGCAACCAAGCCCGTGATGTCATAATCTGCCGCCGCTCGTTCGTTCGGTTTGATTGGCGCAGTGTTTCCCGCCGGAAGACTGACTACACCCACACAGACAAACATCACAGGGACAAAACTACACGACAAGTGCAGTGTAAGTGTATGAAATGACCGGGAAATGGATATGGGCAGAGGAGAGTGCTGAAATGGGAGAATGTCTAGGTGCTATCAGGATTGCGTGTGCACCCGCTACTCTGACAGCGGCAACAGCAGGGAGGAATGATACGAAGGATGAATGAGGTAAGTAGGCGGGTGTGTATGTGTGTGTGTGGGTGTGTGTGGTGTGCGCCAGTGTCTGCTTCCCCAGCGGTGGCAGCTAAGTAATTTATCACACACATTCTTCGTAAAAAAAGTTCGCAATGGCTAGGCTGAAAATCGTGTGTGGGACGAATACATTTCTAAGCTAAATTTTACTGCTTTATGAATATAAAAACCAAAAGGAATGGTATTCTTTGTAAAGAAAACACTCCAAGCTTTCAAATGAACCCACATATGGGCTGATACCATATAAGGAAGACTATGTAAATGAAGCATAAACATTTTTACGCGACTTTGGAGTTCCTAGTCGGGTCCGCAGAGTTTACGTGTACTTAGCAGAGAAACTTTCATAACACTTTTTTTAACATCTTGTTTAAAAACCCTCTTGTACTGTCAAATTAAAAGTTTTACATTAAAGTACTTTCTAAATTATTGTTTTAATAATATTTTGTTGTGTTTTAAATAAGTACACTTATTTTGACATACATCAGCACAATACAAATATGTTTTATAATGTAATAATAGTGTCTACGTTTATATATTCAATTTAAAAGTTAAGATATTTACTAAATGTAATTGATAAAGTAAGTGATAAAGATATTAGATCCATTTCTACAAAAGCACTTTTTGTAAATGATATGATCACTGATAATAACCTAGATGTGCTCTGTTTGACAGGAACCTGGCTAAAACCTGATGGTTACATTATTTTAAATGAGTCTACACCCCAAGATTACTGTTATAAATATGAGACGTATCTGAAAGGTAAAGGGGGAGGTGTTGCTACAATTTATAGTAACATTTTCAGTATTTCTCAGATGTCTGATTTCAAGTATAATTCATTTGAAATAATGGTGCTTTACAGTATGTAACATTGTCTAGTGTAATAAGTGTTAATGATAAATCCCTACTGACGTCTGTACTGGCTACAGTATACAGGCCACAGGAACCATACAGTACTTTATAAATATTGGTGATTTTTTTGTTAGTGCTGGCGCAGATAAAGATAATGTTGGTGATTTTATATCCATGTTGATAATGAAAAAGATGCATTTGGGATCAGCATTCATAGACATTTTGAACTCTGTTGGAGTTAGACAACACGTGTCAGGACCTACTTATTGTCATAATCATACTTTAGATTTAATACTATCACATGGAATTGATGTTAATGGCATTGAAATTCTGCAGCAGAGCAATGATATCTCGGATCATTATCTAGTCTTGTGTATACTCCATATAGCTAAAGCTTCAAATTGAAATTGTTACAAATATGGTACAATCATCACTTCTATGACAAAAGACTGCTTTGTAAATAATCTACATGACTTTTCACAATTCCTCAGCAAATCCAATAGCTCAAAAAACTTGATGTTGTAACAGAAACTATTGACTCTCTCTTTTCTAGCACTTTAGACACTGTTGCTCCTTTACACTTAAAGAAGATTAAGGAAAACTGTCCGACACCATTGTATAATGAGCACACTCACACCCTAAAGAGAGCAGCCCAGAAAATTGAGCGCAGCTCGAAGAAAACAAAACGAGAGGTATTTTGTATTGCATGGAGGGAATGTAATTCCTCCTACAGAAAAAGCCTTAAAAATGCTATATCTGCTTTCTATTTTTTAAAGAAAAACAAAACAACATCCCCAGGATTTAGTCAGGATAGTGTCTAAATTACAAAAAATAAAGCAGCAAAGGGTGCTGACATTTCCGCACACAGCAGTATGACTTTATGAATTCTTTACTTCCCATGATCGATACTATTTAAGAGAAGTAATTATAAACCATGCATCCATCAGCTACAGTCCTGAATCAGATAAGATCTATAGCACATTATAGATCTCCTGAGGAACAATTCCACTCTTTCTCTACTATAGGAGAGGAAGAATTGTTTTAACTTTTTTAAATCATCTAAACCAACAACATGTACATTAGACCTATACCATATAAGCTACTAAAAGAGGTACTTCAAGAAGTCATAGATCCTCTTCTGAATAGTAATTTGTCATTGTCATTAGGATATGTCCCAAAAAAACTTTCAAAATTGCTGTTATTAAGCCTCTTATTAAAAAAAACACAACTTGATTGATCACATGTCGATCACAAGTGCAGTATGGAGTACCACAAGACTCAGTACTAAGAGTGTTGCTTTTCACGCTTTACATGTTACCCTTGGGAGATATAGGAAACATGGTGTTAGCTTTCACTGTTATTTTTGGGGCCTTTTGGAATTGGAATACTCAGGCTCTATTTTCTTTACGGCCTGACGAAGCTAACAATTGCAAAATAGGTGTTGTTAATGATGGGACCAAAAACCTCTGCATTAACCTATAACACTGTCTAACACTTGATGGCTGCTCTTTCAATTCTTCATCTTCAGTTAGAAACCTGTGTGTGCTATTTAATAGCAATCTTTCCTTCGAAAGCCATATTTTTAACATTTTTAAAACAGCATTTTTCCATCTTAAAAATATATCTAAATTACGACCTATGCTTTCAATGTTACGTAAATGCAGAAAGTTAATTCATGCGTTCATGACATCGAGGTTAGATTATTGTAATGCTTTATTAAGTGGTTGCTCTGCACACTTAATAAACAAACTCCATCTGGACCAAAATGCAGCAGCTAGAGTTCTTATAGAAGAGGGGGAAATATAAACTATATTAGCTTGGTTCTGTCAACACTGCACTGGCTCCCTATTAAACATTGTATACATTTTAAAATCTTGCTAACTATTTATAAAACCCTGAATGGTTCAGCTTCTCAGTACTTGAGCAAGCTTTTATCGCATTATTGTCCATCACGTCCGCTGCGATCTCACAACTCTGAACATTTGATAATACCTAGAATATCAAAAACAACTGTGGGCAATAGATCCTTTTTCTGTTTAGCACCCAAACTCTGGAACAATCTACCTAGCATTGTTCGGGAGGCAGACACAATCTGTAAATTTAAATCTAGATTAAAGACCCATCTATTTAACCTGACTTACACATAACACACTAACACATTTCTAATATTCAAATCCATTAAAAGATTGTCAGGCTGCATTAATTAGGTCAACCGGAACCGGGAACACTTCCCATAACACCCAATGTACTTGTTACTTCGTATGAAGAATGGCATCTACACTAATATTAGTCTGTTTCACTCTTATTCCAAGGTCACCGGAATCAGATGGTCACTGCAGTCACCTGGATCCAGTCCGTATACAGTCCAGATGGTGGATCAGCACCTAGAGACGACCTCTACAGCCCTGAATGTCAGCAGAGACAATGTCAACTAGATGAGCCCCAGAGACAGATCCCCCCTGCACGAAGATCATCACCTCGACGGGCCATCGGCACAAGGACCACGGGAACAAGACGAGTCTCCCACTTCGTACTGCCTGCAAATTCTGGACTGTGTTGCAGCTGGAATTAAAACACGCCATGTGTTTCGTATGGCCATGAGAGAAATGGCTCCCCTCACTGAGCATGGTTTCTCCCAAGGTTTTTTTCTCCATTTCTGTCACTGATGGAGTTTGGGTCCTTGCCACGGTCACCTTTGGCTTGATTAGTTGGGGACACTTAGATTTGGCAAATCGACATTGTCAGCTGGATTGCAGATACTATTTAAACTGGAAACTGAGCTGGACGAATGACATCACTGAATGATGCAAATCAATGATGAAACTGGACTTTACTGAAAAAGCCCTCAGTCATTTTGCACATAAAGTATAGTATTCCCATAATAGGCATGCTAAAGGGTATAGCTTCGTTTTTTCACAAGGGGTTAGTTAACTCATGTATAATAATTAGCTAGACATGAAAAACAAACGACTTACTACTACTATATTATAGGTATTCCATTTAGATAAGACAACAAGTAAACACATGGGTGTGTGTAGTCGAGTATTATGATGAAGCATCCTCGATACCCCAGGTGGAGCTGTCAAACAGAACTAGCTATCAGCGTACATGACTATTGAAAGTTATACTCATAACCCAGTGTGGGAGCTGTCAAACAGAACTAGTCTCAGCTTACATGACTATTTTAAAGTTATAGCTGCCTTTATTAGTCTCTGATTATCTCTCTCTCTCTGCCATCCTCATGCAAGGATTTTTGTTAAAGTTTATCTAAAAAATGATGAGGGGGGGGGGCATGTTTTTTCATGTTGTTCCAAATGTATATGCATTTCCTTTAAAATATTTTGATGAACATTGGGGTCCAATCAACATTGGTTGCTATGTTTGAAATCTTCTTAAATCATACAATAAGTCTGTTTGAGGATCAGACCAAAGTTTATTGCTGTAGCTCTTAAAGAAAATATACTGCCTATGTAAAAGGTATATCATAAGACTGTGTCGCTTGTAATCCAGTGTTGTTTTGTGTCAGTCATATCAACTCACAGTTTTGTAGTTCATTTCAGAAGGTTTTTCTATTCCTGTAAGTCTGACCATTCCATAGAAAATGAACTTGAGCTCCATATGCTTATTCATATGGTCACATGAAGATTTATTATGGACATGGAGTTATGAAAACACAGATGTTGGGATAGGCTCCAGTTTTCCCACATCCCTACACAATTGGTTGAAACTGACTCATCTGAAATGCACTTCATGGACAAGAACACTTTGAGCCACACAAATGGCATCCCTTTCTGTAAAGTGCACAAGAGACATGCATGTTGCATGTTGCTAAACTAATGACACAATATACAAAAGTGCACTTCTCTTTCTCTATCTATCTATCTATCTATCTATCTATCTATCTATCTATCTATCTATCATCTATACACACATACATACAATATACATCACTACATTCAAACGAGAGGCAATTAAAAACCACTTAAAACACCTATGCAACCGCATTGCAATATGCTAAAAAAAGTACTCTCAACACCCTAGTAATGGTGGTGAGTTTTGCACTGGAGAGCTGCACTCACGTTTTCTTCAGATAATATATAAATGTAGTTTGTTTTACAGCTCTGCTAACAGAGGCTCGTATGGAGTGATAGATCAGTGAGTGTGATGAGAATTGTATTGATCTGAATGCTGTGTTTCCTCTCATCAAAAGAGTGTATGTGGTGACAGACTACTCTATTGACTGACCACACTGGGGTCCTTGGCTGGTGTGTGTGTGTGTGTGTGACAGACAGAACACAAAAAGACTACTCTTGTATTATTATTACCATTCACAGCAACTAAAATGCAACAATCTATGGACTGTTTCCATACAGAAGAGTGTAATGACTGTATGGAGTTTCTTATCATCAATCTTATCATTTTCATACAATTGCAGTGAGGTGTGGGAATCTAACAAATAACACACATGACTCTCATTAAGATTTCTCAGTTTTCTGTTCATCAACGCTGAGCAAAACCCTGTCTGACCCCTGTGGAGGGTTACAAGCCCCCAAAACACCACCCATTCCCAGGCCGGGAGTTCCTATGTGACCCTGAGTAGCCTTTCATGCAAACCCTTAACGTGAGAACCCTCACAGCTGCTGCAATGAGAACTGCTGTTACTTTTCCAACACGGGGATTCCACCTCCATTAGCCTAAGCAGCGCTCAGATGGCTAATACTGAAGATACCGTCAAACAAGCTCAAGCATGTTAGCTAAATCCAAGGGTTCAACCACTCCTAAAGATGCAGCGTTCAGAGTCCAGGCCTGGGCCTGTATGATAATCAGAGGTAATGTTAGAGGCTGTTCCTCTTTGTCTATGTCTGTGTGTCCATTCTAATGGAGGCTGACAGTTAGCTTTGCTCTTTTATGATCTTTGCGTCACTTGGAATCAGTCATTGTGAAATCAGGCGGTAAGAGGAGGGGAGGGCAGGGCAGGGGCTGTGAACTCCCTCCCTCCTCTCTGCATTCCACAGACACACACACACACACACCGGCCAGGGTGTGGGTGAAAGCCAGGCCATTCTCGAGATGTGGGTCATTCTGACCTGGCCTGTAAAGTCGTATTGATTTTTCTCCAGTCAGAAAAAAACTCATATGCAGCCACTGTCACTCCAGTGCTTCGAATCATCCTGAAAAAGACAGACAATGGATGCATTTGATAGAGTGGAGCCTGATGATTTGAGAGACAGACAGAAAAGTCAGACAGACAAGAATTCTTCTTACCCCCACCCCCTGCTTTAAGAGTTTCACCCATATGTTTGTCTGTCAATGCAGAGAATGTAGTCAATTGGAAGGAACTGATTAGATTCTGTGTTTGTGTACTTAGTTATACCATTTTGTTTGTAGACAAAATGTGCCCCCAAAAGGTAAATCTGTCCCCTAACATATAAATACAAAATAATATAATAATATAATTTAATATTATTTAGGGACAAAACTGGACTAAATCTGAAATAGTTTTTGGGATTGGCCCTCAAAGGAAAAATGTATTCATAAATGAAAATAGTAATATATACAGTATATTTATATATAGAGTCTGGCGCAGCAAGAACCGGACGGACACGTACTGCACTAAACCAGCAGCAAAGACGAAGAGGCAGTTGTGGCCTAATGGTTAGAGAGTCTGACTTTCAATCCAAAGGTCGTGGGTTAGAGTCTCAATACCACAGGAATTGTAGGTGCGGGGAGTGAATGAACAGCGCTCTCTTCCACCTTCAATACCATGACTGAGGGCAAGGCACCGAACCCCTAACTGCTCCTCGGGCGCTGCAGCAAATGGCTTCCCACTGCTCCGGGTGTGTGTGTTTGTTCACTACTCACTGCTGTGTGCACTGGGATCGGTTAAATGCAGAGTACAAATTCTGAGTATTCACTTTCACTTTTGAATTTATACAATCTTATTTGTTCATTTTCATGCAATCTGCTTACACCCCACTGACAGTTTGGTTTTGTGGCGGGATTGGACCTTCATGCTTGTTTTTAAAAAAACATTTTTTTCAAAAAGGTCTGTTTCTGTATGAATCACATTGTACAAATTCATGCAAAATGGTATTGTTTTCTTATGAGATTGGGTTGGAGAGTCAAGTGTGTTTGGAATAATATGAGGATGGGTAAATGATGACAGAACTTTAATTGATGGATAAACTATCACTTGTAAAAACTTACAAACATATGCTGAAAACTTTAAGAATTGTTTTGAGAAAACTCTCAAATGTAAACTGAATTTGGAATGACGGGCCAAAACCATGAAAATGAAATGAACAGCACATGTCAAGAGTTCAGGGCCCTCCCAACATCATTGTGCCATGGCCTGACCTTTCCACCCCATGCTGATCTCCAGTAATTCTGAACGGCCAACGCTGAATAAATAAAAGTCATTTTTGCTAAGCGAATTCTCTGCACTTCCACTACAACTGTCTATGTGACTGGAAGGGAAGGTTAAGTTAAGAGATGCTATAGCAGAAATGCACCATAATCACTTCCACACCAGTGCCCATTTAGCTCTCTCATTAGCTCGCTATTCGTTATCAAGTATGCTGTAGGCCTTTTCTCAATTATACTCATTTAAATTCTGCCTGGTAATTACATTCAACTCTGCTACCTGTAAGGTGGGCAACTGTAAATTAATTTTTAAGTTTTTTGTCTTTTTCTCTAGGGAGGTCATGCTCATGGTGGGACAATATTCAATACAGCAATGTGACAGTACAAGAAAATCACCTCATGAATAGATACATGCATTAAAACAGACTTCTTTCATATTAAAACGTACATGAACCTTTAAGCAGATATGGCGGTATTTACATTTGCCCACTCTGAGCATTTTGGGTTTGGGTCTATCATCCAAGACAGCTCATATGTGGATCCCAAACTTCTGAAGTACCATTTTTACAGTATGCACCACAAACAACTTCCTGAGGAAAAATGGCAAACAATTGAATTTGGTGAGTAAACTGGTTGGCTGGTGACTCCAACACTACCTGACGTATTTATAAAGCTTTGAATGATCTAACTCCTCAATAACTGAATTCTGCAGGAAGGTAAATGTCCAGGAACTGGAATAAGTACCCCTCATCTAAATTATTGTCAGTTGTAATAATCAACAGCATTTGGTACATAGACGCTGCTGAAAACATCAGAGATAAAGTAGAAAAGAAAACTGGAATGTTCCTTTAAAATGCAATCCATTGAAATGCCACAAGTCTGTTGCATCAATCTGTCATAATGCTACTTTATTTAGCCATTTATCAAAAAGCTTTCTAACACTCATTTGACCCTTGTCCGCTGAATGATTCTGAGAGTCTTTCTTTCTGCACATGGCATTTACAGCTTGCGTGTTTTGTATGTCAAGTGTATTTGGTGTATTTTGAGTGGTTCTCATTTCCTCCGCGGATTTAACTGCTTGTTCAAGCGTCTTGCTGATTAGTGGTCAAATAAATCAGACTTGGGAGGGTGATACACACACATCGACAAGCTGTAGTGCTTGTTTGTGACACTGGAAACACTCAACAGCTACTAATGACTAATTCGCTAATTACCAAATTCCCATTTTCAGATGGCCTCCTTATGCTTTACACTTCACACTGATTAACTTATATTCACCAGAATGCTTCCTTGATGAAGAAGCTTGTTCTTTTAGAAACACTGACACTATTTTCATGCTTGGATACAATATAACATTGTTTAAAAAAAAACATACAATACAATACAAATGCCCTTTGTGTTTTTGCTAACACTAACAAAAGTGTTCCTGTCACACATACCCACACACACAAAACATTTGCAGACTTTAATAAAGTGAACAGCCATTACTTTAATGCACTGTGCATTCTAGGAGCAACTGTGCAGTTCAAAGTACTGCAGGAAAAAATCATGACAGATGCCAAACATTTAATATGTGAACAAGGCTGAACATTTACGCATGCTGACAGAGAGAGAGAGAGCAGTATATTCTGATATGGGCGTATGATCACATTTCTGCATAGTACGCATGAATCTGCTCATCATTGTGGACTGTTTGGCCTGAAACATACTCTATACGCAATAATTATGCAATTATGCTTATCAATTGCTTTATTGCCCCCTTGAGTAGAGAGGTTTGTCACATGTATGGCTGTTAGCTACCAGGTTGATTTTTTGTTGCAACAAACAGAGACTTTTGTTGCTGTTGCTGCTGCTGTTGTTGTTAAACAAACATGACATTAAAACTGTTTTGGAAATGTTTAACCATGTCTGCATCATTTACTTTTCAAATGCAAATTATTGAACTATTTTGTTGATTTACAGTATCACCTATCTGAGGGTTGTCCCCCCTAAAAATACGATTAAAAACTGTGTGTATACGATTAAAGCTGTGTATTGTAAATAACAATGTTTTATACTTTAAATAACTTTGTAAGTAGTAAAACAACACAAACGCAAAAGGGGCAAAAATGCGTTTTAAATTTAGAAACATTTTGAGTCTCCCCCTCCCTTGCCTCACAGTGCTTTGGTCCAAATGCCTGCTATCCTCTTTTACATCAATCAGTGTTGCCAAGTCTGCAGTTTTCTAGCGGAATTGGGCTACTTTACCTGTTGCCCGGTCCGAGCGACCCATACGTGGAATCTGAATGCGAATTTTACCGGTGGAACCCCACTGAAAAACGTGTATTTTACCCGGATTTTCACATCGGATGAAATGATTATTTTCTCTTTATACATATAATACCAATGCATTTTTCGATAAAACAAGGGGGGGGGTAGGGGGTTGTCCGCTATTTTAGCAATAATAACGTTACCTGCCTGACGGATAGTAATGTCTACAACGGACACAAGCGCTGTCACGGCGCCACCACAACAGCTTGACGTTGTCTAATTTGGCACAGTCTCCCTGCTGCACTAATAGTAGTAAGGCTTTCCTCTGAGTATACTTATCCTTACAAGTACAATTTTTAGCTGTATTATTTGTGTCCCCTTCAAAAATTGCTCTTGAGACATTTTATGTTTATTGTCCCCCCCCTACTGTTCTGCCTGTACCTGTGAAAGGAAAAATCTGTTAATACCAACTGTTTACCACTGTTTGTTGAATTCAGTAATTCACCTGCTTGCATTGCTTGTGTAACCTATTCACCTGCCAATAAAAACCTGTTGTCAGTGGTGGACAATAACGAAGTAGTTTTAAGTTTAAAAGTAGTTTCAAGTATTCACAAGTAACAACCAGGAGATCTTGTGAGCGCGCGCATCTGGTGCTGTTAAAAGTAAGTTACTAATGTCGAATTTTAGGATTAATTATTGTAACTGAAAATCATATTTAGGTCAAAGCTGTCAGTTGTTTGTGAACTAAATCTGCTGTATAGGGTGATCTGTTTAAGCCCACTGAAATGCTTGAATGCAGACACATTAACATCAGAGTCTCTATGTTTTTTTGGTAAAAAAACATTAAAATAACACAGATTAAATAAAATAACTCATGCACATTCATCTTCCCCGCTGCTGTAACGTTAGCAGTTTTACTAAAATGCTATGCATTTAGCCCTATGTGCCATCTGTTTTTATATCGTTTGTCAGCACACATAGGCTAAGTTCCCTTTCAGTCGGTCACTCTCGACGTCACGTCGGAGGACCGACGAAATTGGGATCTCGCTTAGAGGGACCAATCTACTTCGAGTGTAAACTAAACGAGCCAATGCACATTGGCATGCGATTATTGCATCCAGCTGCTGCTGATCACAGCGTGAGTATAAGTAGGCAGCAGGTGCAGCGCATATTCAGCTTTTCGCTTCGGAGCCGAGCGATCACATCGTTCGCTCCTGACTACTCTACGGAGAGAAGACTGAACGAGTTCAGCACGCTCTTGGAGAGCTCTTCGTGTTGGCGGACGGCGCTTCAGCGGTGGTGGTTTCCCATGTCGAGTGGGTTGCACACATCAGGCTGCACTACCCCCTGTTTGTGTTGCAAATGATCATCTCCCCTGTGCGCCTCAGCACGATAAAATAGCTTTTTCCCTAAAAGAGCAATTTCTGGTGCGTCTTTTTAAAGACGACGTTGGTTGGCAAACTTGACGTTACGTCTTTATAAAGACGATGTGGGTCTTGCTATAGACAACGTATCACCCGGGCGTTCTGGATGCGGTCGTTACCTGGCGCTGGGTGATGGTCACGATCGCTGCCTCTCGTGCCTGGGCATGAGCAACGCAGGGGGGGGGGGGGGGGGGGGGGGGGGGGGGTGGGTGGGGGTGGGGGGGGGGTGGTGGGAGATTGTGGCTTTCGGGGATGGCTCATGCTCCCATGGCGGGGGTATGACCATCTCGGCGTTGCGGACCGAACTCCGTCACCTGCAAGGGGGCGGAGTGCCCGTGCCACCGCCTAGATCTGGGGTTCCTCTGGTGGCAGCCGGGGGCGTCCTTCTTCTAGCGGTGGTCGGACTGGTCTTACGGTCACGGTGAGGAATTCCCCTCTGGGGATGCCCAAGCCTGCCGGCACTTCGAAACCAGTGGAGCTTTCAGGAAGAGCAGGCTGGACCCTTCCGTGGGGTACCACCGGTTTCTTCCGAGGCTCCCCCCGACGATCTGATGTCGATTGCAGCATCGAGGGTGAGCCGAGCTTTCTGGAGAGGAAGATTCGGCTGCGCTGCTCTCCTCCGGTACCGTAGCAATGCCTGGATCGGATCCAGAAATAATGGCTATGCTTTGTCGGGCCGCCGTAGGGGTAGGGCTCGATTGAAGACTTTCACCGTGTCCCGAGCCTTCAAGGTTGCACGATTGGTTCTTGGGGTGGTCTGCACTGGTTCTCAGTGCCCCGCCTCGGTGCCTTTCTTCCCGGAGGTGCATGAGGAGCTCAACCGGTCGTGGACGGCACCTTTTTACTGCCGGAAACTGATTTGCTGGATCCTCCTCCCTCACCACCCTCGATGGTGGGGCAGTTAGGGGGTTACAAGGGTCCCCCTGGTGGAGCGGTCGGTTGTGATGCAGTTGTGTTCTAATACCGCCTTCAACTGGCAGGGAGAACCGTGCCTCCTCTCCTGGGTCTGTAGGTACTCGGCTGGCCAGCGACGTCTATACGACCGGTGGAGAAGCTGCCTCCACCTTACACGCTACGGCGTGATTGCAAGTGCACCAGGCCAAGGCACTGAGGGACTTGCACGAGGGTGGTCACGACCTGGAAGTTCAGAGAGAACTCCGCACCGCAGCGGACCTAGCGCCATGAGCGACGAAGGTTACGTTGCGGTCTCTGGGTCGTGCGATGTCCAATACGGTGGTCCGGGAGCGCCATTTCTGGCCGTGACTGGCTGACATGCGCGAGACGAACAAGACACGATTCTTGAACGCCCCCGTTTCCCAGACCGGCCTTTTCGGCGACACAGTGGAGAACTTGCCCAGCGGTTCTCCTCTGCACGCAGAGCAGACGAGCCATCAGTTTTTTTTACATCCTGCCGGTGAGCTGCTGCCGTCGCTGAGGGTGGCCCCCCTGCCACCGCCAAACAAGAGTAGAGCTCCTTCGGCCTCCAGCAAAGCTGTGCCGTGGAGCCGGTCGCAGGGAAGCCGCCCCACCCGTCCAGGCCCCCGTCAACCTGGTGGTAAGCGGAAGAGCAAGCGGCCCTGAGACGGGCGACCCAGAGATGGAGGGACGTGCTCTTCAGGAGATGGTGAACGCACCACTCCCTCCCCTGGAGGAGGGCTGGGCGGAGAATCTTTTTCCACCAATGACCTCGGTCGGTTGTACCCAAATTCTCGACAAAGAGCAATTCCTCTATTTTTTGGGTTCCCAGAGGGGACGGGGGGTTGTGGACGATCTAGTACGTATCACAGTCACCCTCCTCTCTCGCCAGTGAGCAGCATTGGGCGGATCGGGAGGACGAACCAACGGATTACCCACGCACCCTCTGCTCGAACGAAGGTCAGTGTTACACATACTCAGACCCCGCCTCGGACCGGCTAAGAGATGCCTGGGCCGGGTCCCTGCGTTCTTCTGCACTGCCCTGTACACCTGTAGTTCCGTTGATGCCATTTGCGCGGTGTCTGGGAGCCTGGCTTGAGTTACCCAGCCCGTCTCGATGGCTCCGTTGAACCGTCAGGCTCGGCTATGCGGTTCAGTTCGCCCAGTGCCCTCCCAAGTTCAGGGGCGTCTACTTTACGTCAGTGAAAGCAGCAGATTCCCCTGTCTTGCGTGCAGAGATCGCAGTCCTACGGGCGAAGGATGCGATAGAGCCGGTCCCTCCTGCCGATATGAGGTCGGGGTTTTACAGTCCTTACTTTATTGTACCCAAGAAAGGTGGTGGGTTGAGACCTATCTTGGATCTGCGTGTCTTGAACTGGGCCCTTTGCCGGTTACCGTTCAAATGGTTGACGCAGAAATGCATCTTTGGGTGTATCCGTCCCCGAGATTGGTTTGCAGCTGTCGACCTGAAGGACGCGTACTTCATGTTTCGATCCTTCCGCGCCACAGGCCATTCCTGCGTTTTGCGTTCGAGGGGCGGGCATACCAGTACAAGGTCTTGCCCTTCGGGCTGTCCCTGTCGCCCGTGTCTTTACGAAAGTTACGGAGGCAGCCCTTGTTCCCACAAGAGAGCAGGGCATTCGCATCCTCAACAACCTCGACGATTGGCTCATACTCGCCCAGTCTCAGGATCGTTGTGCGATCACAGGGACCTGGTGCTCTGGGGCACTTCAGCCTTTTGGGGCTTCGGGTCAACTGGGAAAAGGGCAAACTCTCCCCGACACAGAGGATCACTTTTCTCGGTATGGAGTTCGATTCGGTCGAACAGACAGCACGCCTCACGCAGAAATGTGCTCAGTCGGTGTTGAACTGCCTGAATACATTCAAGAGCCGAATGGCGTTCCCACTGAAAGGGTTCAGAGGCCCTCCTGGGGCATATGCGGCCATGGCGCAGTCCGGGGACCCTGGGGCTTACTCCAGATGAGACCTCTGCCTACCTGGCTCCATGCCGAGTCCTGAGGTGGGCGGGCACGCAAGCACCTTCCGGTCCAGGTGACACCGCCTGCCGCCAAACCTTCACACCCATGGTCAGACCTGCGTTCCTCCGGCCGAGTTGCCCCTGGAGCAGGTCTCCAAAAGGCTGCTGGGTTTGCGCATATCTCAACCCCGATGGGGGCCACGTACAACGGGCTTGCGTGTCAGGGTTTGGACGGGCCCCGACTGCACAAAATAGAAAAAAGACAAAATCAACGCCTCGAGTTGCTGTCAGTGCACCTTGCCCTGAGCCGTCTCAAAGGGCGCTTACGAGGCAATCATGTACTGGTCCGCACGGACAATACAGCGGCCGTTGTGTACATCAACTGACAAGGTGGTCTGCGCTCCCGTCTCTTATCGCAACTCGCCCGCCACCTCCACCTCCGAAGCATCTGAGGTCGCTTCGTGCTGATCACATTCCTGGGCTGCTCAACCGGGCAGCCGACTAGCTGTCCCGAGCTGTGACCGCCCTGGAGCCTGGCGACCCATCCCCAGAACGGTCCAGTGTTTGGGGACGTTCGGAGCCGCTCAGTTAGACGCTGTTGGGGGGGGGGGGGGTGCCTCTCCAAAACCTCTCACTGCCTTTGTTCTCGCCCTGACCAGACGGCACCTCGCACGGAGTCTCTGGCACACAGCTGGCCGCAGGGCCTTCGCAAGTATGCATTTTCCCCAGTGAGCCTTCTTGCACAGACATTGTGCAAGGTCAGGGGGGACGAGGAGCAGGTCCTGCTGGTGGTGCCCTATTGGCCTACCTGGACCTGGTTCACGGAACTAATGCTCCTCGCGACAGCACCTCTTTGGCTGATTCCTCTGAGGAAGGATTTACTGATTTAGAGACGGTGCACCCTTTGGCACCCGCGTCCAGACCTCTGGAAACTTCATGTCTGGTCCCTGGACGGGACGCGGAGGTTCTAGGTGGCCTACCCCAAGGGGTAGTTGACACCATCACTTCAGCGAGAGCACCGTCTACGAGACACGCCTACGCTTTGAAGTGGAACCTGTTCGTTGAGTGGTGTTCTTCTCGTTGAGAAGACCCCCGGAGATGCCCGATCTGAGTTGTGCTGTCCTTCTTGCAGCAGGGGCTGGAGCGAAGGCTGTCTCCTTCCACCCTCAAAGTTTATGTCGCTGCAATCGCGGTTAACCACGACCCTGTAGAAGGGAGGTTGTTGGGGAAGCATGACTTGGTCGTCAGTTTCCTTAGGGGGGCGAGAAGGTTAAATCCTCCCAGGCCCCCCTCTATAACCTCTTGGGACCTGAGTCTGGTGCTCACGGCACTACAGCAGGCCCCGTTTGAGCCTTTACAGGCAGTGGGGCTGAAGTTCCTCTCAATGAAGACTTTGCTCCTGCTGGCATTGGCCTCTATCAAGAGGGTAGGGGACCTGCACGCATTTTTGGTGAATGATTCGTGCCTGGAGTTCGGGCCGGCTGTTTCCCAGGTAACCCTGAGGCCCCGGCGCGGCTATTTGCCCAAGGTTCCCGCTACTCCCTTCATGGATCAGGTGGTGAACCTCCAAGCGCTGCCCTGGGAGGAGGCAGACCAGCCCTAGTTGTGCTCTGTCCCGTCCGAGCCTTAAGGTGCTACGTAGACCGGACGCAAAGCTTCAGGACATCAGACCAGCTCTTTTTCTGTCACGGAGGCCAGCAGAAGGGGAATGTTGTCTCTAAGCAGAGGATGGCCCACTGAATTGTGGGTGCCATCGCTCTGGTTTATCAGGCACAGTGTGTGCCCTGCCCGTTCAGGTTTGCGAGCTCACTCAACTAGAGGTGTTGGATCCTCCTGGGCGCTGGCTCGTGGCGCCTCGCTGACAGATATTTGTAGAGCTGTGGCCTAGGCGACCCCCTACACGTTCTCTAGATTCTATAGCCTTCGTGTTGAGCCGGTATCCTCCTGTGTTCTCACCTCAACGGGTAGAAGCACCGAGAGGCCCCTGCGTCGGGTTGGCTTGCAAAATCACTCCAGAGAGTCCATACAGTAGACCCTGTTGAGTTCCTCCGTCCCCTCGGCAGCCAGACGTGGCGGAGCGTCCGGCGCCAGGCCTTCACTCGCTGAATCCTCGAGAACCGGTAGAAGGCTGGGTTCCATATGTAAGTCCTAAGTGGATCCCATATGTGTAAAATCCTCTGTATAGCCTTGAGCCCGTGTTTCCCCCGGCAGACTTCTGCCATTCCAAGAAGGTTCAATCACCTCCATTCTTCCATATGCACCTAAGGGATGTTCATATGTGTATTGCTTTCGAAACCTCCTTCGGGAAGGATGGGGCTTCCGCAACGTTCTTGTTCCAAGTGGTACGGGTACGTTTTCCTAGTGTTATCCCGTCTTACTCATTGGGTAGTGCCATTGCAGCAGTAGCTTGTCCTCTTGTGAAGAAGCCCTGGCCTACGCCAAAAAAATAGGGGCATAGTTGGCTTCCACAGGACACTGGAAGGGAAAAGTAGCTGTGGCCTTTTGGTAGGATCCAATTTCGTCAGTCCCTCCGACTTGACTCGAGAGTGACCGACTGAAGGGTAACGCTCGGTTACGTATGTACCCTCATTACTTCCCTGAAGGAGGGAACGTAGGCGTCCGTCCCGTCGCCATAAAAAAAAACAGCTCCTGTACCCACCGCTGAGCCGGGTTTCACCGGGTCACCTTCAGGGAAACACGGGTTTACTACGTAACCGAGACGTTACTATGATTTTATCAACTAGCCGAGTAGACAAACATACATGTTTTCATAACCATGCTGAAAGAATAAGTCAATGTTACGCTGATGCTAACTGTCTAGCTAACGAGTTTGCTGGTGCTAAATTGAGGTAATTTTTTTAAAAATAAAGTCCAAATATTTTTATTCAGCCACCTAGATAGATTACATCTGAGGGAAAAAGAAAGGTTGTGATGTTCAGAACATGGTAACTACATTTATTATCAAAGTGGGTAGTGATGCCCTCTGTGGCATTTGGCCAGGGGTGTTTTTACATCACAGACAAGGTTTGAGATGAAAAAAATCATTATGAAAATCTAATTATATTTTCCTTATTATATTCATTATTTCCTTATTGGTTATTTTGGGAAAATCCCAGGTATTTTGAGCAGTAGGATTATAAAAAAATATATGCTAATATAAAATTAAATGATAAAAGTAGCCTATATAAAACTACAAAATAAACATTCATCTATAAGTAATTTTTACTTAAGTACATAAAAAATCAAGTACTTTTGTACTTTCACTCGAGTAAAATTGAAAACTGAGTACTTTTACTTTTACTGGAGTAATATTTTATTATACGGATCTGTACTTTTACTCGAGTACTTGATTTGTGTACTTCGTCCACCACTGACTGTTGTGGAAGTTACCTGTCTTTGACCTTCTTTTGTAGCACCATCACTCTGCCCCAATTTTTTTTATTCAACAATTTGTGTACTTGTTTACCAAGGAGACAACATTAGTGAAGAGCATGCTTGAGATGACACAACAAAAATTCCAGATACTCTTGAACAAAACATGTGCCTTCAAGTCTAACTGCCATTTAATTCCAAAAGTCTTATTCCAAAATATCCACCAGTTATTTTCATTTCCATATGTTACAAAACTGAATACTTGATTTGAGATGTGGTGTAACTTGAGAGTATGAACAGTTTGTTTTTTGGTAATTTATTTCTGGTCAATGGTGCTAATTAGCTTAAACAACACCAAAGTTGTAGGTCTCCAATTGTGTACTTTTGTAATGCATGTTTCTGTCCTTCTTCTTCACTTAAACAAATTATGGGCAATAACTCATCCCAGCTTAGTCTACTAACAGATCAGATGCTGTGCATGCACAATTCTAACACCTTTCTATGAATGGGAGAAAAGAGATACTCCTGACCTCTTTTCTTTTTTACACATACACACACAACATGGCCCCCGTAGGATAATATGACCTTGCTTTGCTCAGCATTGAATGATTAACCAGTTCGGTCTGATGATTACAAGTTCAAAAGAATCTGGAGTTAATGCACATGAGCTGAATGTGCTACTGGCTAACGGCACATCAACAGCCCACTCTCTCAGTGTGTACAGGTGCAACGCTCAGATGATCAAGGGCTCTTTTAGACATGCTGATTTCCCATTTACCCAAGACACACAATTATGCACACCACATCATCTCATTTGGAAGAAACTTTTACCCTCTGTAGCCTACAAGTTTTCTGTCCATGGTTAATATTTTCCTCATGTCAGACTATTATCTATCAGGGAATCAGGTGTCCATTAGGTCAGTGGTTCCCAACCGTGGTCGTGGAGAACCCCCGACACTGTACATTTTGGACGACTTCCTAATCAAACACACTTGATTCATCTCATCAGCTCCAAGAACTCAAATTGGTGTGTCAGATACGGGAGAGATCCAAAATGCTCAGTATTGGGGCTATTCCAGTTCCAGGTTTGGGATCCTCTGCATTAGGTCGTCCTGTGTGGAAAGAGGAGCTTTAGCATTAGCTCTCCATTCAGGAAATGCAGGAGCAACGCTTGGCTGACTTAATTTTTTTAGGTGCTTTATTTTACAAACTCGCTACAGCAATTATTTCAAGAGTTTCTCAGAACACTTAGCATAAAGCCATACACATAATGAGGCCGATAATTCTGTGTTGACAATTCTGAGTACTGTAGAAGGTTTCACAAGCGGCTAATTGCTAAACAAATAGTAGCATGTAAGTGCATCACTCCATCTGAAGAAATATGATTAGCAGAATTTGGCTTCTAAGAAAGTAAAAAGTGAGTTTACCATTACCACATCCCATACACAAACACACAGCCGCTTTATCGCCAGAGCTTTTCATGTGGACTCGAGTGTGATGTCAGGCTAGTTTGTTGGTTGGTGTGAAAGTAGTTGTCTAACTTGTGTGTACACCACCAAACCTCACCAAAGTCTGCTTGGAAAGTGCTCTGGGGTATAGTTCATCATTAGTATGAATGCAACTCATCCTCACTGGTGGAAGTACAATTCTATATGCTAAATTATGCTAGATGCAACAATGTTTTTTTTTATTTATCTTTGCATGCTCTAAGTCATATTTAGTGTAATATCGTGCATTTCCCTTTGTTGCTTGTCTCTAAATTGTCTTTGGAGAGAAGGTCACATTCTTCACATCCTTTAGCAACCATTCAGAACATCCTAGCAACCAGCCAGAAAACACTAGCGACCACCTAGCAAGGAACTACCAACTACCAAGAACAACCAAGTACCTACCTAGCAACTGCCCTGAACACCTGGAAACCTCAGGTGTGCAAGGCCTGCGTTCTTTCAAACTTTAAAACTAATTATTTAAATAGTATTATGCATACTGTATGTAACTTTTAAATGCTGTAGGTAATTTAACTAAAACTGAAAATGTTATCATAATTATACTCACTCTCATTTAAAAAACAAAACGTTGCTTCAGAAGATCATGCCAATGCTAGTTATGGAGTGTGAATTCAATTCACGCTTTTGGCCATTAGCCTATATCGTTTTTGGAGCTTGAAAGTTTTGGACCTCATTGACTGGACAAAAAAAGCCAACATTTTTTAAATATCTTAAATGTTTTGCAGAAGAATGCAAGTCATAACAACGTGTTCAAGTTTGGAACAACATGGGAGCGTAATGATGATATACTTTGTTTTTTGTCCACAGTTATGAAAAAGAGATTCATTGTCCGTCACCGAATACTGTACACAGCCAACCCCTGTCAGGAAGTAATCTCAAAATGTTCTCTATGCTCCCTGTTCTCCTGATGTTCTAAAGATCAAGTCCTAATGATGACCTCAAGCCAATTTCTCCAATTATTTGTGATGCCCCTTTGACAATCATGTCAGTCTCATGCACAATACAATCATTAAACTAGAGATGCTTTTCCATGCTAGGCTTGTTCACACAATCTTTCCTCTTTTCTTTATCACAGTGAGCAGGCACGCCGGATTCAAAGAAAGCAGAAAATTCTCTAATAGTCTTATTCCTCACTATACCATGCATATTAAATATGTCACGGCAGACACAGCCACTAAGCAATCCAGTTTGTAAAACACTCTGTAAATATCACACACACATCACAGCTGAAGTTTTCACTCATATATCAGTAACTGTGCTCTAAAACCCTCTCACTCGCTACTGTCTAAATAAGCAGCTACCATCGAAGGACCTTATAAGTGTTCTAAGTGAAATTAAGGTTCAGATGTGATTCTTTTGGAACACTCTATAGGCAGCAATTCTGCATACCTCATAAATAGCACTTCTCATGTGAAACACATTAAAAGACTTGACATACAAAATGACCATTTCACACCTGTTACTAAGCTGTTAATGAGGTACTTTTAAGTATTAACAGTACAGATACACAATTAACATGCAGGTATTATACATTAATTATACAGTAGTTTTGATTTTTTTTTATTTAGATTTTATTTTATTTCTTTTTTATTTTTAATTGATGAATTTGTTTGAACTGTTATCATGTTATCATTGCTAGTTTTAGTTTATACATACATATATCAAAAACTAAAATTAAAGTGAATTTGTGGACATTTTTTATTTTACTTTTTTATTTTCGCTTGTGTCATAAAAAGTGCATTGGTTTAAGTTTAAGTTTTCTTAGGTTAAATTTTTATTTCAATTGTTTTCATTTAGTTTTCGAGTTAAAATTACAGTAATAACACTGTCCAAAAATATGAATGATGTTTCTCACTATGTGATAAGAAATTAATTATATGCCATCAGATGACTCCGCAAATAATATCTGAGGCCTGCAAACTCATTGTTTTGTGTCAGGGCCAATACATTTATGCCCTATGATGCCCTGCTTACATCAGAAGTTGAACTGAACTGAATAGTTGAAATGCATACAAATATGAGATTTGATATATTTCAACATAGTGTAGTGCTGCAGCTTTCACGTATGAGTAATCTAGACATGAATAATAAATTAGCCTTCAGGTTTATGCATTTTTTTCCCCTGATATGAGCTGTGTTATTTATAGCTTCATCTTTTTTACAAGCTTAAATATATGACAAAATATTGTGACATTTTAATGGTGGAAGGGGCTGGTGCAGGCCAAACATTTACTTAATCAATCACTGAAATTCAGCATCAGGCAATACCTCCTACAGCGCCACTGCACATGCACCCACACCAGACTCTGAAACAAGGTTTGATTATTCATTTGCATCAATGTTAAATGGTGGATTATCGTGGAGAGGGGAGGTTTTTATCAGTTTTCTTTGAGTGACCTTGAATGCGTGCGCCAAAGGCACCTAAGTAAAAAAAAAAAAAATATCTATTAAACACAGTTTATAGTTGAAACAAAAAAGGAAAAAAATTTGCTAATTGAACAGCTGCAGCCTGATGAAATGCCACTCCATATGCCAAAGTAAAAAAAATAAAAATTTGTGCATCTAACTGAGGAAGGGAGCGCAAAAAGCTCTAATTTAATCAACTAACATTGATATTACTTCTGGCACTTAGAGGCATGCTGATAATGATATGAGTTTTCAGCTGAAAATAATTATGCTGCCTCCGGGCCATGCTTTCCTTCCTCACTGTATCTATAAACAATAATCAAACCACCAGGCGAAAGTTGAGGGGCTTTCGTTTGTTGCCGTGCTGCAGTTTGGGGAAAAACATTGGTGCGGCCCCCTGGTGTTGCCCTTGGCGGCTTTGACCTTCAGGAGCCTGGTGCTGGCAACATGGGGAGCTAATCCATCGGCCTATCGATCCCTACACTTTCACTTCAAAGAGCCTGTGTACACGCACGCTTATTTAGCCCGAGTGCAGGGTGGGACACAGAATGCTCCTGTGGCCTAATACTGTGAGAGACAAGCAAACAGACTGAAGACTGCACTTTCACTGGTGCAATATGAGATTTAATATGGAGGAAGATTTTGTTTTTGTTTTTATTGCTTAGCAGATACAGTCTTGAACCTACTGCAGTCACAGTCAGCATTTGGGTTTGGCTAATTGTGGTACATGCATTAGAGGTTAGCACCTGTTTCACAGTTTTTAATTTGTTCAGTCAATTAAGAACTGACAAAATCAACAAAAACAAATTAAACTGTATTTAAAAAAATGCAGACTTTAGACCGGAAAGATTCCTTTGTGTAACAGCTTTCTGAAAATCAATTTAATATAAGCACACACCACACACACACTACACACCACACACACACACAAACACACACACACACACAAAACACCCACACACACACACACACCCCACAAACACAAACAAACAAACAAATAAATGAACAACCACTGAAGAATATGTCCACCATTAAACAGCCTACAACTATGTTTATATTCATTTTAGTAAGTAAACCTCCCTTAACACAAAACATAGTTTTGCAGGGGAGATATCTATATATATCTATATTTACATGCAACAACCTTCCACCAACCTGACACCCAGTTAAATTCTTAGTTAAAAAAATAGAAAATAATCCCTTCATAATATATAATACACACACAAACACACACTTAATTAAACCAATAGCTATTTTCACCAACATAAAAAAACAGCAAAACAATTGTGTAGTTCTCATTAAATTGGATCATAAATGTTGAATAATAAAGTGAAATACACCTACTATCGGCTCAGATAGATTCAACTCTGTCTCACAGCAAAAAACACAAACTTAGAAAGTGTGGCAATTAATAAAGCTGTAAATGTACCCCCTCCGAAATTCATTCTATTAAAGACTGCACCTGTTGTTTTCCTAGAACAGCGTACCGGGTATTGTGGTAATTTTATTATATTATTAATGTAGACATGTATTAGATGTATTAAAGGAGTAATGGAATATAAATACAGTATTTTTTTGTGATTAAGCTAGTGTTTTGCATTTATACTAAATGCATTTAGACTACTGTTTTTCATACAAAGACCCTGAGATAGGCTTGCCGCGATAGACGGTGCTTACGGTGATACCGTTGTTAAGCTGCAACACCGGTTACATCACTTGCCCACTGTCGTTTTGATTTTTTTATAGTAATAAAAATCCTTTAGTTCAGTAAAAGAACAGACACTACAATAAAAAACTGAACGCGGCTGCTCAATGCAACGTGCCGAACGACAGTCGCATCACAGATTTAATTTCTCCAGTGAGGAGAGTGAGTCGAGCTGACTGACAAGAAGAGTGAGGCGAGACAGACAAGATGATCGCGAATGATTTAGTTTCGAAACGTAGTGCAGAAGCACCTGTTTGGCAATATTTTGGATTTTGATAAGCCTGTTGACTTCTGCCGTTTATCTAAGGTGATTTTGGAAGTTTTTTTGTTTGAAACTTTCGTTTCTTATGTAATTGGTTCCACATTGTTTGCTGGATTTTTACTTTATTTAAACTTTTGTCATTTATTTATTTTATTTGACATAAAGGTGTATGCCGTGCCCCCAAGCTTTCTAATAAACTCTACGTTTCGTATTATTTGGTTATATTATACATTTTTATTTGTTTCAGTTTTGGGCATTTAACTTTAGTAAAGTTATTTGGATTTATATTAGGCATAGCCTGCCCTATAGCATTGTGTATTTTTATTTGTTTTGTTAATAAAAGTTCTATGTTTTATATATACGCTAATGCGAGTTTGCCGTATTTTGTTGTTGGATTCAAGCAATGGACGCCTAACTGCCGCTAATTCTAAAGTGAAAGTAAAATGCGCACGGTGCTTTTAAGCTATTTAAAAGCGAAAGAAAAGCGAGGAAAAGAGGGAAAATTCAAACAAACAATAGCTTTACTCCGAATTGTCACTATTTGAAAGTGAAAGTAAAATGAGCACGCCGCTTTTACAAGCTATTTAAAAGCGAAGGACAAAGAGGAACGCCCCTGCCCCCCGCGGTGAACCGTTATTAACCGTGTGTCACACTCGAATTACCGTTAAAAATTTCCTCCCGTCACAACCCTACCCAGAAGCCATATTACATTTTTTCCATGGTACTGAGGTGCTGTATGTGTGGTTTTAACTGTGATCTCATGATCTAAATGTATGCTACTATGGAAGACCAATGTTTAATTTTAATAAACTCATAAATTAAAAACATTTTGTAAAGAATAATTACTATTTTTCCCCATATAAAAATGAGGTTATTTACAATTTTTAAGATGTCACTGTTTTTGATAAGAACAGAAATTACAATCGGCATCATTAAAATTATTTATCGAGATTCAGTTTTTGGCTATATCGCCCAGCCCTAAGTGTAAGCAATGTTTATTTACCTGGAGAACATCACTGGTTTCAAATATCTGATTGTCAGTATTAAAGCTTTAAAATCGGGTATCTCTGATCAAGATTAAGTCAGCCTCTGGTGACTAAATGCAATAATTATCACGGCCTGTTTGGTTGTGTTCTTTAGGTCCAAAGCCCAAAGTGAAAGAAGATGACTTTGAGGATCTTCTGTCCACACAAGGTTTTGGCTCCAAAACTGACAAGAAGATGCCCAGAACTATTGCTGAGATGCGGAAGCAGGAGCTGTCTAGAGACATGGACCCTCTCAAACTTCAGGTATGACTGTTTAACACAATTTCATTTCCCCCCCCCCCCAAGAACATACTTGCATGTAGATGTGCTTTGGGCTTGATGATGCTGTTGTTTGTATGTTAGATTTTAGATTGGATCGAGGGGAAGGAGAGGAACATCAGAGCGCTGCTCTCCACGCTGCACACGGTCTTGTGGGAGGGAGAGACCCGCTGGAGACCCGTCACCATGGCAGATCTGGTCACACCTGACCAGGTGAAGAAGGTCTACAGGAAGGCTGTGCTTGTTGTGCACCCAGACAAGGTTTGATTTACATTCACGTATTTACAACTTGTATAAACCATTTTTGTAACAGTAAATCGATATGTTCTAAAGTCAACATGAATTCAAAATTGGCCCTCAAGTCTTCTTGCACAGTTTGTCAGTGCACATAATGCGTTTAATCTTTTCATCACAATGCAAAAATCTGGCCTCTAAAATGATTTTTTTTCTGCTGAAACAACTGAAATACAAACTTTAACAGATAAAACAACTTTATTGTTTTATTTGTTGTTTGTTTATAATTTTAAAAAAATGTTTTTATAGTTTTCTTTTTATTTCAAGAAAATAATGATTAAAGCCAAATGTATTTATAATTCAGATTACTCATATGTAACTATTAATTGAAACATATATGAAAAATAACATGGATACAAAAGTTAGAGACGCTGTTTAATAAAATAATAAATGACATTTTCTTGTATGTATGTGTGTTGTTTATTATGTTTTTTGTAATTGATGTTTATTCTTTTATTGTTTATATATTTGTTTATTTATTTTGTAATATGTATTGTTTGTTTTCATTCAGACTTGATTTTGGGGGGGGGGTAATTTTTTTTTATATTCAAGAAAATAGTTAGTTATTGCATCTATTACGCATTGTTAATTATTATGAAAACACTAATAGGATAATATTAGGGAACAAAATTTAGTGCATAATACAAATCTAAGGTTATAAATAACACGTATTGTATGTATTTATTTATTTTGTATTAGTATTTTATGTTTGATTTATTTTGTAAATTATTGTTTCATCAAACAATGGGGGGGGGAGAGAATATATTTATTCATTTTTGTAATGATATTAATCAATATATTCATTATTAATAAAAACGATATATGAATAAATATGGTTACAAATGTATTGGTAGTAATACAAATATGAATTCATATTATTTGTCATAAAAAGCAGCTTTGTCATTTTTGAAGGTCCAAAAAAAAAAGTGTTTAATGTGCATGGATGCACTATAAATCCCATAGCATACATTAAGAAACAAATAGGGTCAGTTCTGATTTCATTCTGACTTTTTGTTCAGCGCTAAAGAATTACATTCTGATTACACACTGTTGGTGTGACTCTCATCTTTGTATCCAGGAACTATGGAGAAATAACTTTTTTTCTGGTCTTCCAGGCTACAGGTCAACCATACGAGCAGTATGCGAAAATGATCTTCATGGAGCTGAGCGATGCCTGGTCCGAGTTTGAGAACCAAGGAGCCAAAGCCCTGTTCTGAGCGTGCTCAGTGAGTGTCTGCCAGGAGCGGCGGGCCCCCTACAGGCAGCCTGAGGCACAGCACTCTCTCCATACACACAGCTCTGAGAGAGAGATCAGTCAAGAGGAAGAAAACAGACCTCTTTCTGCTTGAGGACCTGAACTGTGATGCGCTCTTCTAAAGAGTGAAACCTGTGCGCTGGATTCTCCTCTTCAAAAGGGAACGGGCCCAGCCTCCTTTTTGCATTTGTAGATGATGAAAAACCATGCGCGGACCAACCACACACACACACACACGCAAACACCTGAGACTACAGTCTGTGTCTTGCACTTCAAAAGAGCTCCAAAACAGATGGTTTCTGGGACGAAGACAAAATGATTATCGCTGATTTTTTTTTCTTGTCATTCTATGCATCACACTTTTTTCACTTTTTGTTTTTCAATCAGCGTGGCTTGTCAATTACTGATGTAAATAATGACTCGACGTGTGTGTGTGTTTGAGGGTGGATCATGTTCATATAAAGCTAAAGCAGAGGTTTTGACTTCTGTGCTCCACGATGTGAAGGCTTTTCATCACTTTCACTTCAGTTTTATCATGTTTTCACTGATCTCTAGTGTTAATTCTTTCTAGGCACCTCGTGGGAAGATGTATTTGTGGGTTCAATTTCTGCAGTCCAAAGTGTATTTCAGTGGCCGAAAGCAAACTTAACATCAACAAAAAGTGTGAGCTTTCCATATATTTTTTTTTTATCTAAAGGACCAATCAGAAATGTCTGTATTATTTATTGTTTTGAAAGCTGTACATGGCTAATCGATGGATATAAAAAGGACTAAAATAACAAATTTATTGCAAACGGTGGAACAAGCAAGCTAAGCATTTTGCAAAACTAAAATCATTCCAAAGCATCTACTAATATGAATGTGCTTTTTAAGATTATTGCTGGAATGTAAATCTTTTTTTTTTTTTTCCTCCTCCTACCATTATCATATTTTCCACAATATTCTATTTGATGTTTCCATAATCTCTTAATAATGACACTAGAAAGTTTGCACCGGTCCCTCAGGACATCAGGCCGAATTCAGTGTCCAATTGAAAAAAAGAAAAATGTCTGATACAACTTAATAGACAATGAAGTGAGGGTGGAAATGAATGTTGTTTTTATATATAGACCTAATAGACCTAAATCAAGGACTGGATGAAAATGCTGATTCGTAAAGACTTGGCTAGTCGAGTTCTGTAACCTGCTGTATTTCTGCGATTATTCATATATGAAGCTTAAGGACTAAACAAAACCAAAGCCTTCATGTGTGTTACTGGTTTCTGAGAGTTCATCCATTAGTTTAGAGCGAAGACGTTTGCTGTTGAAGGGACTGAAGGGCTGGTTCAGATTGTCATTTCACCGTTTTGAGTGATTTTTGAAAGGTTTTGGCTTATTCACGCTCCACCAAAGTCATAAACGATCATAAAGGTTTCATCCTGGAATGTGGCACTGGTGTTCAAAATTTTTCTTGGTGGTTTAATTCGTGAATAAGTTGAATGGGCTCTGATTGACATTAATGACTGAATTTAGTCTAGAAATATATTGCCTTATTCTGTGAATATATACTTATCTTCCCCAAGAACTGAACAATGCTGCTGCATTTTGGTGGAGCGTGAATATCTTTTAATAAGACACATTTTCTCTCTTTTAGCACACTCAGCTTTCCTTTGGATGTCAAACTAGTGTTTTTCACCAGCGGTCTCCTGCGATGGAGAACAAAATCATAACACCACGGTCTTAAAGATATTTTTGTCATGTTTTCTTTTCTCAGATTTTGACCAATAAACCCTAATCATGGTTTGGGTTTAGACTGTCTCTTTTATTGCAATTTTATTTATTTTATTAATATTAGTCATTAATACAACTGCATTTTAGTGCCACGCTGAAAGAAAGAAGGATAATAATTGAGAATAATCAAAATGAGGAGAATAAAATCGAATTAGTTTGTCACCTAATGATGAGTAAAATAAGTCAAATTCCTGTAAGAGAATTTAGGTCTGCAAGTATGGCGATACCTACTGTATTTTCTTTAAAGTAAAGTGGAATATTTGTCATTCAGATGACATGAGTTCTATTTGAAATCACATACTACGAATACATTTTTGCAGTATGCAGAGCTGGTCAAATTACTTACGAATTGTAGTCTGTTACTGATTCCAAAATACATGACAAAAATTGTAGTCAGTAACAATCCATTACATTACACATTTAAGGTAACATAATCAGACTACTTTTAGATTACTTTTGACCTACATAGGAGATCTTGTACCAGATATAGTAAAATACAAGAGGTAAGAAAATTATGCATGTTCGTTGTAGATTACAAGCATGACGTTCATTGTGCATTACATTAAGTCAGGGTTTCCCAAACTGGAGTTTGTGAGTTTATGAAAAGCTAATAATTATTTAAATTATAAAAATGTTAAATAAAATAAAAAAATTCACACCTAAAAAAAATGTCATATTTTTTGTTACCCTGCATGCCATGTGACCATTACCGACGTCAGAGAACCTGACAGGCAAACATGTGATAATTACAAATTTGTTTAAAATCTCAAGGGTACTTCAGATATATTAGATGAAAGCGGTTTCAGAGGACCAAAACGTTTGGAATCCTTTTAGATTAAATAAAGAATAACCTGAATTTGTGCATGTTAATGTGTTTGAAAGACAAAAGTCTTCCAAAGACATAGTGACATTCAAATAAAATGAACGTCTCATCATCAGTGATGCAATGCTGAAACACTTCTTAAACCTGAGCTGGTTTGTGTAAATCCAGAGGTTAAATGCTGTGTAGCCTCCTGACTAATGACTGCTCTCTGTGTGAATGTCCTCAAAACTGAAGACTTTCTGACTGGGATATAACATTTAAAAGAAAAAATAAGGGAGCATCATAAATTAGGATAATTTATTGTCGTTAAGATGTAATATCTCTGTGTCGTTAAAGGCGGCTTTCCATGACCACGGTTCCATATCGCCTCTTAGTCTCACTTTTGTTTTATCTAATTCTTTCGTGTTATCCGGCGTAACATACAACAAAAACTTAAACTTGACACCCAAGCACACCTCGACTGGAATACGCCTTACGACAAAGCTCATGCACCCGTATTACGAATTATCCCAATAGAACCCCGTGTGGCTCTGACGAGGATTGCAGGGGGACAGAGACGCAAGTGAAACAAAAAGTCATGATCGAAAGTCTAACCGACATAAGCGCAAAATGCCAACGGAGATGCGGAGCGCAAAAACGATGGCAAAAAAAAGGCGAACGGGAGGGGCCAGGAGGACGGATATGTGTCGACCGTATCTCAACAACCCGAATTGGCGGGTCGACCGGTGTGGGGCGAGGGGCCACACAAACTCGCACTAGTTGGGGAGGATCGAGTACACAAAAAACACAACGCAGAAATACAGAGGGACGGAAGGGAATTAAGGGGACACACGTGCCAAATTCCACCCAATCGCAGGCAAAGGGAGGGACGTCCGGGGCCGGGGAAAACAACGCCGGGAGGGTGCGAACCACACGGAAAGACGGGGGGAAGGACCTGAGGGGGAGAGCGGACGCGGGTGTTGTGGGGGGGCAGGGTAAGACCGGGGGGTGGATCATTAGCGACTGGAACGTCTCTGTCGCGTGCGTATGTGTCGTGGTCACATGCGCGCGCACGCGAACACAAAACAAAATAGAATCAGGAGCCAGAATGATGGCCCAAGTGCCGGGGCGGGAGGCGCGGCCCGCTGACTCTTTAGAGAGTTCGGTTGGGAAGCGCCGCCGCGCCGGCCGACACGGCATCAGCACGGGAGGGAGGGCGAGACTGGCCAGTCACACGCTGAGGATGTGTGCCAGCCACGCCGGATAGCGGGACGTCCACACACACCATCGCTGGCAACCGAGATCTGTGAAAAAAGCGAGGTTGCAGAATAGCGCAAAGAGAAACCAGTAATGGACAATGGAAAGAACGGTTTGTGAAAAAGGAACACGGCATAAACACAGGGCAGTACACAATGAACACAAAAGAGGGCGGGACAGCACATACAGCAGGACCACCCTGTAAAACCTCAACACCAAATGGAAGCTGTAGCAGAATGCAAACGAAAGACGACAAGGTCCGGAAACTGAAGAACTAAAAAGGAGGCTATTAGGGATGAAGGACGGAGGCCGGGGCAGCGACAGACCTAAGGCATTTGACGGAGGTTGTCGTCAAAGCAAGATAGAGGTTCGCCGGCTAGAGGGCCCGATGCAAAAGAACAATAACAGGCGTAGTGGATGAACGCTGGGCCTACTGCTGAGCATGGTGGGGTCGTCATCCAACAGCCGCGCAAGCGGACACGACGCGGCAATCAAATCTGTTCACCTGCGAGCGTGATTTATAATGCGTAGAAGGAAGCAGGGTGCGGCTGAAAAGCCGCGAAGCGAAACGCCCTGACCGACCAAGCGTACCCAACGGCAACCAAAGCACAGCTGATTTTGACCTTATCACAGTCCGCCCCCGCCTTGCCGCGCGGCCGTCCGTCTCGCCGATGGGGGTTTCAACGTATTGGGTTAAAGGCACGCTGGTGTAGCAGACTAGATCAGTAAAAAATGAAGTCTGTGAAAGGGCACGCTGCAGGGCTGTCCCGGCTCGTTGTGAAAAAGCCAGGACGCGGGTGTGGGGGGGGAAGCGGAGAGGGCTCCTGCGGCGATATCCAGTCTCGTACGGACGCAAGCCCGCTGACAACACACGTGACAGAGACGCCACCCTGAGACGTCAGAGAAGCACGCGATAACCAGACAAAACTGCTACAGGGGCCCTGCAGTGAAGCAACAGGCACAGCATGGACCATTGCTGTGCAGGGTAATGGGCGTGATTCTGTATATAGTTAACGGGGTCGCACAGGACGGCGTCACGGCATTGAGTTGTACACCGAATTTCAGAACTTGCTAACCATGACGTTGGCACAGTGAACACCTGTTAACAGAACTCTTATTCATAATGTAGAACCATTCATTTTCTGTAAAGCTGNTTACACTAATATTAATTAATGTACAATATTTAAACTCAAAAGTTTGCATATACTGTGTAAAAAATAAATTATAAAAGTCAAAATGTTTCATTTGCTTACAAACCCCGAATTTTCCAATGTTTATTGATATGTCAAACTTTTCCCAGATAAACATAGTGCCCAGAACAGCAGTCTCCAGTTTGTGCCACTATGAAAATAATGAAAACAAAAAAAGCAGTTGATTATAAAAATTTATTTGCATAAAGGTAAGTAAGAAAAATCCAACAGAAAACTATATAAACATAGTCTAATATTCAAAAATAAAAAGAGAATTTGTTTACAGAAATCGTGACAAAAGATGCCAAACAATATTCAAGGCTCCAGTTGAAAATATATTATTTTCTTCCCTTTAACAAACAAATGAAAAAAATTATTAAGAACAATGCTTCAATATTTTACAATTATTACCTTTAAAAATATATCTCCTGTAATCACTGTTTGCTTCTATTGTGACTAAATGCAAGACAAATTAATGGTTAATAACAATTATAATTTTATAATGATAAAAGTCAACCATTTTGAGCAAGAATATATATATATATATAGTGACAGGAGTGCTTATAGTAGAGATGGGAGTGATGACTGTAGAGGAGAAATTAATACAAGTAGACATGCTTGGAATCTGGCAGTAAAGGACTGAGAGCAGATGTGCCACACGAGAGAGAGAGATGTGGAAGCTTTTGGACGGGCTGATATTGTGGAGAGCTGATGGAGAAGGACTAAGTAATCTGTGAGAAATCCTGCAAGAAGAAACAAAGAGAATTTATCACATGATGAACAACAAAAATACTGACAACAACAAATGGCAGACAACAACATACCGTAACTGCAGAGTGTATAACAGTCAAAGTGCTCAGACCGACACAGACGTACCATTGGAAGTGTTTGCCTTTGCAGCTTTTGGTCTTCTCCATAAACGCACAAGATGGTCAAATTAAAATCCCATGACAGGCCTTCCTTCGGTCTTCCCTTCCAGCTGAAATGAAGAGAAACATATACATGTTGAGACTGTGTGTTAAAAATGATCTGTGACCAAAATATTTGATTAACACATAATATAAAGATACGTTCATTAAAGCAAATCAGTTTTAACTAAATGTATTCAACATTACCTTTGAAGGACTTCTTCAGCCTCCTTGACAGCTTCTTCAAGATCAGCATTGGGAGCGTCGAGTTGAAGTTCCCTGTTAATTCTAGCAGAGAGAGAGAGAGAGAGAGAGACTTTTACAAGAGATGGCTTCTTTAAAGAGCTGCTGGAGTATGTGATCTGATGTAACTGCAAGACAGAAAAAAAATATTGAATTACAATGACTTCACAAAAAGGTATTAAAGGAGTGGCAAGCATTGTGGTTACTGTGCTTTACAAATAGTATAGAGTAAAAACACAGTTACTGTGGTAAAACCATGGTAAATGCTGTGGTTATTGTGCTTTAGTAACTACAGATACCATAGTAAAACTACGATTACTGAGGTAAAGCCATAGTAAACGTTGTGGTTATTGTGTTTTAGTAACTACAAATACCACAGTAAAACTATGGTTACTGAGGTAACGTTAAGCCCATAGTAAGTGTTGTGGTTATTATGCTTTAGTAACTACAAATACCACAGTAAAACTACGATTACTGAGGTAACGTTAAGCCCATAGTAAGTGTTGTGGTTATTATGCTTTAGTAACTACAGATACCACAGTAAAACTACGATTACTGCGGTAACGTTAAATGGTAAGTGTTGTGGTTATTATGCTTTATTAACTACAGATACCACAGTAAAACTAAGATTACTGCGGTAACGTTAAATGGTAAGTGTTGTGGTTATTATGCTTTATTAACTACAGATACCACAGTAAAACTATGATTACTGTGGTAACGTTAAGCCCATAGTATGTGTTGTGTTTATTATGCTTTAGTAACTACAAATACCACAGTAAAACTACGATTACTGAGGTAAGCTCATAGTAAATGCTGTGGTTATTGTGCTTTAGTAACTACAAATACCACAGTAAAACTACAATTACTGAGGTAACGTTAAACCCATAGTAAATGTTGTGGTTATTATGCTTTAGTAACTACACATACCACAGTAAAACTACCGTTACTGAGGTAACGTTAAGCCCATAGCAAGTGTTGTGGTTATTATGCTTTAGTAACTACAAATACCACAATAAAACTACAATTACTGAGGTAACGTTAAACCCATAGTAAATGTTGTGGTTATTATGTTTTAGTAACTACAAATACCACAGTAAAACTATGATTACTGTGGTAACGTTAAGCCCATAAGTGTTGTGGTTATTGTGTGTTAGTAACTACAAATAGCACAGTAAAACTACGATTACTGAGGTAACGTTAAGCTCATAGTAAGTGTTGTGGTTAATATGCTTTAGTAACTACAAATACCACAGTAAAACTACGATTACTGAGGTAAGCTCATAGTAAGTGTTGTGGTTATTATGCTTTAGTAACTACAAATACCACAGTAAAACTACGATTACTGTGGTAACGTTAAGCCCATAGTAAGTGGTGTGGTTATTATGCTTTAGTACCTACAAATACCACAGTAAAACTACAATTACTGATGTAACGTTAAGCCCATAGTAAGTGTTGTGATTATTATGCTTTAGTAACTACAAATACCACAGTAAAACTACGATTACTGAGGTAACGTTAAGCCCATAGTAAATGTTGTGGTTATTATGCTTTAGTAACTACAAATACCACAGTAAAACTACGATTACTGAGGTAACGTTAAACCCATAGTAAGTGTTGTGGTTATTGTGCTTTAACTTCAAATACCACAGTAAAACTATGGTTACTGAGGTAACGTTAAGCCCATAGTAAGTGTTGTGGTTATTATGCTTTAGTAACTACAAATACCACAGTAAAACTACGATTACTGAGGTAACGTTAAGCCCATAGTAAATGTTGTGGTTATTATGCTTTAGTAACTACAAATACCACAGTAAAACTACGATTACTGAGGTAACGTTAAGCCCATAGTAAGTGTTGTGGTTATTATGCTTTAGTAACTACAAATACCACAGTAAAACTACGGTTACGGTGGGAGAAGCATGGTAAATATGTTGTAGTTATTGTGCATAAGCTACACATGACATGGTCGAGCAACAGTTAGGCTACTATGGTAAAAATATGTTAAATGTGTGGACTTTTTACATGATCACGATTATCACACGATACCGGGTTGGTTGATTTATTTTGCTGTCATCAGCCATGTCTAAAAGCTGAAGACCCATGTCACAACATGATTAAAAACGGTTTTATTTATTTATTTATTTCAAACTGCAACAGGTCTATATACAGTAGAAGTTAGCTTAGGCTAATGTCAATGGTAGGCTAGCAGCTGTGCTAACTGAGCAGCCCACTGTTCCATAATTTGAACGCATGCGCTGCCATTTTAACACATGACCCCATGTAACCTGATGCAGAAAGACTGAAATAATTAAAATAATACCGTTAACCACATGATCTCATTACAAAAAAATATCGTTGCCCTTACCTGTTTGAAGTTGTACACGCATCAGTTGAACTGGACGAACTGAGCCTCGCTGGTGACGTCACTGTCGCTGAAGATGACACGTGGTATTTGGACGCATCTGCTCTCCACTGAAGTTAATGTGAAGGATTGGCGTATCATATGCACGCAAAATTGGCATTTGGCGTATGCATTACACGCAATTAGAAAGTGTAAAGTCGTCTTATTTATACGCAGACTGATGGGAACGGGTTGCTTGTTATTATGTGTGTATAATGGGTGTGTTCTTAGGCCAAACATTTACCATGCTGTGGTGTGTCATGTACAGGGGAGCAGTTTGCTCTGTTGTGTAGAACCTATCATCCATCACAACAGATGCTTGGCTCCTCTCATCGGCTTTGTGTGAAGTACGTTTGTAAATTATGTATGAGGAACTTTTGTGTAAATTGTCATACTACATAATGTATGTTTACAAATCTGCATGAAAGCTCACCTTAGATGGGAACTCATTACACTAATTGATGCAGAGCGGTAACAAAGGGCTCTTTTGTACATAAAGTCACTTTCTGATCCCTATCAATAATGAAAGATAATTTAGAATAGAATGGATAGGCCATCTGCTACACGTACCTCTCAACTCTTCAGCTGAACTGACAAACACAACATTTTCCCTCAAAGATCCTTGTGTATAGACACATCATAAATGTATGTCATGAGGGAAAATTTACACACACACACACAATACTGAATTGCTACAAATTGATAAGCCCTACTATGGTGAAGGTCAGGCTCATGAATAATAATGAGTTTATGTGACTGGACACTCCAACAAAGTTACAAAGCAACATCAATGTCAATTAATATGCATGAGGTAAACCTTCACTGTTGTGTGAGTGAACCGTAGTTCAGTGAACACCAGGATACGTCACCGTCACCATAGTGATGGACGCCTCACACTATAACTCTAAAGCAGCGGTGGCGAACTCCGGTCCTGGAGAGCCGCAGCCCTGCAGAGTTCAGCTCCAACCCTAATTAAAACTCACCTGCCTGTAGCTTTCTAGGAACCCTTCAGATCTTGATTAGCTTGTACAGGTGTGTTATTTAGGGTTGAAGCAAAACTCTGCAGGGCTGCGGCTCTCCAGGACTGACGTTCGCCACCCCTGCTCTAAAGGCATCAGTAATGCATGTCAGTGTGACCTGAAATGTTTTTAATCAACTTAGTATTACTTTTGAACAACTGCAAGCAAAAAAAAGTTTAAACGGAATACAAACTGAATGAATGTGCTGAGGTACGTGATGTAAGAAGTGTGTGTGTGTGTGTGTGTGTGTGTGTTTATGTGTGTTATTGACAACCCATTGTCATAATGTCTCAACATATATTTAGATGCTAGAAATATGCTACTTTGATCTCTATTGTTCTCTGTTTCATTTATTTTGAAATTCTGTTGATTACCCATATAACAGTGCAGAACATCTAACTTTATAGCACTGTAGACAGTACACATTCTCCATGCAACAAATAAAATATTACAGTGTTTTTGGACATCTACTATGGTAGTACACTGTAAACTAAACTAATTTGTTGACTTTAAAAAATGTGCTCATTTTACTCTTAATTCACTTAAGTCACAATAAATGAGTCTCATGTACCCAAAAACGTTTGAGTATTCTTTCCTTAGTCTCCTTGTTTTGAATACTCCTTACTTATTCTCAGCCACAAATACTATACTAACTCCCAGAGTCCACTGGGGCATGGATAAATTATACAGTTTTGTTTTATTCTCTGGTTTATTTGCCGCTATTGTTGTCAGTACCAATCTGTTTTGTAATTTTTAAAGTCTTGTCTTATTATGGAAAATATTGTGCATTGTCCATGATGTTGATGACATGCTGTCTACAATAAACTACTATAATACATTTAATGCATCATAATTTAAAGGGGTCATATGATGCGATTTCAATTTTTCCTTTCTCTTTGAAGTGTTACAAGCTCTTGGTGCATAAAGAAGATCTGTAAAGTTGCAAAGACTAAAGTCTCAAATCCAAAGAGATATTCTTTATAAAAGTTAAGAGTCAACCATGCCTACCTAAAATGGCTCGTTCTAACATGCCCCCACATGTCTACGTCACGATGTGGGAAGATTTGCATAACACCGCCCAAACGTTCACGCAAAGAAAGAATGCGTAACTTTTATTCTCGCTGTAGTATTGTTGCTGCCGCCATGTCATGAAGATGCTGTGTGTTTCGTTGTGAAAGTGAGACTACTTTGTTTGACCTTCCAAAAGAGGACAATATCCGCTTCGTCATGCCTAGAGCTGATCCGTGCTGGTCGCTGAGGAAATACATCAACTTCGCGCTGTGGATCGCTGGATCGGCTTTCACCGTGTATGAAGCGGAGTCCAGCCCGGGATCGTCACATGTTGTTGCCGCAAGCCCGCCGGGCCCGCTCCTACGTCGAATCCGCCTGCGGCGCCGTTCTCAAGCTCGCCGGCCGTCGCTCACTCTCTAGGCCTCTGTGTTTTCGTTGTGAAAGCAAACTACTTTGTTTGCCTTCCAAAGAGGACATGACTAGAAATCAGTGATTAAGTTGTAATTACAACACTGTTCCAGAACAGTTTGTAGCCGTCTGGACCAATCCGACCACCATTTGTCATTTGATTAACCAATAAATTTTTCATTTGATTTAACAAACATTCACAGACCCCTCACCCAATAAACATACTGGGTGCCAAATTGTCTGTGAACGAGGCCCAGGACCCTGGTTTCCATGGCAACCATGACACCTTTGCTAGACCAGAGCCATTTACGACTTAATGGAATGTGAGTAGGGAAAATCACTGCATGTTCCATAGGAAATCTACAATGCACAGCAGAAATGGACTTTTCTACAATAATTCATAGGAAAACCTTTCTTTGAATGAACACACATATCCTTCAGGTCATGGTGTATGTTGTCTTTGATATTTTTAGACTATTCTATGCATGCTTATGATGGAACCCATTCCTGTCATCTTGCCATATGTAATCATACCATGTTTAGTATCTATGAATTCGCCTTCTGATGATCTAAACAAGATTGTATGTTATATGTTGGTACATAGGCAATATTTTAGTGTCCTGAGAATCTTTAGTAATTCCGATTCAATTTCCATTTGCAAAATTACCATGCCCTCACACAAAGGGTCATAAAAATCCCCAGTATTTCCAAACTCCCGCTTGGGATTTCAGCATTTCTCATTGGACAAGCCCATTTTGAGAGGCGGGAATCTTCAGAGACATTAAAAGCCCCACACTAGGGACCCGCCCAGAGTCGGTGGTTCGGTTAGATTCTAAGATGAAGACATGAGCTAGAACGCTTCTGCAACCCGCTAAGTTCGTGCCAGGCTTCGGCCTTGATTTTTCCATTCACAAAGATTCTCTGACTCAGACTGGTTCTTTTTCATCAATCAACTTCAGCAAAGATCAACTTGAACTTTCAGATTGCATCAAACCTCTCTTTCAAACAGATGAGATGTGCATGTATTCAAACTTAGTCTTATTAATATGATACATTAGGTATCATTTGCACCTTTTTACAAGGTGTGTTTGAACTAAAATCTGATGTTTCCTTCAGGCGGCAGATCTGCTGAATATGCAAATGGTACCATAGTTTCATATTCTTATTTCTCTCATCTTTACTGCGTTAAGCTTTAACCCTTTCCTATACCAACTGTATGTGTGTGTATATATGTGTATGTTAGACCAGTTTAAGGGGGTGTTTTATGTAGTATGTTAGACTAGTTTTTAAGTGTTTATGTAGTTAATAAAGTATTACTTGTATCACACTTGATGTTGTTCGTTGTTTGCTCATAACTGGAGTCCCTTATCATGCAGATTTATGCTACAAGCTTTTTGTACAGTAAGGAAGTTATTTCCCTTACCAGGAAATTAACGTTCTTAGAATTGACAGACTGTTGACCCTGAGAGGTCAAGTAAATATCTAAATATTTATAATTAATTATACTATTATGATTAATCTTCATATTTCCCCTGAGGCTGATTCCCTACAAGTTCACCCAACTATTCAGATGTTGCACCACTTTTAGGGTACTGTTTTTCCTGACCTGGAAGTAACGACAATGCCGCTGTTCTGACTCACTGACTGTAATACTTTTGCATATTTAAAGGATTTGCCACTGAAGATTTAAACGCGAGTTTTGGGAAGTGTAGAGTAGGTCTTGTTGTTTGTCATTTCTCAGATCACAAATGCAGACATGTTTTTATGTTTATGCGGCGCGATGCAACGCAACATGTAAAAAGACAGCATAAGTCATTATAATCCTTAATTATGTCCCCACTGGATGCAACAAATGCCTCGTTTATAATGGTTTTAATGTTTTTGTTTTGTCGCTCCGGCCGGACAGGGCATCACAGTATGGTAAGGGGCGTAACATTTCCGTCACACGCTTGAGGTATTCGGTCAATCACAATGCACTGGATAGCTGGCCAGTCAGAGCACACCTCGCTTTTCAGACCGATGAGCTTTGTAAAAATCGACGCATTTCAGAAAGGCAGGGCATAGAGGAGAAACAATAATGTACAGCATGTGGAAAATAGTGTGCTTTTTGAACCTTAAACTGCATAAACACATTTCATTACACCAAATACACAAAATAATGTTCTTTTTAGCAACATCATATGACCCCTTTAAAAGTTACATTAAATGTGAATTGGTTAATAATCTAGTTTTGAACCAAATTATTATTATTTTTTTTAATCATCACACTACTTCATACTCTTCTTTTGATAGCCCAAATAATTATGATTGCTTGACACACCAGCAGAAACAGTAATATTATCAGGGAGTCTCTGTCACCAGTCACCAGCTCTGGACTCCATACCCCAGAATCCTCCCCGGCTTACACCTGTTCACAGTCACGATCACCATTACCTGGATTACTGATCACCCGCACCTGCAGCCATCAATCAGCAATCCTACATATAAACGCTCCACTCAGTCTCTCATCGTCTGGTCTACCATTCACTAACTTGAACCTAGCCTGAATCCCGCTGTTACGCAATGGTGTGTTTCCTTGCCACAGACGTTCCAGTTTCTCCACCGCTCCATGTGATTCCTGCAACATAGCCAAGTTCGGTAACTTCAAGCTAAGCCCACTGAGCCCAGTCAGTTGTGCTACTCTCACCTCTCATCACCTCTTGGTTCACTCCATAGTCTCAGTCAATAAAACCCTTGTTTGACCAGTTACCTCTGTGTCTCCTAGCCTGTGTTCGTGACAAATATATCAATTAAGTTCCAAGTGTTTAACAAAAGTGGACACTAATCAACATCATGGTTACAAAACCACTTTGTTACACAACATCAGTTTTGAGTCAACTTGTGTTCTATTAGAATTTCAGTTGTATTGAAAATTGTTGAATGAGTGTAAGGAGAAAGATAACTGCAGAGTTCAGGGAAATTATTGATTATTCAGTTGATTATTGTCCCACCTAAAAAAACAATCGCTTTTTTGATTGTCAAAATGGCACTCATACAAAAACATTTATCATAATTAGGTTTACAGAGCAACTAAAGCATAGTATGCAAATAGAATAAATTACTAGATTTACACAAAGTTCAACAAACTGCTGCACAATAAGTCAACTAAAAAATATTAGTAAGGACATTAGTTAGGTTTTACAGTGTATCCTGTCATTCTTTTAAAGTAGGTATGACTACCGTACAGAGTACTGCAGGTATGACATGTTTTTGTCGGCTAAAATCCGTAAATTAGCATTTTAAAACTCCTGGTTTCGTCATCACCAGACTTAACATACCAGTGATTAATGTTTTTTTTTTAACTTTTCCTTCTCTTGAAAAAGGCAGTTGCTAATAAGTGTCTAAATGGGACTACAAAGATTGTCTGGGACATTAAACATCATCAACCGAACAGGTACAAACTCCTCTACTCACTAGTCTGCTTCTACAGCCTTGTCTTTATAACTGTGCTTTTTGCAAACTCAAAGTTTGAGAGAGTTGTGTAAAGCTTAGTGATACTGACACTGAGGTCATGCAATCATGGTATAGTTTGTTTATAGTCTATGTTTAGCTTTTTATTTTATTTTTTTGAACTGTCAATATTATTCAGACTTTAAAATTAATAAAAGTTCTGTTCCTTTGGAGATTATCATGATGAACAAAACATGTAAGAATCATAAACTTTGGTTGGTCACAGAGTTTATTTTCTGCAATTATCTAAAAACCAACGGGGGAAAAAAAAAAGAATTCCTAGGTTGGCCTACAAAAATATGTCATCACTGCAGAGTAGGGTAATGTCTCGGTTACGTATGTAACCCGCGTTACCTGAAGGAGGGGACGGAGACATCACGTCGGTAATGACAAACGAATTTGGATCTCGCTTAGAGAGAACAATCCACTTTGAGTGTAAACTAAATGAGCCAATGCACATTGGCATGCGATGATTGCAGCTGCCGCTGATCGCAGCGCAAGTATCTCTACAAATACCTGTCAGCGAGGCACCACGAGCCAGCGCCCAGGAGGAACATTTCTAGTAGAGTAAGCTCGCGACCTGAGCAGGCAGGACACACCCTGTGCCTTATAAGCCAGGGTGATGGCATCCACTATCCATTGGGCCAGTGGTTCTCAAGCCCGTCACAAATTAAAATGCGGCCCACCGTGCTGAACACATTTTAAAAAAATACTTTCAGTTTTACAATTAATTTTAGTTTTTACATTAATTTTAAAATGTACTAAATAACTTATAGCATAAGCCTAATTTTGTTATGTAAAATAATAGTTTTTTTTCATAGATTATTTTCAGACATGAGCAGACCTGTACTCACATAGCCTAATTAACGTTACGCATTTAAAGTAACGACCAAGTGGCCAGCGGCAGACCGTGAGCATATGCTTGATCAATTTAGCCATCTCAAATTATCACGACTTGACTAAAATAAAATCTATAGATATAAAACAGTTCAAGCATATCACAATGTTTAGATGTTAAACCTAGATAAATGTGCGCTATATCCAATAGTTTGTGCGGAGAGTGGAAGCTAAAGTGCGCTCTGCAGGACATAGAGGCGCCAGCGCGATCACTTGCATTTTTTTCAGTGGATACGCCGTCATTTTTTGCTCATAAAGGTAAGAGTAATACATTGTTCGGAACTGTAAAGGGTCTATTTTATTTGTGTGCAATTAAAATATCAACAAAACGTTGTGCTTTTATAAAATAAAGAAAACAAACATGATGCACTTTCTGCCGTCTCATCTTCAACAGGAGCGCTTCATAAAAATGAACCGAAACTCAGCGAATACATGCCTCACAGACATGATAAATATATCTATAGAAAGCTTTAAATTACTACTTAACGAAATAAAACAAATCAAAATCAAAAACTCTTTCATTATAATCATAATCCGTAAAGATGCACTTCTCTCTAAAGGCGCGTCTAATGAAGAGATGGCGAGTCAGGATCGACAACTTCATCCTTGCGACAACCGACTCAGAAAACACTAGTTTATTAGTAAATAATTAAAATATCTCCTTACTGTTTCCCCCTGATGCATTTATGGTAATTACTTTTGCCGATGCTTTGCGGCAAGCTTAAGCCTATTGCGTGCATTTGAACGCAGAACTCTTCAGCTGCGCTGACGGCACACTGCTGCTGCTGGCGGGACACTAAACACCGTCGAGCTGCTCTTGACAGTCGCGGTAGCACGGTCTCGTGTTGTTTCCACCAGCGCTGCAATTTTTTCATCAGTAATTGATGGATGTCTAAAATATGAAAATAAGGAGAAGCCTAAAACAAGCCCGAGGCCCGGCTCGCGTCTGAACTTTGATGTGAAAATTGTCCCGAAGCCAAGCCGAGGCGCGTAAAAAAGCCGGGGCCTGTTGGGCCCGGGCTGAAATGCAGGGCTCTAGCTCTGATCTAGCACACAAAACGATTTGACTGAAAATTTATCAGAAGAGATGAAAGAATGATAGTGGTCATCTGCGCAATTCGGATAAAGAGGCGGCTTTTCTGCTTTAGGTATGTTTTTATTTTCTTTCTTTTTTTTACTCGTTTTACAGCAGTTATTGCTCATTCTAAATTTATTTTTTAATGTAGAATTTGTGTTACATAAATACATGAAATGTAGAAAATATAAAAAAGTGCTCGTGGCTCGTCTGCCAGTGGGTGCCCCCCCCACACATAAAAGTGAAACTCCGCCTATGATTGTGCTGTTACTCCTTTCGAGCCGAAGTTCACAAAACTGGGTGTTATTTATGGGGAGTAGAATTATTTATTTATTTCAATGAATGTAATCGATTAGATATCATAATATTTAGGCTATAATAGGTTTTAAATCTGGTTGGTTTGTATTGCTGACGTAATATGTAAATGATATGCGTGTGGCCCGCAAGACTTGCACTTGGACCATAGTGTGGCCCGGTGGAAAAAAAGGTTGAGAACCACTGCATTGGGCCATCGTCTGCTTAGAGATGGCATTCCCCTACTGCCGGCCTCCGTGACAGAAAAAGAGCTGGTCTGATGTCCTGAAGCTTTGTGTCCGGTCTACCTACCATCTCAAGACTGGACAAAGCAAAGCTAGGGCTGGGTCTGCCTCCTCCGGGGGCAGCGCTTGCAGGTTCACTACCTGATCCCTGAAGGGGGTAGTAGGAACCTTGGGCACATAGCTGGGCCGGGGGCCTCAGGATTACCTGTGAGTCAGCCGGCCCAAATTCTAGGCACGATTCGTTGACCAAAAATGTGTGCAGGTCCCCTACACTCTTGATGGGGGCCAATGCAGTCAGGAGCAGAGTTTTCTTTGAAAGAAACTTTAGCTCGACTGACTGCAAAGGCTCACGTGTGCCCTGCTGTAGTGATTTTAGCACTAGATACAGGTCCCAAGAGGGTATAGAGGGGAGCCGTGGAGGATTTAACCTTCTCGCCACCCTAAGAAACCTGACGACCAGGTCATGCTTCCCTACCGACTTCCCTTCCACAGGGTGGTGGTTAGCAGCAATCGCAGCAACATATACTTTAAGGGTGGAGGGAGACAGCCTTCGCTCTTAAACCCTTACTGCAAAAAGGACAGCCAACTCTGATTGTCCTCTCGGTGAGAAGAACACTACTCGACGAACAGGTTCCACTTCAAGGCATAAGCGTGTTTCATAGACTGTGCTCTTGCCGAAGTGATGGTGTCTACTACCTCTTGGGGTAGGCCAACTAGAGCCTCCACGTCCCGTCCAGGGACCATACATGAATTTTCCAGAGGTCTTCTTTGGGGGGTGCCACAGGGTGCAGCACGTGCTTGCCTCGTAAGCACCCTTTGAGACGTTTCAAGGCAAGGTGCACTGCTAACAACTCTAGGCAGTTGACGTGTCAACCCCTGACACTGCATGCCCATCATACGTGCCCACAGCCAGTGGTGTAGGCATCCGTGTAAACCACAGCATGCCTGTAGACCTGTTCCAGGGGCACTCCTGCCAGAACCACAATGTCCTTACCACTGTGAAGGTTTTGGCTGCAAACCTTTGTGACTTGGACCCAGTGAGTGCTGCGTTGCCACGCCCACCTCGGGACTTGGCCATGAAGCCAGTGCTGGAGTGGTCTCATATGAAGCAGCCCCAGTGGCGTGACTGCCGCCGTAGCTGTCATATGCCCCATTAGCCTCTGAAACTGTTTCAGTGGTACCGCCATCCTGCTCTTGAACGTATTCAGGCAGTTCAACACCGACTGAGCACGTTCCTGTGTGAGTGCTGTCTTTTTGACCAAATTCAACTCCATACCGAGAAAAGAGATCCACAGCGTCTAGGAGAATTTGCTCTTTTTCCCAGTTGACCCTAATGTTTCCACCGGCTGAGGTACGAGGCACCAAGTCCCTATGTTCGCACACTGAGAATGGCTAGGTATGAGCCGTCGTCAAGTAGTTGAAATGTGAACGCCCTGCCTCTCAGGGGGAACAAAGCTCCTCCGCAACTTTCCGTGAAGACACGGGGCCGACAATGACCGCCCGAAGGGCTGACCTGTCTGATATCCTCGTCCTTTGAATCGCAAACCGCAGCAATGGTCTTTGATGCGGAAGGATCATACATGAAAGTACGCGTCCTTCAGGCATTCGCTGCAAACCAATCTTGTGACGGTATGCACCCAACGATGCGTTTTCTGCGTCAACATCTTGAAAGTAACCGGGGAAGAGCCGGTTTCAATACACGCAGGTCCACAGATCGGTCTAACCACGCGCCTTTCTTGTAGTGGCCGTAAACCCCATCATTCAAATCGGCTGGAGGGACCGGCTCTATCGCTTCCTTCGCCAGTAGGACTGCGATCTCGGTACACAAGACAGGAGCATCGGCCGCTTTCACTTGCGTGAAGCGGATGCCGCTGAACTTGTGAGGACGCCGGGTGAACTGAGTTGCAAAGCCGTGTCTGATGGTCCGCAGGAGCCAGCTGGACGGTTTGGGTAGCCAGGCACCCAGACACCATACAAGCTGGACCAGCGGGACCACTGACGTACCCGCGGTGGGGCAGCGAGGTGGAATGCAGGGACCCAACTCGGGCGGCTTGTGAGCAGTCCGGAGAGGGGTCTGAGTGTGCAGTGCAACATTTATCTGGTTCCACGGTTTGGCAGAGTGTGCGTGAGTAGGGCCTTTGATGATGCTCGCGAACCAAGATTCGGAGCGGGGTTGATGCAGGGGGGCGCCCTCAGCGACGAACAGGCTGGAGTGCTGTGGCCGGCGGATGGGTGGAGGCAGCAGCTGCCCACCTGGGCAGGACATGTCAGATCGCCTCAGTCTGCTCCTGTGCAGCCGAGAACTGCTGGGCCATGGGGGTAATGTCTGGGACACAGGGACCGTGAGGAACCAAGACTTTCGCGTGCCCTCAATGACCAACACAGCAGAAGTGACGCTCCTGGCACAGTGTGGACATCGTAAACCCCGATAACTTGCAGTTGGGGAAACTTTGCGCTTGGAGCGTGAGGTCAGTTGCGTTTCGAGCTCTTCCAGAACTTCCGGATCCGTGACCACCCTCGTGCATGGTTCGCCCTTCTGGGTGGAGGCGGGGTTAGGACACAACTGCATCGCAACCGACAGCTCCACTGGGGGGACCCTCGTATACCCCCTAGCTGTACCACCGTCACGAGAGTGGTGAGGGAGGAGGAGTTAGCAGGTCGGTTTCTGGCAGAAAAAGTTGCCTTCTATGACCTGGCAAGCCCCCTCATGCACCTCCGGGAAGAAATGCACCAAGGTGGGGCGCTGAGAACCAGCGCGGACCACCCCGAAGAACCAATCGTCCAACCTTGAGGCCACGCGGTGGAGGTCTCCACTCGAGCCCTACCCTCACGGTGGCACGGGAAAGCATAATTGTCATTACTAGGTCTGATTCAGGCATTGCTACAGTCCCAGAGGGCGGTAGCGCAGCCGAATCTTCCTCTCCAGAAAGCTCCGGCTCACCCTCTGATGCAGTGATCGACATCCGGTCGTCGGGAGGAGCCCCGAGGGATACCGCTGTATGCTCTTTAAAGAGGGCCCAACACGTTCCTTTGGCAGCTCAACTGGTTGCAGAGTGCAAGAGGAGTGATGGTCCCCCGAGGGCTGGTTCCCTGGGGGGTTTGCCATCACTGTTACCCTTGGACCACCCGTGCTACTGCCTGAAGTAGCCCACGCCTGACTGCCGCCATGACGAGAACCATATCGAGGCAGATGCAGCGGAACTCCACCCCTTTGAGGAAATGGAGCTTGGCCCACGACTCCGAGATGATCATCTTCCCGCAATGAGAACATGACATCCACAAACGCCACCCCAACGTGCTTCATGCCCAGAGACATGAGACAGCGATCGTGACCATCACCCGATGCCTTGTAATGACCGCATCCAGAAACGCATCCAGAAACAACATTTACCGTGCTGAAGTGCACAGGGGAGATGGCCGCCTGCAACACTAACAGGGGGTAATGCAGACTGATGTGTGCAACCCACCCGACATGGGAAAACACCACCACTGAAGTGCCGTACTGCCAACACCAAGAGCTCCAAAGAGCACGCTGAACACGTTCAGTCTTTTTCTCTCAGTAGAGCAGGTCATGAGGGAAACGATATGATCGCTCGGCTCCGAAGCGAAAAGCTGAGTATGCTCAGCTGCCTAGTTATAATCAGCAGCAGCTGGATGCAATCATCGCATGCCAATGTGCATTGGCTCGTTTAGTTTACACTCGAAGTGGATTGGTCTCTCTAAGCGAGATCCCAATTCGTCGTTCATTACCGACGTGACGTCGAGAGTGACCGACTGAAAGTTTATTTTTATATGTTGTTGCCTCAACCCCTACTGATCTGAAATCCAACATTCCAGTCATCCCTAGATTCTTTTTCATAAAAGTCACAATTTGTGATGGGACATCACTATTGCTGGAAGCTAGCTTGAAAGAACATAGAAAACATTATATTCAGCAGCTGGAAATATTGCCATTACTTTGGTTTTGTCGAGGGAGAAGAGATGACCATAACATTGTTGTCAAATGCAAGTTGTGGGATTACTTTATTCTAGCATTACATGGCTTCCTCAGCCATCCCATTGATCCCTATATGCATTATACACAACTATTACCAAAAGTCTTTCTAGAAACAAAACAGAACATATTCTTACGATCTTACGTGGATTTCTGCAGTGAATGATCTTTCTCTGAGTTGTAACAGTGATCACGGAAGTGAAACAAGCAATCTCCCCACCGCCTGGAACTCTATTTCGACTGAAGGGATAACCGCAGAAAAAAACATGATTGGGCTAGTTTTGAATAGCAGTTGGGCTGATTTTGTTTCGCAGACCTGGCAACCCTGAGGGAGACAACAAGCCGCTAATGCTCATAAAATGAATGGAAATGATGATTCTGTCTCAAGAAATAGTAAGTAAAAATATGTAAATATACCCTAACATTCATAAAAAGGAGTACATACGAAGTCAGAATTTTGAGGAGAAAGGACACAATTACCAGTTTTGTGGAATGAAATGCTGCATTTCACGCCACGTCCTAGAGATAACAACACGTGACATTCTTGTTTTGTTACCATTTAATATGTTCCATGTCTTGTTTTAGTTTTTAAAGCAAATATCTATTCTTTTCTTTATTTGGTTGTGGTCCCTTTAAAAATGAAATAAGTTTCAGTAAAGAGTCATGCCATGTGACCAGTGATAAGGATGAATCAGGTAATTGCAATAATTGTGGTATACCAGAGACTGTGGAACATATCCTATTACATTGTGAAGCATATGAAAGAGAAATAATGTGATTAATAGAATAATTAAGTTTGTTGAATATTGAAAGAATAACAATTAAGACAATACTAGAGTATGCTCCAGCACAGTATAAAGTCTATAATGCAATTATTAATTATTTGAAAGCAATAGGTTTAATAAATAGAATTTGAAGATCACATAATGAAGTATATAAAATAATTGTATCCTTGTGTAATACTCCTTTGGTCAAACTAAAGGTTATTTTAATAATTTAATTTTTTTCTATATGCTATCACCAATATAACTTATGCTCCCACTCTCCGTCCTAGGGTCGCGCAATCTGCACCTTTTAGTGGGTTTTGCCACCCGCTATGTAAAAAGAAAGACGAAAAGTAATAGGAAGATGAGCAGCCTGCCCAACCTGTGTCTCATTTAGAAGGCTGCGTCCTCCGGAGGTCGCATTCGAAGGCTGCATACGTCATCGAGTCTCATGTCTCATTTCAGAAAAGCGAGTAGGACACTCCGAATGCGACCTTTGAATGCGACCTTCTTTCACAGGATTTTGGAGGATGCATGAGGTGTATCCTTCGTTGCTACAGATAACCCACAATTCTTTGTGTCGCCGTGAACAACCGTTGTTAATTTTAAAAATGCCGGCGCCGGCAGATGTAACGTACATACAAGCGCAGATGTGGTTTTTACAACTTACCTTAATTCGCCTCGGTAAAAACGGATAAACTTTGTTTTTAATATCCTCCTCCTTTTTTTCTCTAATAGATGCCTGCTGTACGTAGGCTGCAGCTCCTCAAATTACTTTCCAAATTTAGAAATAAATTTCCTTCATTTAAGTAGTGTGAGAGTGCAACGATGCTCTAAATGTGTTGGCATAGCAACGCGATACTTCCGGTTTCCTTTTCCGCCCGTCCTACGAAGGCCGTCTCGTTTAATTCTAGGTTGAGGACACTTCGTATATGCATCCTACAGAGGATGCGACCTCCAGAGGATTCGACCTCCGGAGGGTGCAGCCTTCTAAATGAGACACAGCTACAGAAGAGAGTAGCATGTTTAGTGGATCTGAAGCTATACTGTGATATTTGCGTACATATTGCATCTGTTGTAGCATTGTGGGTATGTATTGACTCTTTTTAACAATATCTACAATTGCAGATTATTATTTGGGGATAGTGCTACATTTTATGGAGCTGATTGTTAGAAGCCTATTATTCTCTATCTACCTCACTATAGTTAATGGACATTTCGTTGTGGTAATGTTTATAATGTTCCTAGACCATTAAAAGTTCATATAAATGCAGTACAGATAAAACAGGGATTAGAAAATTAAAAACATGTTAAATATACATACATTACATTTAAAGATGTTTGTTAAATACATAAACTTGTGACAGTAAAATGAAAAAAGGGGATTTAATTCATTTAATTTGATTATATCTGTTGATTATGCGTTTTGTATGTTTCGTTCTTTCCCCACAACATCAATAAACCTGTGGACAAGGAGCCTATGTCTTCAGAGTCTTGATGTTAGGGAAGAGTTTACCTGGCTGTCAAGTTCCCTGCCACTCCAACTCTACAGTATGATTTTTCCATCCAGCTAGGTTCTTCTACAATTACCCCATCAACTTCGATAATCTTAGTGTAATCTTTGATGACCAGCTCACCTTCAAAGACCACATTGCAAAGACAACTCGATCTTGCAGGTTTGCATTGCACAAAATCAGAAAGATCAGGCCCTTTCTAACGAGCATGCTGCACAACTTCTTGTCCAAGCCCTTGTCATCTCTAGGCTGGACTAATGCAATGCTCTTCTAGCTGGACTTCCATCAAGCACAATCAAACCTCAAATGATTCAGAAGCGCGGCACGGCTGGTCTTCAACACCCAAAGAGCCCAGTTACCAACCTCTCTTTATCTCCTTGTACTGGATACCGGTTGCGGCCCGGATCAAGTTCAAGACATTGATGCTTGCATATAGAACAGCCACAAGCTCAGCACCCACCTACTTCCACTCACTACTGCGAATTTACATCCCCTTCAGAAGTCTTAGATCCGCTAGTGAGCGACGCCTCGTTGTACCATCACAGAGAGGCTCAAAATCAACTTTCCAGAACATTCTCGTTCACCAATCCTGGCTGGTGGAACGATCTTCCCAACCCTATCCGGAATACTGAATCCCTGACAATTTCAAGCGACAGCTGAAAACTCATCTATTTCGAAGCTACTTGACTTCATCATAAAAAAAAAATTCTCTGTCTTTATTTATTCCTTATCTTTCTAGTTTGTACTTATTTGAACAATGTCTAAGAATTTGGTATTACAACCACTTCTTGTGTCTTTTTGCCTCTTTAAGAAGAATCGCTTTAAGTATCCCCCAATTGTAAGTCGCTTTGAAAAAAAGCATCTGC
>JADLZN010001938.1:0-81162 GCA_018155175.1 Sinocyclocheilus anophthalmus
CAATATTGTTGATTTTGGGGGGGGGGGGGGGGCAACCCTCAGATTCCAATTTGTTCACATATTTTGCAGTATTCCTCCAATATTGCCTATCCTAAAAACCATACATCAATTGGAAAGATTCAGCTTTCAATGATGTCTAAATCTCAGTGTTTGTTACGTTAAAAAATTTCTTGGATCCCTGATTACTCGTTAATTATCTGTGGCCAGGGTTTCACCTACATGTGCGTCTCATAATAAATGTATGTAATGGATTCATGGGAAAAGTTTTCCCAGTTATTTTCATGTATTCAACTCGAAATCACCTACATACGTTCATTGAATACGTGTTGTTATTAAATAAATTCAACTTCTTACACACTCAGTACGTTAGTTGAGTTGTTACCGTTGCTTTGGTAACTCTCTTTAACTTGTTAATGTGTACGTAATGAGGCGGCGCATACACATTCAACCAAATCATACCCCACCCACCCTCCCCACCATTCACCAGCTCCAACAATGAGAAGATGGTGACTCAATCAGCTAATCAACTCGAAACAAACTGTCCCTTGCAAAGTGTTTTCCCTGAGACCTTCAATTACTGGTGTCTTCTTCATTTCTTGTGTCGCCGCCTAGTGTGGGGGCCTTACTCCCCCTACCACAATCATGTGGGCGAGACTGCTGACCTGACAGTTGTCCTCGAATACCTATGGTTCAGCTTGGGTGATGCATGTTGCCCGGGGTTGACACCCCGGTCACGAGGTATCAAGAACCCATATCAAACAATATATAGTATTGCAAAAAGCTGTCTGTTCACAGAGTCTGTAGCCAAGCATGTTAACAAAAGTTGAGGGAGGAAAAAGTGTGGAATAAAAAAAAAAAGGGAAAAGGTTCTCACAACCCAACCCGTGCATGAGAACGCAGCCTTATGAGACTGTTCCTGATCCTACAAGTCAAATTGCTATTCAAAGAATTTGAGTGAATTTCACAAGGATGGCTGAGGCTGGGTTTCAAAGGCATCAAGACCCCCACCAGACGTGTCCATAGAAGTTGGCACGTTGTTCTCTAATTTCGCTTGTTAAGCCACTCCTGAATCACAGACAATTTCAGAGGCGTCTTACCTGGGCTAAGGACTGGACTGTTGCCCAGTGGTCCGAAGTTCTCTTTTCAGATGAGAGCAAGTTGTATTTCATTTGGAAACCAAGGTCATAGAGTCTGGAGGAAAGGTGGAGAAGCCCATAGCCCTCCCACTTTTTGTGGATACATAGTGAATCTCCAGTGTTAAGTTTCCCCAGTGCCTGTGATGACAATGTCTCTGCTGTGTTTGGTCCATTGTGTTTTGTTTCAAAACCACGTTACTATACTTCACTGCACCTACCCGTTTACCAAGAATATTTTGGAGCACTTAATGCTTCCTTATAGGTCTTCTGACCACTTTTGGGATTTTGCACCATTGCCCACACTGCCAAAGCACAAAGATGTTAAATGACCATGGTGTTGGTGTGTTTTACTGGCCAGCAAACTCACCAGACCTGATTCACCATAGATTATCTATGGGGTATTGTCAAGAGGAAATTGAGAAACAAGAGACCAAAAAATTCAGATGAGCTGAAGGCCGCTGTCAAAGAAATCTGGGCTTCCATACCATCTCAGCAGTGCTACAAACTGATCACCTTCATGCCACGCCGAATTGAGGCAGTAAATTAAAGCAAAAGGGAGCCCTTACCAAGTATTGAGTACATGTACAGTAAAGTAACATACTTTCCAGAAGGCCAACAAACAATTCACTAAAACATTTTTTTTTATTTGTCTTATGAAGTATTCTAATTTGTTGAGATAGTGTATTGGTGGGTTTTTGTTAAATGTGAGCAAAATCATCACAATAAAAAGAACCCAACGACGTTTCAACACTTCAGCTCCTTTGTGCATTGATTTATTTATATACACGATGTCACATTGAGTTGACATAAATGAACTTTTCCCACACATTCTATTTATTGAGACATGCAGGGCCGTTATGTCCAAGTCATGAAAGGAAAATGAAGTTGCATTGCATTTTCGTGTTGCGATTATTTTTCTTACGAAATATTTCTAGCGTTGGGTGGAACCAGATGCATGAGGGTTTCCCTATTAAACAAACAAATTGTTTAACAGATTTATGGATTCTTTCTCTCTCTCTCTCTCTCTGTTCTTGTATCATCTTCCTGCAGCCGGGTGCGAGTTTAGAGCAGACGCACGTGTTTGTCTTGGCACACATCCTTCGGAGGCCTATCATAGTGTACGGTGTGAAATATTACAAGAGCTTCAGAGGAGAGACGCTGGGATACACGCGCTTTCAGGGTGAGCTGTTTAAGTGTGCTACGCTAGTGTGTAGATACAGTATTTTTGCTTTGTATTTGGTTTGCGTGTTTTGCAAGGGCTGCTTCTCAGATCTTAGAAGGACAGATTGGCCGATGACACTCTCTATATAACGATGCTATAGAGAATAAAAAAAAAAAAACATAGATACTGTATATACAACTACTGTTCAAAAGTCAGTAAGTTTATTTGTGTGTTTGTATATATATATATATATATATAGTATATATCTATATATATAGAAAAATTTCATGGATCATGTGACACTGAAGACTGGAGTAATTGCTGCTGAAAATTCAGCTTTGACATCACAGGAATAAATTCAATTTGAAAATATATTCAAATAGAAATCAGTTCTTTTAAACTGTAATAATACACAGTTTTTACTGTATTTTTCATCAAATAAATGCTGCTCTTCTGCTGGCGAGCAAAAGAGACTTCTTAATAATATCGCACCAATCCCAAACTTTTGAGTGGTAGTGTGTACTGTATATATAAATTAAAATGTGATATATAATTTATATATTCGTATTTCATACATTTTTATAAAAGGTTTTTATGCAAGAAAGGTTTACTCAAAAAAAATATTTTGAAACAGAATATATGTATTATCCTTCTGTAAAACACTTCTGTAAAACACAAAAATAGGTGCAGTTGTCAGCTACAAAAAGTCTAAATCTAAAAATTCAACAAATGGCCAAATCTCTTCCGAATAATTGACTTGGCCGAAGTGTTGATTTAATTATAAAGAGCTTGTCACTGCATATATCTGACGATTATATTCATTTTATCAGTATTTACAGGGATGATTAGTGTAAGCACATTAGCATTATTCTCTGAGCTGTTTGGCCACGTCAACCAAGAAATGTGTGATCTATTATATCTGCCGCTGACAGGCTGTTACTGCTACTACAATGATGAAACAGCCAGCAGAAACAATCCATATATCTCTGTCAACACTCTGCTGACTTCAAACACAGTGTTGGTTTTTAGGGTCAGTCACACAGCGTTTCTGTAATTACTGTTTGCTTTGGCTGTTATCTTGTAGGTGTATACCTGCCTCTGTTATGGGAGCAGAGTTTCTGTTGGAAGAGCCCTATCGCCCTGGGTTATACTCGCGGACACTTTTCCGCCTTGGTTGCCATGGAGAACGATGGCTACGATAATCGAGGCGCAGGTGCCAACTTGAACACAGACGACGATGTCACGGTCACTTTCCTGCCGCTGGTTGACAGCGAACGAAAGCTGTTGCACATTCACTTTCTGTCAGCACAAGAGGTGAGAACAGCTCTGCTGACATCAAAACACTCTATAGAGCATGAATATTTATGAGGGTTTAAGGCCTGTTTACACTACAACAGAATTTGCAGTGTGAAAAATGGATTGTCTTTTTTATTTTGTGGGGAGGCTGGGTTGTTTTGTAGCCATTTTTTATTTATATTTAAAGGGGTCATATGATATGATTTCAAGTTTTCCTTTCTCTTTGTAGTGTTACAAGCTCTTGGTGCATAAAGAAGATCTGTAAAGTTGCAAAGACTAAAGTCTCAAACCCAAAGAGATATTCTTTATAAAAGTTAAGAGTCAACCTCAACCTCTAGCCTACCTAAAACGGCTCGTTCTAACACGCCCCCCTCATATCTACCTCACTATGTGGAAATATTAACATAATACGCCCAAATGTGCACGCAAAGAAAGAAAGAAAGCGTGGTTTCAGTAACAGCAGTTAGTGTTGATGCAGCATGTCCGGAGACGCTGTGTTTTTCAGTGCGAAAGCAAAAGCACTTTGTTTGGCCTTCTGGAAGTAGATGCAATTAGTAATCATTGGTTAAGATTTATTTACAACAGAACAGCACAACCCAGATTTTCGAATTTGTGCAACACATTTTATGGATGACAGTTTTTTTTGAACCTAGAAGAGTACAAGGTGGCTGGCGTGTGCACAGGCTATGTCTAAAACAAAAAAAAAAAAAAGGTCAATTCCGCGTTGCTATGACAATCTTGCCTTCTGCATCAGCTTGTATAGTATTTTTGTTGATTGTTTCAAGGAGGGTGCTATTGACTGTTCAATGCGAGTTTTGCTCAGTCGTAAGTCGCGGGGTGTGTGTGTGTGTGTGTGAGGTGGAACAGGGTCACATCACAGAAGACTGAACAGCCTGTCAGAATTCATAGCACGTCAGCTGTCTTAACCGCGGCTTTTGTACTGCATCATCACTGTGTCTGTCCCGCGACTCTGTTCACCTTTCGGGCTTTAACTGATGGTGCTGAGACTACGACAATTATTACTTCTTTGAATATTTACTTTGAAAGCTGACCTCGCGATTAGTAAGGGCGTTACATTTCCAACGCTTGCTTGGTGGTGTATGTCGGAGGAGGAAAACAAGGTCACAATGCACTGGATCGAAACTGCCACTCACGAGCGACTGCGCCTTCGGTGTAGCAAAGAGGGGGCTTTGTTGGAAGAACGAAGGTTTGAGAGAGGCGGGAAGGGCATAGAGGCCTACAATAATTTACAGGTATTTTGAAAAATATGTGTTTTTTGAACGGTAAAGCATGATCACATCTTCTTTACATGAATAGCAACCAAATAAATGTCTTTAAAATAATCGTATACCCCTTTAAGAGACTCACGTGATAAGGATAAAATATTAATAACAGGGATAGTTTCCCCCCCATTTGAGTAAATCATAAACATTAAACAATTGTTTTGCAGTTACAAGTTTTTACTAAAATGTTGTGTGTTGCCAAAATGCCCTGAGGCATTTACTAATTAATGTTTGTGCTAATTGTGCATATGTTCCAAACAAACTCTGAGATCTGTGATAAAGCCACAAATTCATTGTTGCATTTTGTGCACATAAAGTTTTTTTTGTTCGAAAGGGGAGGTAATTTGGATATCTCTTAGTTGATCACTCCATAATAATCAGAAAATACTGCAACAAAAAAGGCCCCAACAAAAACAAAAACCTCTTTGTTAATCATGTTTTAGGAATAAAATGATTATTATAAAATTCAATTGAATAGATACTAAACAAACCCTTTTGGTAAGAAAATCTTCATAATATAGGTGAAATGAAACTGTAAAAGTTGATGGTAAGGCTACTGAAGTGGAAATTTCAGGAACAAAACTTTGAGAAAATGGAGAAAACAGTTTATTACAGTAATGAAAACGCCATTTAAAACTAAAAAAAATTGTTACTTTAATAACTCTTTTTACTGGAATAAAATAATAATAGAAAGCATTTCTTTTTTTTTATTATTTACTTAATGTACAAAAAGACTAAAACGGAAATAAATGCATAAAACTATACAGACATACATTAAAAAATGGTAACTGACTTTACAGTATTTTCATGTTTGTTTACTTTTAAATGCATCACGACAATACCAATACCGTTGTTTCCAGCATAATTAATCATTAGTATACGGTTAGTTATTAAAATTGGTAATATAATTTGTAATTTGACCCTCTAGCTCTTGCACTTTCTATTCTATTTTAATTCTAGCTTTCAATTTTTTCTCTTTTTTTATTACCTGAAAAAAACACTTGGGGGGGATAGCTTTCTATTTTTCTATTCGTTCGACTGGTTTTTTTTTTGTGTGTGTGTGTGTGTGTTGTGTGATGTGTGTGTGTGTGTGTGTGTTCTGTGTATATTTATTATGTGTATATACAGTGGGTACGGAAGGTATTCAGACCCCCTTAAATTTTTCCACTCTTTGTTATATTGCAGCCATTTGCTAAAATCTTTTAAGTTTTTTTTTTTTCCTCATTAATGTACACAGAGCACCCTATATTGACAGAAAAACACGGAATTGTTGAAATTTTTGCAGATTTATTGAAAAAGAAAAACTGAAATATCACATGTTCCTGAGTATTCAGACCCTTTGCTGTGACACTTATTTATTTAACTCAGGTGCTGTCCATTTCGTCTGATCATCCTTGAGATGGTTCTACACCTTCATTTTGAGTCCAGCTGTGTTTGATTATACTGATTGGCTTGATTAGGAAAGCCACACACCTGTTTATATAAGACCTTATAGCTCACAGTGCATGTCAGAGCAAATTATATTCATGAGGTCAAAGGAACTGCCTTAAGAGCTCAGAGACAGAATTGTGGCAAGCCACAGATCTGCCCAAGGTTACAAAAAAATTTCTGCCGGCACTTAGGTTCCTAAGAGCACAGTGGCCTCCAGAATCCTTAAATGGAAGACGTTTGGGACGACCAGAACCCTTCTTAGATCTGGCCGTCCGGCCAAACTGAGCTATCAGGGGAGAAGAGACTTGGTGAGAGAGGTAAAGAAAACCCAACGATCACTGTGCTGGCCTCCAGAGATGCAGTCGGGAGATGGTAGAAAGTTGTAGAAAGTCAACCATCAACGCAGCCCTCCACCAGTCGGGGCTTTAATAGCAGAGTGGCCCGACGGAAGCCTCTCCTCAATGCAAGACACATGAAAGCCCGCATGGATTTTGCTATGGTGAGAATCCCACCATGGTTGTGGCATGCATCATGCTGTGGGGGTGTTTTTCATCTGCAGGGACAGGACGACTGGTTGCAATCGAGGGAAAGTTGAATGCGGCCAAGTACAGGGATATCTAGTACCAAGTACTTTCTCCAGAGTGCTCAGGACCTCAGGTTGGGCCGAAGGTTTACCTTCCAACAATACAATTACCCTAAGCACACAGCTAAAATAACGCAGGAGTGCCTTCACAACAACTCTGGGACTGTTCTTGAATGGCCCAGCCAGAGCCCTGACTTTAAACCCAATTGAGCATCTCTGGAGAAACCTAAAAATGGCTGACCACCAACGTTTACCATCCAACCTAACAGAACTGGAAGGATCTGCAAGGAGGAATGGCAGAGAATCCCCAAATCCAAGTGTGAAAAACTTGTTGCATCTTTCCAAAAAAGACTCATGGCTGTATTAGATAAAAAGGGTGCTTCTACTAAATACTGATCAAAGGGTCTGAATACTTAGGACCATGTGATATTTCAGTTTTTGAAAATTAAAATGTCAACAATTCTGTGTTTTTCCTGTCAATATGGGGTACTGTGTGTACATTAACAAGGAAAAAAAAATAACTTAAATGATTATAGCAAATGGCTGCAATATCACAAAGAGTGAAAAATATAAGGGGGTGTCTTCGTCTGCACATACTCATTAACACAGCTCACTAGTTATATATTATATATATATATATATATATATATATTACTGGGGTACACACAACCTTTGCTACACTTGCGTTATGCTAACCGAGACTGTCATTTTGCCTTATATATGTTGCTCTTTTGTTAGTTTTGTACTGCTTTTATTGTCCTCATTTTGTAACGTTGCTTTGATAAAAGCGTCCTGTCAAATGACTAAATTGTAAATGTAAAGAATAACAGCTTCATTTGTTACTCTCCTCGTTACTTCCCATGTTAGCTCTGGTCCATTAAATAACATTAATAGATACTTTTGATTTAAATGTTGGAATCAACGTTAATAAGATTAATAAATGCTTTAAAATTATTTTTCATTATTAGTTTAACTAATGTAATTCAAATAATTTTAACAAATGGAACCTTATTGTAAAGTGTTACCAAAAACAACTACTAAAAATGTCAAAAATGCACAACAAAAATACTAAAACTAAAAATGAAAAAAAAAAAACAAAAAAAAAAAAACAAAAAATAAAAATAATTGTCAAAATATGAATAAAATCTATAATAGTCCCTAAGTAATACTAAAATAGCACTGATTGTCATTTAAATCTACAGAGGCAAAAGTGTAATAAAATAAACACTTAAGTGTATTTTTGATGTTTTTTTTTCACTAGTCTGAAAGAGGACAATTATGAAAGCAAAATAGCCCAAAATCTTGAAATTGACAAGCGTATGAAAAAACAATGGTGTTGCCTGTGGTGTCTTGCCTTAACCATTCAATAATAAGCATATCTACTTTTTGATTTCAAACAGTTCATTCAATAATCTGAATATGTTTTTTTTTTTTGAGAAAATCCTGAAATTTCAACACCATACTGTTTTTGCTTCCAAGAAAAATTTTTATTGGCATAACTGTTTTTATCGCCCCCCTTTCTGTACTGAATGGAAAAGACATGTTTTTGTAAGCTGTTGTTGATGTAAGTTGACGTGTTCTCTGATTGGTTACTGTGCATGTCCATCAGATGGGGACGGAGGAGCAGCAGGAGCGGATGCTGCGGCAGTGGATGGACTGCTGTGTTACGGAGGGCGGGGTTCTGGTGGCCATGCAGAAGAGCTCCAGGAGGCGGAACCACCCGCTTGTCACTCAGATGGTGGAGAAGTGGCTGGACGGTTACCGGCAGCTTGCCGCTTGTCCAACTCTCTCCGACGGAGAGGAGGAAGAGGAGGACGAAGACGAGTGAAGAACAGTCGGCGTTACTTGACACTACAACACAGCCCTCTCGCGTTCCCCGACACACAGAAACACAGAAACACACACCTCTAGCCCCCCGACCGAAAGACAAACCCGAGCTTTCCTTTTTGGTTTTTGTCCCTAATACGACAATTAATTTGGGTTTGTTGCAAAATAAAGGAATGCAATCATGATTGTATTTGTCTTAACAGAGTATGTTCTTTGCTTTCGTTTGTGTTGTTTTTAATTTGCTGTTTCAATGCTTATAGTGATGAGGAAGGAGTAGGCGAGAAAAAGATATTTAAATAGGTAAATTGCAGCAATTTAAGCACCCTTTTTAAAACGTCCGGTTCAGTTTGTAACAGAACCGACGCAGATGTCTATTTCTATTTGTGTAGCGTGACTAGACTGAGTTTACTAAAACATAATTCACTATACGTTTGAAAACGAGCATCGTCTACGAATCACACGTATGACTGTGACGATTGCTTTTCTAAATAAAGCCGTCGTTACGAGGAGAACGCAAGTGGACATTTTAACTCTATTTCTAACAGATTTTCTGTATTTATCTGAATAATAGTTTGTGAGCCATAGAAATGAATGCTTTTCCACTCACATTGCCGTCTCTTGTCGTCCCATCTTTGAACTACGCTGCAAAGAAAAAGAGGCATGTGTCAGTTTACTATGTCCGTTGGATGAGATTTCATGCCCTTTTTGGAAGGGAACATTATTTCAGCTTTTTTCCAATGTGGTCCGTTCACTCTTTCAGTTGTGTATTTGTGTGTGTGTCGTTTGTGTTTTGTGAAATGTCTGCCACAGATTTTTCAGTGCACGTTTTTTTTCACTCGGTTTCCAAAACCCTGTCATCACTTTCAAAGACTTGATGTAGACCAAAGTGAACATTACGAGAGATCTGTGGTGTGTTTTTGCAGTGCTAATATAACCGGTTAACTGCTTTGTTTTTCCCCGTTTTCATCTCATCACCTCCTGTATTTGTGTTCGGTCCTTCTCACATCTCTCATCCTCATGTTTTCTTTTCTTTTTTAAATTATGTGATAGTTCTGCTACACTATGGTATATTTGATAGATAAGGTGGAGACCAAACTTGGTGATATTGAAGACATAAGTGTTTTGAATGTCCAACTATGAAACTATTATAAAACTTCAAAACAAAACAAAACGTGTGATTTCCTACATACAAACTACACATGCTCATATGAGAAATGCTCATTGCAGCTTTTTGTTTTATGTAAGGATGTTGCAATAGCAAATTCATTGCTATACCTTGTCTATTTGCTTGTCTATATTTCTTGTACTTTTTAGACTACACATTAACCCTGAAAGGTTATTTTGAAAAACCAAAACAGTCATGCCAAAGCATTGCAAGTCAAACAATATGCTGCTAGAATATCATGGTGAGTTGTTTGGCAATACAGAAGCTGCTCAAACAATGCATGCATGCTTTAACTAGTGTACACTTTGTACAGGGTTTCTGCCACATCTGACGAGTGAATTTCTATTACTTCTCCAGTCAATGTGCTTTTTTATAGCGGGGGCAGATTTCAGGTTATATCTCAAAATGTAGCCTAATGTTTGTTCCAAACCTGTACGAGTTTCTTTCTTTCTTGTGCTGAACACAAAGACGTTCTTTTTGAAGAATGTGGGTAACCAAACAGTTGCTGGTCCCCATTGACATCCTTGGTATGGAGAAAAAAAAATTTAAAAATAAAAATGGGAATCAGCAACTGTTTGATTATAAACATTATTCAAAGTATTTTCTTTTGTGTTACACAAACTTTTCAGGTTTTCAACTTCTCAATTTTCGTTTTTGAGGGAACTATCCCTTTAAGAGATATGTAATTATGTTGTAGTCTTCAACAAATCAATTAATAGGCCATAAATATACAAATGCGAACATTAATCCAGGTTTTAATGATTTACAGTGAAGTCTCAAAACCTAAACTAATTTTTTTTAATTACTAACCCAGGGGAAATTATAAACTGTGTAAAACAGGATATCCCTGTAAACATTTCAGCTGTGGCTGTAATGAAGCCTGCCTTATGACAGATTTTTTCCAGACATAATGAAGACAACAGGTTAAGTAAAAATATAATGAATATGTAATCTATTGTATATATTTAGTAAAATACTCCTCTGTTATTTAAATTTTTTTCTAGCTAACTAACGAGCTATGAACATTACATTGCTTTCCTGAGGTAAAGGTTTAAATGGCATCAAAATTGACATTTGTTGTTTAAATTTCATCATAAAAATGACAAAATTTGAAAGCTTATTCTTTGTTTTTTTTAAGCAACGAAGAAACAAGCTCACTGCAGTTATTGGATGCCAGGCGTGCGGTTTAGTAAAGTTTTGTTTATACATCAACTGAAAAAAGGCACAGATTATAAAAGGTCATATATCATCAAAATGAGAGTATATTAAAAACTGAAAATCTCTATTATCAGCCCTGCGTCTCACAGCTGACATGCTTACCTTTTGTAACTTTTATGTTGTGTGCAGGAAACAGACACTATTGATTAAACGTGAAGTTTACAGCCAATGATTTCGACCTTCCAAAACTATTTCAGCCCAAACTGAAAATTAATTTTCGGCTTCTGTAATTATTCTGTAATCATTTAAGTTCATCAGTAGAACATAGGTCTGAAACGTTCCACAAAATAGTAATCCAAACCCAAACCAATGACAGGTAGATCTCAGGCTTTAATCGTCAGAGAATTCAGGAAAGGCTCAGAGAAACTCAGTGAACCGAAATATTTAATTGGCATTGAGCACAAACGAACAACAGAGGGTTAAGTCAGGAATTAATAGTTAATGTTTAACAAGCAAAAATAAAGTGTAAGACTGTATAATGACATGTTAAAGGTAGAGCCCCTCCGGTGTCCCCTCCTGCTTCTTGTACAGGACGTTCTCTTTAGACTTTTTGAAGTCTTCATTAGTAACTTTCATTCTCCGTTCCCTCAGAGCCATCAGCCCTGCCTCTGTGCAAATGGCCTGGAAGAAAAACACATAAAATCACTATTAAATACAATGGCGTGCACATACAAATGTGTTCAATCATTCATGGCCTTTGTTCATGTTGTAATTAATATTTGAGGCACTGAAGGGATAGTCCCAGCCAAAAATGAAAATTCTTCCATTGTTTACTCACTCTAATGTTGCTCTAAACCTGTATGACTTTCTTCGGTGCAACACAAAAAGACATTTTGAAGAATGTTGGTAACCAAACAGCTTTGGTTCCCATTGACTTCTATTGTAGGGACAAACAAATACAATGGGTGTCAATGGGAACTAAAACCATTTGTTTACCAACAATCGTCATATACAGGTTTGAACAACATTGGGGTGAATAAATAATGGCGGAATGTTAATTTTTGGGGTCCATTAAACCTAAATTAAAATTGTAAATTAGTCAGACAACGTCAAATGAGCCACATTACCTTGTTCTGCAAGACAATGTTTTTCTGTGTAATCAAATTGCATAAGATTATGCATCTATTTCATTAAATGGCCCTTTGATGCTACCTTGATATCAGCACCGGAGAGGTCCTCTTTAGCCAGGATGAGGTCGTCCAAAGTCACGTCGCCTGCTACCGTCATCCTGCTGGTGTGGATCTGAAAGATTCTGCGCTTGGTCTTCTCATCCGGCAGTGGGAACTCAATCTTACGATCGATTCTACCTGTGGAATCACAAAAAGGAAACACCTAATTTTAGTCTACAAAGTAATGTGCTTCATCCAATTATGTGCACTTTAAAACAGAGGAAACTCTCACACTAATGTTTGTGACATCAGACGTTTGTGTCTGGCCAGTGAGTCCACTTTGATTCAATTAGCATGTGGAAAAAAACATGGTAAGCTGACTAATTCACCTGGTCTAATGAGAGCTGGGTCAAGTGTCTCAATCCTATTAGTAGCCATGATGACTTTAACGTCTCCGCGTGAGTCAAATCCATCCAACTGGTTTAACAGCTCCAGCATTGTTCTCTGGATCTCACGCTCTCCTCCTGAATTAGATTCATACCTGCAGAGAAACAACATCCAAATCTCAGTGTTTATTGCTGTTTATAATAAAAACAATCTAGTCTGTACCCGATATATACACACCTGGGGCCACAGAGAAATTTTTATTTGTATTTTTTTATAGTGGAATTGTATATCGCATAGCTAGTATACAGCATAGCATACATTTTGTCAGTCTAAAAACATACCAACAGCTTTGTTTTTTGTGAATTATGAGTGAATATTGGGTAAATAAGTGTATGTAATGTGTAAAAAAAAAAAGTACAAGTATTGTGTAAATAATACATTTAAAATGTAAAAAAATGCACACATTTAAATATTTAGAATTTTAATTAGTTTGTTTTATAACTACATACATATGCACCGATCAGGCATAACATTATGACCACCTTCCTAATATTGTGTTGGTCCCTCTTTTGCTGCCAAAACCCCAAAGGGTCTGGCTGCAGACTTGCACATTGCCTCTCAACACTTCGCTGTCCGCAAGTGACGTCACTTGCAGTCTTATTTTGTTCTATTTATTGATTTTTTGTTTTTGTTTGAATCTCTCAACATTTTACAACAGTAGCCAGGTGATGAAGACAAGAAAAAAGAAACTAAATTACAATGTCACTTGCAATCGCCACTTGCACTCTCCGATACCTGCGACGTCACTTGCAATCGACACAAATCGTGCGTGTTGCCAATGGAGACAAGACGCTGTGATGGTGATTAAATGATTAAAACTAATTTAGTACTATAACGTACAGGGTCCTGCAAGAAAAAGCAAGACCAGCAAATCTATGGCTACAGAACAGCAGAACGCAATGCGCAAAGTCTCTCGTTAAGCGTTTTCCTCCTGTAGAAAAACATAAACAGGGCTTAATATGGCTTATTAATAAAATAACATTAAAGGCAGAGTAAGTGATTTCTGGTAGCCGATGTTGACATTTGAAATCACCAAAACCAACACGCCCCTACCCCAAAAGGGTCCTTGCCCCTATTTTGATATCTCCGCCCCCCACATATACTAAAAGCAACCCAGTCAACTATTAGTTCGTGAAACCAATGCCAACCCAATGTACACCGTGTCTACACCGGACGTGCGCGATCAAATTTATGACGTGCTGACACACATTTCAAATGGTTTTCAACGGTCGTTTGATCGCGTCCAGTGTAGGCAGACTTTAGCTGTTGTAGACACGGTGTTACTCACCTATCGAGAAGAAGCAAAGCAAGCTCGGCGTTCGATCGCAGGCCTCCGCTCCTTGAGTTCTCTCCAGCGCTGGAAAGCTGATCCGATATTTACACGAGTCCTACTTCTTGCCTTATCACAGACGGTTTCCTCTTTTGTTTTTTATCCGCCATCTCTATCTTTCTGTCGCTCGGCTAATGTCCATCCCATGCACTGAATGCGCGCTCCTCCACATCACGAGTAGACACGCCCCTTATTGCTGATTGGCTACAAGTTTGTTTTGCGATTCGGCCCGAATCAGTTTTCTAAAGTGTTTTTGAAAAATCACTTACTCTGCCTTTAAGTGCAATTAAAAGATCAAATTCGATAGTTATTATTTAATGTACTACAAGGCAAGCAGATGGCCATGAACAATGCGCAAATTTTCACTTCTCCTCCTTTACAGCAAAACGCTTAATGTGGCAAAAACACGGACTAAGATGATAAAGAAAATTCAGTAGCCTATAAGTCTTGTTGTTGACACAAAGTACAGACCAGCAGATATGAAAGTGCATTATTAAAAGCATTATGTAATGAAGAGGAGCACATTGAGTTTGGTCTTTATCATCTTTACTGTATTTTTGATCAAACAAATGCAGACTTGGTGAGCAAAACCCTTCATACTCACCTCTTTGTGCCGATAGCGTCAATCTCATCTATGAAGACAATGGACGGAGCATGTTCCTCAGCCACTCTGAAGAGCTCTCGCACCAGTTTGGGACCATCACCCAGGTATTTCTGAATAAGCTCTGAGCCCACCACCCTCAAGAAGGTGGCAGACGTCTGGTTTGCCACCGCCTTTGCCAGAAGAGTTTTGCCTGCACACCAGCAAAACATAACATCAATTCAAACCATATGCTAAGAAAATGACAACATACAGATGCAAATTGGTTTTTAAGACTCCTTAGACTGACCCGTTCCCGGTGCACCATACAGAATGACCCCTTTAGGCGGCTTTATTCCCATCTCTTCATAATACTCTGGATGTGTGAGGGGAAGCTCCACAGACTCCTAAAAAATGAAATGCACAAGGTCAAACATGCCTTAGAATTCATTTTGATTTCATGCAATGTCCTGATTAATGTTCTTGTGCAGGATATCATCAGTGTATGTAATTCTAAAGACGAAAAAAAAACACATTTCATCAAAATGTATAGACTGCATCTGCTTCTGAATTACATTTAATTAAACAGCTGACATAATCAAGGACAAGTAGACAGAGAAAAACTGCCGATAAGAACTAAAATAAAATTGAAATAAATATAAATGAATACATTTATTTTAATGAATACAATGTATGTCCTATTTTTAGAAACCAATCAAAATACAAAAAAAAAAAAAAACTTTTTTGCAGTTTTTTTTAAGCCACTTTGAAATTAAATTTATTTTATGGAGACTAATCTATTACCTTTATCTCTTGAATCTGGTTGTCCAGACCTCCGATGTCCCTGCGTAGTGGTCCTCATTGCGGGGCTTTCTCTATTTCATAAATCACAGAGGCGTGTCATCCATCAGCACCCCGATTACTGCATGAACCTGCAAACATTTACATAAATTAATAACAAGACAATTTCTATAATTCATATTTAATACATATTATAATACATAAATTACTAAAATAAATCATTTAATAACGTTTTTATTGACAACTCTAAGAAAAACATTCAAAATTCAGGGAAAAATTGACTTCTGTATTAAATTTTAAGTCATATCTATTTAAAGGGGTCATATGATGCTATTTTTAAGATCATTATTTTGTGTATTTGATGTAACAAAATATGTTGACATGCTTTAATATTCAAAAAAACATTATTTTTCAAATACTGTACTTTACTGTAGGTCCTCTATGCCCCGCCTATCTCAAAAGCTTCGTTTTCTACAAAGCCCCCTCCTTCCGACAAGCGCAGTCTGCTCTGATTGGCCAGCTGACCCAGTGCATTGTGATTGGCCGAACACCGCAAGCACTCGTCGGAAATGTAACACCCCTTACCATAATCGCTAGTTTCAGCTTTCAAAGTAAATATCAAGACTATTAATAATGTTAATAATGTCGTTAGTTTTACGATCAGTTCAAGCTCGAAAGGGCAACAGATTCGAGTGACAGACACATTGATGATGCAGTACACAAGCCGCGGTTTAGACAGCTGACGTGCTATGATTTCTGTCAGGCAGTTCACTTTCCTGTGATGTGACCCTGTTCCCCTCGTCACACACACACACACACACACACACACACGCGTGCTACTCTGCGCTGTGCAACACGCCGCATTGAACAGTCAATAGCAAATACTTGAACTAATAACAAAACATACTTACAGTCGCTGATTCATAGCAAAGTCGGAATTTACCCTTTTTTTTTTAAGAAATAGCCTTTGTGCACAGCCAGCCTTGTACTCTTCTAGGTTAAAAAAACTGTCGTCCATAAAATGTGTTTCACAAATTCGAACATCTGGGTTGTGCTGTTCTGTTGTAAATAAATCTTAACCAAATGATTCCTAATTGCATCTACTTCCGGAAGGCCAAATAAAGTGCTTTTGCTTTCACACTGAAACACAGCGTCTCCCTGACATGCTGCATCAACACTAACTGCGGTTACTGAAACCACGCCTTCTTTCTTTGCGTGCACATTTGGGCGGCATTATGCTAATATTTCCACATAGTGACGTAGACATGTGGGGGCGTGTTAGAACAAGCTGTTTTAGGGGGGTGTGGCTGACTCTTAACTTTTATAAAGAATATCTCTTTGGATTTGAGACTTTAGTCTTTGCAACTTTACAGATCTTCTTTAGGCACCAAGAGCTTGTAACACTACAAAGAGAAAGGAAAACTTGAAATCGCATCATATGACCCCTTTAATGTCTATTTATTTTCCAGTTTATCTTAATGTCTGTTATGTTATTTTCGAGGCTCACTAACCTTGTGGTTCAGTAACACCGAGCAGCCGGGCTCTAGAAGGTCTTTATCTACAAATGACAGAATACTGACATAATGTTCCGAGCCCACTGATGTGGACACAATGGCGTGATTATCGTCAATGATCTCCTCCAGAGTTCCCACAGACATGGGCGTCCCTCTGAGATCATCCACTTTAGATCTCTCCTCCTGCAAACAAAACATGATGATAAGGGCTTTGAACCAAACTATGGTTCTTCTGATTCAAAATAAAAACAATGTTAATTATACAAATCGAAAAAATGTATTTTATATCATATAAAATGATGACACAATAATGTGCTCACCTCTTGTTTCTCCTCCAGGGGTTTCATCTGCTCCTGGTTTCTGATGAACTCCTCCTCCATCAGCAGATAGTCTTTAATTCTCTCTTGTTTGAGGAGTTTCAGTCTGCACTGTGTGTGCGGAGTGACTGAGGAAGGAAGAGACAATGACAGCTCATGGTTTTACGCATCACTACTATCTACGTAACAGCCTCCCGAAAGGTTTGGTATAATGATGTTTATTTTACCCAGGGGGAGTTTGCTAGCAGCATCTGGTCCCTTCACTTTCTTCTTCCTTTTCCCAACTCTTGTGGGAATGGGAGGCTCATACTTCTTTTTCTTATCCTGAAATTCAATGCACAATCAGTCCAGTAAATTTGTCTATTTTAACTGCTAAATTTATCTAAGATCAATCACTTCAGAGATTCGTACATGTTTTTTTTTTATATATAATATTACTTAATAGTAGTGAGGTTTTGTGTGTGTGTGTGTGTGAGATAAATACTCACTTTGTCATCTTTCTTTCCTCCACCAGGTCCTTGGCCTCCACTCTGACTTTGACCCTGTAAAAATCAAACATTCATTTAACCTGATGTTTTGATGATGTCCATCTCCTACACTGACTTATGAACTGATTATATTTAGTATTTTGCTTCATGTTTCATGAATTTATGACACAATAATTCAATACATCTATTTATATAAATACAGAGAGAGAAATAGATAGATAGATAGATAGATAGATAGATAGATAGATCGATAGATAGATAGATAACACGTATATAGTACAAAAGGGTTCATTTACATTCAAAAAGGTAATAACATTTGTAAACAGTGTTTTAGAATAATTCATCTTATTTGTTTATATTATATATTTGTATGACACATCCATTTATCATTTTTTCTTTAATACCAGTACCAATGTTTAATAATAGGTGAATATAATAAGAATAACGTGTTGATATTATTAATCATACATTTATTTTCTTTTTATATAATACCGTGATCATACGCTGGCTAACACAACAAGCTAACTTCCCTGCTTTACTGTCTAACAAACACATTTGTCAATATAGCCAAATGTCTAACAGTTCTAAATATGCATAATTCACTTCTAAACCACGAATACATATGCATATATTAAAGATTTAAAAGAAACTTTTTAAAAAAGAGAAGAAGCGAAATATGCTGGCTCACCATTGTCGTTCGATATCGGTTTCTTCTTCTTCTGCACTAACAGATCAAGCCAAGTGTGTCGCCTACGCCACCTTCTGGAGAGGAGGGCACATTGACTGACGTCCTCAGTACTTCTTCATAATAACCTTACCCGTGCAAATTGGTTAATAATGTTTGTAATTATTGAGCAAGTTGGTTATTAATTAGCTGCTTTTATTTTTAACGATTTGACCCCCACAAGAGGGGCTTACGCGAATAAAATATCGCGAGATTACACTATTTGCAACGAAGGGCTGTGGTTAAGGTCTCGCGAGACTTTCACAGAATGAAAGTTACCATCCTTGGTTACCATCTTGCCGCTAATAAAAAATGGGGAGCGTTGAAACCTTCAAGTCTCTGGAAGATTTCAATGCATGTCTTCAACAGTACGAGGAAGACACGAACACAGAGTTTATCGTTTTGAAGAGCGATCGTGCATTTGGCAAAAATGGCTCGTTTCAAAATTCTGTGATATCTGAAGTTCTAACGTTAGATGTTTTAATAGATTTTAATTACCTATGCAGTTATTACTACTGCTCATACTCAAAGTTAGTGATCTGAACTAACCTAACCCTAGATATTTTCGGGCGCAAAACTTATGACTTATGCATACAACAACAGCGTACTAATAACTAGGACTGTATATATTGATAAATGATTAATCTTTTGAATATTTTAGCAACCACCTAGCAATGCCCTAGCAACCAGTTAGCATACACTGTAAAAAAATTACAGTGAATTTAACAGTAAAAGACTGAAAAAATGCTACAGTAAAAACCTGTTAAATGGTTAACGGTAAATTCCCCTATATACTGTGAAAAACTGTATTGGACATTACATGTATTGGACATTAATTTTACGGTAGTATACTGGTACTATATTATACTATATACTATATGATGGGCCTTGGTTCATCATGTGACGTTCTCATCACCACCTGCATTCGCTGGTTATCAGTGTATCACAAAGGTACAAAACATTTCAGTACTTCAATAGGTTGGTATATTAACATTATATCAGTTCATGGAATTACGGTATTTAACTGTAAATTTAAGTTAAAACCGTAAAACCTAAAACGTTGCTACCATATTTTTTATGGTAAAATTCCAGCAACCACATCTGCCGTTTTTTACCGTATATTTTACGGATTTTTTTTACAGTGTAGCTTGCAACAATCCACTATACCAGCTTCCACTCAAAGTTCTTATTCTTCTGTATTTTGATTTTTGTTTTTAGATCTGACAGTGGAAAAACAGCTACAGTGGGAAGTGAAGATTGTTTCTTTTAATGGTGTGCCTTTTAAGATAATTGGGAAAAAGACATATATATGTCACCAAGGAAGAGACAAGCATGCCAAAGCCAAACAAAGACGTCAGGAGAGTAAAGTAAGAGGTTCACACAAATCTCCTATCATATCCACAAAAGCTGGATTCGTGTCGTCAGCCTAAAAAGGCACATTGTATCAGAAGTGGAGGTTAATGCATTTTTTTTTTTATTCTTTGGAATAATGTGTACAAATAACTCCTTCACAATAAGACCAGAACTAAAGTCAGTTTTGATTTCATGTTGGCTTTCTTTGAACATTGATTGGTGTTTTATGTTGCATAAATGTTTTTATTACATTCAAAACTCTTTAAAATGATTCATTTACCAGTTATACATCGTAGACCTTGGTAAACACATGGAAAGAAGAGGGCTGTGCTGTTTAGAGGAGGTGTTTAAGGGTATGTTTAAAAGTGTTGAAATATTTTATTTCAACTAGACCAGAGGATTTGGCATGACAAATGTAATAGCAGCACTGCTAGACTGCATTTATACAAAAGCACTGAGTCTGATTTCGGATTACCAATGTTCCCTTAAATTCTGAATTTTTCATCATTGCCCGACCTGAAATTACCACTTTTAGGTGACGTAAGTCAAATATTTGACTTCCTCCAAGTGAAACGAGCCATAGGAGCAAGAGTGATAAATGTTATTTCATATTATATTAATTTCATAATATTTTAAATACTATTTCAGTTCTTGATTTTATAAATGTTGAAGGCCATCACATCTGTATGCTAAATTATTGATTTATTTTAACCCCTTCTTGTAGTCTTCCACCCTGTTGTATTGAGTCATGAGCTGAATGAACAGATCATTTCTCCAAAATGTTCTAAAATGTCAGAACTGACAAGTGAGCATCATTTTTGGTTCTAAAGTGCTCCTCTGTGATGTTCACCGTGAGAAGGCATGGATGGAGTGGACAGGAAAAAAGGACAATGGTGTGGCATCTCATGAAGAGGTTCTTAAACTTCTACAGGCCATTGCAGAGTTTGAGAAAGTGATGAAAGTGAAAAGTGAAAGTGATGTGACATGTGGCCAAGTATGGAATTAGTGCTCTGCATTTAACCCATCCAAAGTGCACACACACACAGCAGTGAACACACACCGTGAACACACACCCGGAGCAGTGGGCAGCCATTTATGCTGCGGCGCCCGGGGAGCAGTTGGGGGTTCGGTGCCTTGCTCAAGGGCACCTCAGTCATGGTATTGAAGGTGGGAGAGAGCGCTGTACATTCACTCCCCCCACCTACAATCCCTGCCGGCACGAGACTTGAACCTGCAACCTTTGGGTTACAAGTCCGACTCTCTAACCATTAGGCCACGACTTCCCAAGACTGTTGGGAACCTTCAACAAAGTATCCTTCAACAACATCCAGACTGGCAGTCCAATGAGAAGCTGAGAAGGTTCTTTAGCACATGGTTTGTTCATGCAGAGGTGAGCGTGTTGTCTTGTTGTCGGTTCTGTTATTAATCAGTAACGATGAGAGTGTAAAAACTAGTATGACGCAAGTTATGCTCTTCTATTTCCTGAACTAGAAGTGGGTGAATGTGTTCAGAAATGAGGACCTGAATGTGGCCGCTTTCAAAAATAAAGGTGTTGAAAGACAAAAGGATGTTCTGCAGCATTCATACCTCAAGGCACATCGAAACTGCAGCCTATAGTAGCCATTATGAGAGACTTCCTGCCGAGATCATATCATATTAGTTTTTTTGGATTGTGAAAGTTCTTTAGTGTGATTAAGAAAAAATATATTTTAATTATTAGTATTTTTAAGTATTAAATCACAGTAGTAAACAGTAATACTGTACTGCAATTTATATATGTTTGTGTGTGTGTGTACATACAGTACATACATACATATATATATGTATATATATATATACGCACATACGTATGTTTTGTTTTGTGAAAAAAATATTGGTATATATATAGAGAGGGTAATTGAATAGATTAGTAATAATATATTAGTGTAATGTTTAATATATCACATATTATTATACATAGTATAATTTTAGTATAATGTATAAATACTATATTGGGTATAAAGCAATATTAGCAATAATGTGACCTAGATATGTTTTTGTGAGATTCATTTGTTGGTTAGAAAACTAAACATGAACTGAACTAACTAATTAACTAAAAAAAAAAATAATAATCCTTATACAGATATGTTGAATTGAATGTCAAACGCTCCAATGGCTCACGTAAATATAGCACAAATGTGCCTTGTTATGTAAGAGACAGACCAAGAATTATGGCTCTACACATCATGAAAAGGCACCAAGAACCGCTGCTTTAGAGTGCGAGTGACATAACATCTGCTGGAGAGAACGTCTTCAGTGTTCAGAGTCAAACTTCCCTGGAAAAACATCAGGTGAACTTTGGAAAAGACGATGAGATGCCTTCATGTACATGCATGGACTATCAGAGACATCTTCTCCCGTGCCAGCATTTCTGTGCTGTTTTTACCTTAGTTCCTGGCTGGAGTTGGGAGAATCTAAGTGCTGCGTACAGGAACAACCCTCTCTTCACGTTTGACGAGGTTTGCCTTGGACAATCTGGTATACTTCCTGCTGATATTCAAGACAAAGAGGTTTTGAAGAAGAATCAGGCGAACGACACTAGTCCAGAGAGAGAGAGCTGCACCTCCAGTCCAGAAAGATGTCTGTCTCCTGCTGCTCCCTCAGAGACCATCCTAAACACTCCTAAAGCAGAAAAAAGAGAGAAGTATGGTACCTTGTTAAAGGAGATATCAGAACTGACATGCCACATAGAGGATGGGACGTTTCTAGATTCAGTAACCGATCGCCTTTCAGATCTGTTAGAAGATATAAGGCAACACGCTCCCAATCATGACATCCTTGACCTTTCCTATGCACCACCATCCAAAAAACAAATGTGTTCAGCATCCGCCGGACACCCAGAACCACTTCCAATCCCCAAAAGATGCTCCGTATCTGGAATAGTTGATGAGGACAACCCATACAAGTGACTTTTGAACTACATTTTTAAGGTGTCACTTCCCTTAATCATGATTTGTTGTTGTAAACATTTTTGTCATTAAAATGCTTTAATTTGATGTAATAATTGTAGTACGTGTGGTATTTGGAGTTGTAATATCTCCTGTTCTTCAGAAATAACATGGTTGATGTAGCCTAACAAACCCTCAGGCCGAGTGGGGCATTTTCCTTTGCTTTCCTGACAAAAGTAGCTTGCTGGTTATTAAAAGAGCAATTTGACACAAGTGATCTTGGGAATTGTATCATAGTTTTTGTTTTTGTTTGCAGGTACTTCTTCAGTTGAAGATAATCACTAATGTAAAGATTCTCTCTATTGTACAGTGGAGTTCAAATGTTTAGGGTTGTTAAGATATTTTTTATTTTTTAATAGAATTCTCTCATGCTCACCAAGTCTGCAGTTGATTGATAAAAAAATACAGTAATATTGTGAAATATTATTACCGTTTAGAATAGCTATTTTCTATTGTAATCTATAAAATATTTATTCCTGTGATAAAAAGCTGAATTTTCAACATAATTACTCCAGTCTTCAGTGTCACATGATCCTTCAGAAATCAATCTAATATGCTGATTTGCTGCTCAAGAATCATTTCTTATTATTATCGATGTTGAAAAAAGTTGTGCTGCTTCAGATTTTCAATTATTTCGGATTCTTTGATGAATATAAAGTTCAAAAGCTGAATAAAAATTGCAGTGTTCAAAAAAGAAATCCTTACTGACCCAAACTTTTGAACAGCTGTGTATTTGCACTTTTTCAGTACAGATATTTCCATAAGTAAGAGTTGTATGTACAAAAATAATAATGCATTGTTTGTAGCTATATTTTACATGTACATTTTACTTATGACCTGTGCAGATAAACTCCTAATTGGTAACACTACAACATTTAGTCTTCACAAGCGTCAACAGCAAGTGAGCGTTTTTAATCAGAACATTACTCACAACTCCCCAGGACCATTTTGTTAAACATGATCAAGACAACTGTGGTTTGTGGTTGGAAAGATACTCACTTGTGGTTGATGCAGACCTCTTTATAAAGAGCTCCACATGCTTCTGAGGAGCACATTTGAACCTCGATTCTGAAAGCTTCATCTTCACGCTGGTTAGAGATCATCTGCTAAGATGCTCCGCAACATCTTTCTTGTCAGCTTGCTCGTATGTGCAGGTAAAAGAATCACTAATTCAGTTCTAAAATGACTTCTATTTTGTGTTAGGGATAATTATTTGTCTTATGGTTCTAATATATTCGTCTTAAGCATGATTCAGTTGTTTTAATTCATTATTGTCCATTTATTTGTAGTCTGTGCAGATCATTTGGAGATCCGTGAAGTGGACTCTGCTGAGGACCAAGATGAAGAGATCTCTGTAAGCATCTCCTGGTGACAACAAATAAGTGTTTTTAAATAAGTGTATACTTAAAAATAATGTCCGATGCACATATCTGTTTAACAAGACTGGGGGAAAACTTTTCACTCGTTTACATGTGATTAACAGGTGATCGATGACTAATTAAGCATGCATAGTTTATTGCATTGTCTCTTTGAGTCATTTGGAGATTGACTTCTGCTGTTATTTTTATTTGCTTTATTGTTATATGATTCATGTTTGTTTCATATTGTGATGTTTTTCAGGCTGACGGCATGCCGAAACAGCAGATATTTAATAAGTGCAATATATGCAAAAACATCATGAAGGCAGTGAAAAAGAAACTCTCCCCTAATGCAACGCCGGTGGGTGTCATGATTGATATTAAATTACTGAACTGACCATGCATCTCACAACAACTTTTAACTAAATCCATAATTTCCCTCAGGATGAAATCAAAACCAAGCTGAACAAGGCCTGTGATAAATTTAAGCTGGTGAGTGGTCAGTGCAAGAAACTTGTTCAGAAATATCTGCACAATATAATTGATGAGCTGATGACGGATGACGGGCCAAACACCATCTGTATCAAAATTCATGCCTGCAAGTAGGTAAACAGAAATACCCATGCCAAAAGTTTACAATCATGTCTTTTTTCCCACAGTAATATGGTGATAATATGATTAAATGAAGAGATTTTAAATAACTTTTTTGTTTTGTTCCAGGCCAAAATCACCCATAAAGGAGTTCATTCTTGCACATGATCAAGCTCATGACAATTTCTGAATGAGAATAAGTTATTGCATTGAAAGCATTACAGTATGTGCATTACAGTGAAAAAAATAAAAAAATAAAAATCAATTATCTGTGTTTTCTTTTCTTTTTATTGTTTAATAATTATTAAGCTAAATCAAAAGTGTTTCAAATATAAAATAATTCAAATAAAATGGTATTCAAATATTCAGAGACAATAATAATCATCGTTTTACCACATTTGCCTTCTAACAAGCTCATGCTTCCACCAATGACTACAGATGTTTTAGATAAGAGCACTGCTATGAAATTAATCAAATGAAACAGAAAAGTATATGTTTACATCATAAGTCAACTATGTTGCTTGCAGAATATATATATTAGTTCAGTCCACTGTGATTATGACAGATGTGAATGGGATTTGTACGTAGTTGCAGTTAAATGAAGGGTTCTTGCGGTTAACCACAAGACTTCTGCCATATCCAGGACAGAGGTCCTATTACAGTTGTGTACTATCACACCATTTAAAGTGGCATGCCTCATTTGATGATGCCATTTCTGAATGATGTCTTACAGAGCGTGACTTGCATGACTATGCTGAAGGAAAATATATTCACGCTTTAATGCGCCCCTATAAAATCTGTCAAGTCAAGTCAAGTCACCTTTATTTATATAGCGCTTTCAACAATACAGATTGTGTCAAAGCAACTGAACAGCATTAATTAGGAAAATAGTGTGTCAATAATGCAAAATGGCAATAGTAAACATTCATTTTTCAGTTAAAAAGACATCATTGAATTCAGTGATGTCCCTCACCAGCTCAGTTGTCAGTTTAAATAGTATTCTTGGCATCATGTACAACGCATCGCGTGAAATGAAGTGTCCCCGAACTAGCCAAGCCCGTAGGCGACAGCGGCATCGAACAAACTCATCGGTGACAGAACTCGAGAAAACCTTTGAGAGTCGCAGGGTAGCCCAGTCGGGGGGGCCAGTTCTCCTCTCCACATATCAAAACCATTCAGTTCAATTTTCACCGCGGCAGCAGAGTCAGATTGTGCAGAGGACTCATCTTTTTCCTGTGGTCTTGTCCCGGTGGCCGTATAGGAGACAAGGTCCTCACTGGGGATTTGTCTTTGTGGCTCATCTAGTTGTCCTGGTCTCAGCTGTTTTTCAGGGCTGTGGAGGTCCTTTCTAGGTGCTGATCTACCATCTGGTCTGAATATGTACTGGATCCGGGTGACTGCAGTGAGCATCTGATCTGGATACAGACTGGATCTGGTGGCTACGGTGACCTCGGAATAAGAGAGAAACAGACTAATATTAGCGTAGATGCAATTCTTCTAACGATGTAGCAAGTACAACGGGTGTTATGAGAAGTGTTCCCGACAATGTCTGGTAGGTATGTTATGAGCTCCCGAGTTTGGGCGCTCAATGTCAAATTAAGTTTTAGTTATCAGCGCTTTTCACCATACAAATCATTGCAAAGCACCTTTACAGCCAATTCCGTTTCTACCAATAGTTAAGTGGAGTTTAAATCATGGGCTGGTCAGTTAATGTACATAGCGAAATGTCGGAAAAATCATTTAAACGTAATAAACCTGCAGACGCTAACACTAATCGTCACTTGTTAAACTATCTAGTATACGACACTAGCTACCATAACATCTACTAATGGCGATATTTAAGATTTAAATGTTGCTTTTTGAGTCCCGTATATTACTCATTTACTACAGTTCAAACTTTTTTTTAAAGAAATCAATACTTTTATTCAGCAGGATGCATTAAATTCATCAAAAGTGACAGTAAAGACCCTTACAATATCACAAACGATTTCTATTTTTACTAATTAAATGTGGTCTTTTAAGCGTCCTTATTCATCAAAGAAACCTGACAGAAAATGTATCATGGTTTCCACAAAAATATTAAAAAGCAACTGTTTTAACATTGATACCAATAGAATGATTCTGAGTCGCCAATCAGCATATGGAATGGTCTTCGGAAGATCGTTACCCTGAAAACTGTGAGTTAATGCTCGAAACATTCCGCTTTGGTGTGCATCACATGATAATTGACATTTTAAAATAGAAATAGAAAAAAGTTGTCTTTGTAATAATATTTCACAATGATACTGTTTATATTGTTTTTCATCAATAACGGCAGCCTTGGGGAGCATAAGAGACTTCTTTCAAAAACAGAAATCATACCCACCCCAAACTTTTGAACAATGATGTACATTTTCAAAGGATGTAAATGGAGTAAGATGCTCTTTCAAGCCAAAGCATGTAGTTTACCACTACAACCAGCAGGGGCCAAATAGCCACGCTAACCGGCCCAACCTTGAAACTTGACCCTATAAATTGCTTTCTGGGCACTAAACTAGAAAAGGTTACATGTTGAGACGCTTTTTTACCCAGATACCAGGTAAGGCTGAGTTAGTACCAGATCAAACTATGCAACCACATTGCCACACCCAACCACTACAGAGTTTCAGGAGAAAAACTAAGCAAACTTAAGTATGTACAAACTTAAGTACACTGATTACCTGCATGGCACCATCTAATGAGGCCATGAGGTCATATAACATGAATGTGGCTATTTAGATCAACAGTTCCCACATTCACACTCATCATCAGTCATTTAGTTTTAGCACAAAACCCCCCTTATACATCCTCCCCTAATACTTCCCTGACAAAATAATAGGCTACGCTGGGCGAACCTACACTTAATGCACAAGTAATTTTCAAGCCATTGCAATGGTACACTCTTAAAAATAAATGTGCTTCACGATGCCATAGAATAACCTTTTTGTCTAAATGGTTCCATAAAGACCTTTAACATCTGAAGAACCTTTCTACTTCACAAAAGGTTCTTTGTGGCAAAAAAAAGGTTCTTCAGATTATAAAAAGTAAGAAAGAGATGGTTCTTTCGTTAACCTGGGACTGGGGAGGTTCTTTGTGGAACCAAAAATGGTTCTTCTATGGCATCGCTTGAAGAATCTTTTGAAGCACCTTTATTTTTAAGAGTGTACCATATTGTTGTATCGGTGCCGTTATAATAATCATTATTGATATACAGAGCCATTTGCATTTATGTTTTCATTATACTTTATTTGCGATCGGTTAGTTGTGATCTTTAGCTTAAGTTAACATATTGCACTTTTATATTACTGTGATATTATATCATATTTTCATGCATGCTTTATTTGTTCACAGAAAATTAGACAAAATAAATACAAAATAAAAAATATCTTAATGATTTCATGATGGTGTTAATAATAATTATTATTATTATTAGTGCAATATTGCAATTTTTTACAGAAAATTATTTTAAAGGTGATCTTAACGATTTCATGATGATGTTGGTAGTAATCTTTGCAAATTATTTTCACCAATAATCATTTTTATTTGTCAATTTTCTGTTTGTGTGTTTTTTTTTTTGGTTACTAGTTTCTGGACAACCTCAGTAACAGAGTAGGATATATGGGGGCTGAATTTCACTTCATGTGAAGTATTTTATAAAAGTACATATGCAGAAAATATTAGTTCTGGTCAGTAGGATTCACTATTGCTACAGATGCAAAAAGGCTGAAGATCTGAAGACAAAATGAGGTCTTGAGATCAACAACCACACAAGCCATTTCCTCCCTTATCGCGTATTTCTCACAGTGACTGATATGTTCAGATATCTGATAGCATCAGAGCATCTTTACATCCTTTTAAACACAACAGTGTTACAATATGACAATGAGTCAGCAGTAGCTATTTATTGTAATTCTTCTCCTTATAAACCAAGTATGAGAAAAAAAAAGCGAATTCAAAGGAAATAATGACTGCTCTGTGCCCTGCATTTGATGACCTAGTGGACAAGACATGATATTATTTTATCAAAGATGATTGGCTAAAGCCTTTAAAAATTAACTCCCATTAAGAGACGAAGTTGTGTGGGAGTGGTTTTTTGTAGTATCACGATGTCCGGTGTTGTTTGTCAAACGGGGCTGTTTAAGTTGTCTGGGGGGGGGGGGGTGCGGGGGGGGGGGTAAGGGGGGGGGGAGGGGGGGGGGGGGGGGGGGGGGTTGTTCTAGGGCATAAGTTTTAACAGCCTGCCGATCGGGTGGTCTGTATGATGTGTGTGTAGGTGATGGTGAAGATGAACAATTCACACAAACTCATTCATATCACCTCCTACATTTTCATTATTCCAGACCTGTATGACTTACTCTCTTCTGTGGAACACAAAATCATTTTATAGTGTGTTCATCCTGCAGACATTGTGACAGGGTTAGAGCCCTGTATCATCAATAGTATAATAGTAGAATTTTATAGACCATGGCGGGAAACTTAGAATGTTTCTTAGACGATTGGATGTTATTCAAATACATAACTATATGCACAACTACTAAACAACTACGTCGTCCTCTTTAACAAGGCGTTCTTGCGTGTATCTTACAAAATGAAACTGTGCAAAATACTCAGTTTCCTTCAAAGTACTTTTTATAAGGATGCATCAGGGAATGTATGATCTAATGAAGCTTCGGTTTCTTTTTAGTTTATTCGTCGCAAGTGCAGAAATAAGCACATACGTGTTTTTTCCATGACAGAATGAAAAGATGGTATCTCCAGCACGAAACAAAACATTCGGAGTCAGTTTTTTCCATCATCAAAAAAGAAAGCGCATCCTGTGCTTTCAACTACAGTCGAAGACTCTACTGAGTTGATTCTCTTCCCTCAATCCAAACATAAGTGCATCTTGGCATTCTTATTAAGATACGATGATTCTAATGATTCAGGAGGCCTTTTTTAGTGAGGCATCAAAACATACAACGCAACGACCGTGGTGTCGACTCATATGTAGTTAATATACGGCTGTGTGTATGTCATATTATATATATATATTATATATATATAATATATATATATATACAGTGGGTACGTAAAGTATTCAGACCCCCTTAAATTTTAAATTTTTCACTCTTTGTTATATTGCGGCCATTTTCTAAAATCATTTAAGTAATTTTTTTTCCTCATTAATGTACATTTTTTTGCAGGATTTATTAAAAAAGAAAAACTGAAAGATCACATGGTCCTAAGTATTCAGAACCTTTGCTCAGTATTTAGTAGAAGCACCCGTTTGATCTAATACAGCCATGAGTCTTTTTGGGAAGATGCAACAAGTTTTTCACACCTGATTTGGGGATCCTCTGCCATTCCTCATTGCAGATCCTCTCCAGTTCTGTCAGGGTGGATAGTAAACGTTGGCACCATTGTTGGTCTCTCTCTCTCCAGAGATGCTCAATTTGGTTTAAGTCAGGGCTCTGGCTGGGCCCTTCAAGAACAGTCACAGAGTTGTTGTGAAGCAACTCCTTCGTTATTTTAGCTGTGTGCCTAGGGTCATTGTCTTGTTGGAAGGTAAAAATTCGGCCCAGTCTGAGGTCCTGAGCAATCTAGGAGAAGGTTTTCATCCAGGATATCCATGTACTTGGCCGCATTCATCTTTCCCTCCCGCGATTGGCAGCCAGGTCTTCCTGTCCCTGCAGCTTGAAAAACACCCCCACAGCCGGATCTACCACCAACATGCTTCACTGGTGGGCACTGTATTGGACAGTGCTGAGTCAGAGTGCCGGGTTTTACTCCCTCCCACACATACCGCTTAGAATTAAGGCCAAAAGTTCTATCTTGGTCTCATCAGACAGAGAATCGTATTTATCACCATCTTGGAGTCCTTCAGGTGTTTATTTAGCAAACTCCATCCGGGCTTTCATGTTTCTTGCACTGAGGAGAGGCTTCCGTCGGGCCCCTCTGCCATAAGCCCCGACTGCTGGAGGGCTGCAGTGATGGTTGACTTTCTACACCTTCCTCCCATCTCCCGACTGCATCTCTGGAACTCAACCACAGTGATCTTTGGGTTCTACTTTACCTCTCTCACCAAGGCTCTTCACCCCCGATACCTCAGTTTGGCCAGACGGCCAGCTCTAAGAAGAGTTCTGGTCATACCCAAAACCACACTACGTCCTCTTCTTCCATTTAAGGATTATTTAGGCCACTGTGCTCTTAGGAACCTTATGTGCAGCAGAAATTTTTTTTGTAACCGTGGCCAGATCTGTACCTTGCCACAATTCTGTCTCTGAGCTCTTCAGCAGTTCCTTTGACCTCATGATTCTCATGTGCTCTGACATGCACTGTGAGCTGTAAGGTCTTAAATAGACAGGTGTTTGGATTTCCTAATCAAGTCCAATCAGTATAAACAAACACAGCTGGACTCAAATGAAGGATAGAACCATCTCAAGGATGATCAGAAAAAAATGGACAGCACCCGAGTTAAATATATGAGTGTCACAGCAAGGGTCTGAATACTTAGGACCATGTGATATTTCATTTTTTTTTTTTTAATAAATCTGCAAAAATGTCAACTATTCTGTTTTTTTCTGTCAATATGGGGTGATGTGTGTAGATTAATGAGGAAAAAAAATTAACTTTTTAATGATTTTAGCAAATGGCTGCAATAATAACAAAGAGTGAAAAATTTAAGGGAATCTGAATACTTTCCGTACCCACTGTTATATAGTCATGGCCAAAAGTTTTGGCAGTGACATTAATTTTGTGTTTTGCAAAGTTTGCTGCTTCAGTCTTTGTACTTATTTTTTCCACATGTTTCCTATGGTAATACTGAAAAAACAATTAAAAGCATATCATAGTTTAAAGTGATTTTATTGTCCCAAAGACAATAATGAGTTTGATATGTACGGTTCTGGACCTTTGTTCTTCATAACCTCTGCAATTCACTCTGGCATGCTGGATATTAGCTTCTGGGTCAAATCCTGACTGATGGCCATCCATTTTTGCCTTATTTCTTGGAGTTGATCACAATTTGTGAGCTTCTGCTTGTCCATTCGCCTTTTGAGGACTGACCACAGGTTCTCGATGGGATTGTGATCCAGGGAGTTGCCTGGCCACGTGATCCAAAATTTCAGTGTAATGATCTTTGAGCCACTTCTTTATTTCTCTTGCTTTGTGACATGGTGCTCCACCATGCTGGAAAATGCACAGATCATTGCTAAATTTCTCATGGATCGTTGGAAGTAGTCGCTCTTGCAGGATGTTTTGATATCATTCTTTATTCATGGTAGTGTTTTTGGGCAGAATTATGAGAGCCCACTCCCTTGTTTGAAAAGCAACCCCACACATTGATGGTCTCAGGATGCTTCACTGTTGGCACAACACAGGACTCATGGTAGTGTTCACTTTTTCTTCTCCGAACAATCGATTTTCCCAGATGTCCCAAACAGTCGGAAAGGAACTTCATCAGAAAAAAAGCTTTGCACCAGTCTTCTGCTGTCCAAACCTTGTACTTCCTGCAGAATTTCAGTATGGCCTTGACATTTTTCTTGGAGAGAAGTAGCTTCTTTGCTGCCCTTCTTGACACCAGGCCGTCCAAAAGTCTTGGCCGCATTGTGCGTGCCGATTCTCTTCACACCACCTCCTGCACACACACTGATCTCAAGCTCGCACTGGTGCGTGACTGATGCCGTGACTGAATCCTCAGGAGGAGACGGTCCTGGCGCTTACTGGACACTCTGGGACGTCCTCAAGACTTCTTCACTGCAGTCGAACCTCTCTCCTTGAAGTTCTTGATGATCCGGTAAATGGTTCTTTCAGGTGCAATATTCTTTGAATGGATTAGGATACTCAGGCCTTTTTGGATGCAAAGCGATGATGGCTGCCCGTGTTTCTTTGCAGGTAACCATTGCTAATAAGAACACAATGATTGGAAGCGCTTCTCCTTCCTTACATATTAGGCACGCGTCTGCTCTTTAACAATCTAATTAATATGATTAGGGATATCGAGCACTGTTACACTGTCAAGGTGCCAGAAAGTATTACGTATGAACCACTGATGGCAGATGGACTATGGACTATGATCAGTTTCATTACAATAGGCTAGTGTAAGCAAAAGTTGTTAGCATTTTTAGAAATTTCATTTTAACTTTTGACCACAAGGTGGCGCTGCCCCCAAACTTTTTGAGTACTATCAGGGCATGGTGCCGAAGAAGCATACCAAGTTTTGTAATTATATGTCAATGTGTTCGTAAAATATAGCATTTTACAACAAAATTCAAAATGGCCGATGCCAAAAATGTCTGACATGGGAAAATTGGGTATCATTCCACTCGGCATGCTGCACCTAATCTAAAGAGACCAGTTTTGTGATTTTTTGGCCAAACCATTCAGAAGTTATAAACAAAAATATGAATTTTTCATATCTCCTGACCACTAGGTGGCATAGGAGGGGCGCCCGCTCCACTGCAGTTAGTCTCATCCCATGATGGCTTGTTATAACACTCACCAAGTTTGGTCTCAATACGCCAAACCGTTGCGGATATCCATTTTTACATGCTTTTCGTCGAATTCGTTCTCGTGTTATTCGAGAACGGTTTGACTAATCAGCTTGAATTCCATAACTTTTTGCCAGCATGGTCTAGAAGATGATCTGAGCCAATTTTGGTGAGAATCAGACAAACCGTCTAGGACAAGTTCGAAAAAGTAAGTTTTTCGAACAATTAAAAATAGCGAAAAAACTAAACCTTGCGATTTTGAATTCTGGTGTTCATTCAACTCGGCATGAGCCTTACGGTTCAAAAGTTAGTAGCATAAACATGAGTGAAACTTTGGACAAGTGGTTGCGCTATAGAGTTTGAGTTAAAGACTCCAAACTTGTTATGGTTAATGTTCAGACTGTCCTCTATCAGTGTGCCAAAATTCACAACTATCTGCCCTATGCCACTATGGGGCCGTGCCAATAGACTCCAAGAGCATAGAAGCTTGGCCCCTAATTACACGTGTTTACGTTTGTTTATGTATAGTTAAAGGTCATACTGGGATCAATGTCACTTTTACAAGTTGTTTGAACTGAAATGTGTGTTGGCAGTGTGTGTACACATCCACCCTATAATGACAAAAGTCCACTCAGTGTTTTTTTTAAGTTGATAATCTGCCCCCTTTCTAAAATCAAGCAGCCGTTTCAGATTCTTGGCTGTTTCGCACACAAGCCAAAGGCCCGCCTCCCACTATGTGATTGTACACTGGTGTTTTACCTTAGACCCCGCTGTTTACAACGTTCATTACCCCCTCCGCCATTTGTTTCGCTCGGGAGCAGTGTAACAAAGACTGTCTCACATAGTGATGAGGTGTTCTGTTGTTGGATGTGATAATTACATAGCAGTCGTCATTCACATCCGACATCTGAGCCACTGTAGACGCAGTGGATTACTTTTGTTTTTTAAGGGAATGCACCCTTTTTATGTTCGCGCGAATCATTCGTGATTCAGCTTCACCTCCAGGAGAAGTGAGTATACGTTTTTTTTTATTAATTTTGCAAATCGCCTTTCCTAATAGTGTGCTAGTTAGCAAGTTTCACGATGAATGTGGCTAAAGTTTACAGTCTCGAAGAGAACGGCTCTTCACACCCCACACCATAGGGTCGGGGTAGCGTATCTCATTAGAGCATTTAAAGTGAAATGCACATACGCTTGTTGTGACCAGACCTGTTTTTGACAGGTAAAAGCGTATTGTTTTACACTACCATTGAGAAATTTTAACCAAAGTATGTTATAGACTTTTCATTAAGACCCTAAAGAATCATATAAACTTGTGGAAACTTGGCATCCGAGACCCCTTTAATGCCAATTACTGGATTTCATTGGTAGCCTATAGTTTAGTTCAAAGAGTTTAGTTCACACAGCTTTGGGTGGGGAGCAAACTGTCTCTCTTTTGACAAATAAGAAGAAATGTATAGACATTCTCTGAGTACCAGAGAACATGGTTTGCTCTTTTCACCATTGATTCGAAAGGATCATTTCTGAATTTGCATTTCACAATGTCACATCTATCAATTAATTAAAATGACAGTTTGAGAATTAGAAATGAAGAAGCAGTTCTCAAATCTTTTCCGAACAGCTCAACGTGTGGTAGGGTGTGAAAACCATCACACCCTGCAATACCCAAATTAAAGAAGCACTCTCTTCTCGAAAGTTATGGCAAATAGAAAAGAGTGAGTAATAAAGATTTATCATTCATCTCAAGTAGTCAGCTAGAGAAGGCTTTGTTCTTTTAGGTTGCTTCTTGCTGTGGCATAAATGAGTCCCAAGGGCGTGGCATAAGGGCAACCTTTTACAAATCACACAATACTGCAATATTTCAAGCAAAATCTTTATCACAGATATCTGAGTTTCCAATTTTAATGACATGTAATTTATGCCTCTGCCATTTCCGACCATACCATTATGATACTGCTTTGAAATAAGCAGTTGCGTTGTAGTTGACACTGAATTTAGTGTAACCTATTTAGGTGTGCAATCAAAGTACTATCGTTTATGATAAACAAGTATCACACATACAGGAAGATGGAAAAAATTGTTAGTGATAGTACTTCTTGTCATGTTGTGGGTGCTACTGGTCTCACTTCACAATGTTTGTGGTTTCTGGTTGTAAACAGAGATGTTTTATAAAAAGTGGCACCAAAGATCTTCAGCAAACAAGCAGAGAGATTTCAGTCTCATTGTGTTCAGACTCTTTTGCCAAACAAGATGCTGCGGAGTATCATCCTGATTGCCCTGCTGATATCCTCAGGTAAAATTAGCACAAATCAGTTGTTGGTTATCTATATCCATATATTAGTCTAGCCTATATTTTGTGTGCCACAAAGACTACATAGAGCGATTTGGACTGGCTTGTGTCTATGATGTGCAATGCTGGTCACTCTAAAACCAGCTTGAATATGCCTAAAATATACACTGTTTAACTAAATTCCTGCACTTAGTAGGCCTACATAGTATGTACTACATTTATCATGCATTTTTCCTTAGTTTGTGCTCTTCACTGGGAAATGCGCAAAGAAGAGTCTACTGGAAATGAACTTGAAGAAGACTCTGTGAGTTGTTCTCTATCATGATCCCCTTTTGTGTTCACTTGTAAAGTAGTATAGTAAATTGTTAACTAGTGGTCAAAATGTATAATTAATATAGAAATTCCTTTGACTTTTTAAGATTGCATATATTTCTGTTCTTTTTCAATCATTTTTTTATATTTTCCTTCACTGCGTAAACGTTCATGATAACAAATAACATTTACACAAAATTAACTAACTTAGCTTAATAATTATTTTACACATCAAAATGAAAATTCACAAACTGTTATTTCAAAACCATAAAGTTACATGATCTGTTTGCATGACGAGGGTAGAATTTACAACTACCTATTTAATTGGCCAAACAACCACAATAATATGACTGTCAGCTGATTAACCACACTGGTTGATGTATCGATCGCTATCTTTAGAGGTCAGATCTCTGCCATGAACTCAAATGAAACTTCAAGAGTATTTGCAAGATGGAGATAAGCTTTACAATGGTTTTCAAACAGCTAGCCATCATGTTCACTTTGAAATGCTAGATTCTACTGTGTATGTGATATATATATATAGAAACTAATGACTCCAATATGCTGTCATACGTCTTATTAGGGTGAGATACAAACAGAACAACTCCCTGGAATATGCTGGGCTTGCAACTGGGCCATGAAGAAGCTGAAAAAACAGATCTCCAATGGAGCAACTGCGGTTGGTACTTTTTTTAATGCTTTAATAAATTAATGTGAGACTAGTGGCTTAACGTTAACTGCTTGTCTCACTTAACTACAGGGCGACATTAAAAAGAAGCTGGGGATGATCTGTGATGAGATTGGCTTCCTAAAGTCACTGTGTAGGAAGTTTGTGAACAAGTACACAGACACTCTGGTCGAAGAACTTTCAACTACTGATGACCCCAGAACCATCTGTGTTAACATTACTGTTTGCAAGAAATAGGCATGGAGTTAATGACCTTATAAAAGTTTAAGAATCATATTTGATCAATTGCATGAGGCTTTTTTGTTTCTGAAGGGCTTTTCCACATTATTGACCTTAAACTCAGGTCACTGTCGTTCTAAACCGAGTTTTTAACCCTGGGTAAAGGAACGTTTCACACTTGTAATTTAGAAGCAGGTTTAGCGCTGTTTTTATCTGGGGTAATTAAACCCTGCTCTGGAGCAGGGCTAACACCGCTTTTTCGGTGTTAACCTCACTGAGGTGCCAAACGTCTACATTGTGAAACGATGCAGTAAATGTTATGACTAGGCGCTTAGCCACAGCTTTGGTCAGTCCTTGTAGAAACAGTAGTTTCAGCTTTCTGAAGGGGAAAATGTCAAATAATGACTTAAATATAGAGTGGAGTGAAGAAAAGAAAGTTTCATTCTTACCTTTATAGTCTGAAAAGTCCATTCAGGAAAAAACAAACAAAAAAACATTATGTATCCACCTTATTTTTCCCATAAGAGCAGTCACGGCCATTTGTAAATTTAATGTGTCTGGCTTCCGGTCACGGTGTCTATTTTTAGATGTACAAAACAGCTCGTTTTGCTGCTAGATATTGCAAACTGGTGTGTCTTACCATGTTATTTTAATGTATTATCTTAATTAAAAAATGAACACGACAACTGGTTTTTGTTTTGTTGCAAACATGTTTTTGGACCCGGTTACCTTTTTACTACGGCACATTGTTATTTCCCTATAGCGGCTAATGAACCGGAAGTCTCACACATTCACAGAAAATGGCTTACTTACACGTTGAAAAATAAGGTGGATAGTCAGCAACATATCTACGCCCAATGCTAGAGCCGTTAGGCTATGTAAATAGGTCCTGCTCTGCATTCATCCAATCAATGACACTGACACCTCAAATATGCAAATAAGAACATTAACCCAGAGTTTAGGAATTTACCATGTGAACACCCATTGTTAACCTCACGTAAATTCCGTTTGCGGTTTAGAATTGCCCAGGCCTAAAGTGATAGTTCAGCCAAAAATGTAAATACTGTCATCATTTAGTCACCCTCAAGTTGTTCAAACCTGTATGGTGTTTGGTTACCCGTGTTCCAAATATCTTCTTTTATGTTCAGCAGAACAAAGAAACTCATACAGGTTGAGTAAATGATGACAGTATTTTCATTTTTGGGTGAACTATCCCTTTAACTGTTTCCAGTGTGAAAAGCCCTTGCTTTAGCTGAAAAAAAAGTTGTTGTTTTTTGCATATTTGTCATGTACGCTCAACTTTGCAACTTTTTTCTGCATTCATTTGGAAAATAAATGTGTGAAACTAACTTTAATGTTGTGTGACATGACACTTTTACAAACAGGATGCTTGAATTTTTATTTTATTTTCTTGGTCCATCAGCACCATACCACACACACTGATATCTCATGCCCATTTTAAACTCATAATTTCTTACATTTTGCAAATAATCAGCAATAAAAACAATTTGCAGAAAGACTAAATAGAATAAAAATGGGTTTGAGTCACAAGTAAACTAATATATGTGTCCATACAAATGATTACAAAAAAAATGAAGACAATAGACATAGACAAATGTTTTAAAGTATTTGGCCATTAATAAACAATTTTATAACTGGCTGACACCTGACAGCCTGCCATGAAGAACGAGAGGAACATCAAACATTACAGGACACAGTAAGTCACATTCACAACAACAGCGATCATAATCAGTTTGTTTAGATGGTTGGTGACACATCCTTCATTTCAAATGTTGTGCTAATGAGCTTCTCAAACAGCTCTTCCTGTGCGATACTGCAAGATGCTGCTACTGCAAGATTATGATGTGATTACATGCAGCTATGTAGGCTAAATAAAAATGAGACTCATCTTCATCATTCTGAGTGAATTTAAAATCTGCTCCATAATATAATGCGGCAATATATACACAAACACTTTCCCTTTTCACAGCAATAAAATTGGTTACTTGTCAAAAACTGAATTACATATTTGTACTAGCAATTTCTCCCAATTTTGATCAGATGCCAAGAAAGCAATAGTTCAGGTCTGAATTGTCAGTAAACATATTACAGGGAAAGTACCCTCAAATCTCCTTTGAGTTTAAACATCCTGAGTTGAGTTAATCACTGTTTTTGTGGTTTGAACCTACAACCTTTCCATTATCAGCTCAAATTTTTACCAATCAATCCACTGGCAGGATACAAAAGCAAAATACACAACAAAATGACAATTTATGTATCCGAGCTGACAAGACACTTGATTAAACCTTAAAATCAGTGGAGGAATAGAAAGCACCTTGAAGATTGAGATAGGCCCGTCTAGCCTATACAGGAAGGCTGCAGAGTCAGACCTGGAGCAGGCAGTTTTACGCCCCTGTTGTGACGTAATGGCGAAATGATTAAACCGACGCTCAAAACTTCATTAATAACCGGCCCGTCCATAGACATTGACTAATTGAGAGTTTTTTTTGTGTGTTTGTGTGAATTTAAAAATAAACATTATATTAAGATATCAGATGATCTGCACTACGAATTAAAATTTCTGTAAATATTCACTGTTGGTCTACATACATAGCCTACAGGTGACAACTGAATTAGTGTTTTTGAAAAAAAAAAAAAACATTAACATTACACATTTAATTAGTGAATGAAAAAATTAATAATACACATATTTGGATCAAATGGACAATGTAATGATGCATGATCTACTGTAGCCTAATTCTATGCACTGTATGTTGTTGTGAATTTATATATAAAGTTACATTCAGATATTAACCATATTTAGCCTATCAGACATACAGTGTAATCATATGGACCATCAATGAAATATTTATTTCATATTGATTCATGCTTTAGTATTCACTATTGGTTGTCATACAGCGACAGAACAGTGTCCTACAAAAATTCCAAGGGCCGTTTAGCCATCTGAGAAGAAAGAGACAACTTTTTGTGTACAACAATATTATTTATTAACACCATTTATTAAAAACATGAATGCTTGGAAAAAGTGTAAAGCCACTTTGAATTATTTTGGCCACTGCCTTGCCTTTCAAAAGAAAGAAAACATTTCAATTTGCTGACCCCCCAATATGACAATTTCAGTTAAATTGTTTGAATGTAGGTTATCAAGAATAGAAATGTGAGTATTGCCATGTGGGAATTTTACTGAGGTGATTATGAAAACAATGACAAGGCATGATTGATTGATGCCTTATGACTATGCTGACGGGTTATGGTATGGGCAGGCGTATGTTTTGGACAACGAACACAGGTGCATTTTATGGATGGCATTTTGAATGCACAGAGATAACATGACGAGATCCTGAGGCCCATTGTTATGCCATCCATCCACGACCATCACCTCATGTTGCAACATGATAATGCACAGCCCCATGTTGCAAAGATCTGTACACAATTCCTGGAAGCCGAAAACATCCCAGTTCTTGCATGGCCAAAATACTCATCGGACACGTCACCCATTGAGCACGTTTGGGATGCTCTGGATCAGCGTATACGACAGCGCGTTCCAGTTCCTGCCAATATCCAGCAACTTCGCCCAGCCATTGAAGAGGAGTGGACCAACATTCCACAGGCCACAATCAACAACCTTATCAACTCTATGCGAAGGAGATGTGTTGAACTGCGTGAGGCAAATGGTGGTCACACCAGATACTGACTGGTTTTCAGACCTCCCCGGACCCCCCAATACAGTAAAACTGCACATTTTAGAGTGGCCTTTTATTGTGGCCAGCCTAAGGCACACCTGTGCAATAATCATGCTGTCTAATCATCATCTTGATATGCCACACCTGTGAGGTGGACGGATTATCTCGGCAAAGGAGAAGTGCTCACTAACACAGATTTAGACAGATTTGTGAAACATTTTTGAGAGAAATAGGCCTTTTGTGTAAATAGAAAAAGTTTTAGATCTTTGAGTTCAGCTCATGAAAAATGGTGGCAAAAACAAAATTGTTGCGTTTACAATTTTGTTCAGTGTATAAGGTCTGACATACGTATGTGTGTGTATGTATGTAGCCTATGTGTGTGTGTGTGTGCAGTTTTTTTTTCCCCCCTTTGGTGATTTTTATTTTATTTACCTCAAATTTCTGTATTTTATTATGAAAAATAAGCATATTTCTTTAAAGTAGTAAGTGTACTATTTCAATACTCCTTGGACTAAATTGGCCCACTTTCTATTATATAAAAGTATACTTTTAAAGTATACTTTAAGTATAACAGTAGTAAACTTTGAGTACACAACTAGTGTACATCAAAATGTTTAGTTTGTACTGCAACTATAGTAAAAGTGAACTTACTGATAGTTTACTAATTAAATACTATAATAAATAAAGAAATAAAAAATAAAGAAATAAACAAACAACATTTTGAACAAAAAGCTTAAAAAAGACTATGAATTGGATTCAGAAATCAGAATGATAAACAAAACATAGAGTCGCTCAACACCCCAAAGCTTGACAGTCATTACCTCTTCATGGGTTGACAGTTTATCCATAATGTTACATAGTTTTGATGTTGTTTTATGTCTGATGATCCTGTTAGATTTCATGTTGAAGCGTCTGTTGTTTCGGTTTCTTCTTCTCTTGTGTTTTTGGAAATTCTGTACAGAAGATGTGTACTAGCGCCCCTTACAGTATAACAATGAAAACACTGATTCTAGGAACACAAGTATAGCTCAAATATATTTAGACTTTTTCTAAGTATAAGTAAGTATACTTAAATGTCATTTTAAGTATATTTCTGAGAAGTACATAAAGCCCATTTCTGAGAGGTACATAAAAAGTAGACTAAAAATATACTTTCCTATTTTTAGTTTAAAAGAAGTTTACTAATAGCACACTTGAATAAACTTAATTTTCGTAAGGGCTGTTCCATCAAAGTGATTTCGTATCATTACTGTCTACATGCTGCGTTCCCAAACAGCATTCATCCCCAGCCAAAAGCAATCACACGCTTTATTGGGTTACGTCTGCTCTCTCTGAGGTGCAAGTAATTTATTATATATGAAAATGTTTATATTCAGTGGCTTCTCCTAGTTTTCTTAAGATATTTAGTGCTAGTTTATCAGGAAGTGACGATTTTGTAATCTTTGACTTGTTGGATGGAAACTGTGCTTTATTCGCAAATGTTTTCTGCGATATTCCAGTTTTGCGCATAAGAAAATTTGCATCTTTGGATGGAAACATAACTATTGTCATTGTGAGTCATTCGACTGTATATATAAATGATTGTTTATGTGTGGGTTTATTTATTGACAAACACACAACTACTAATGTTACTAAATGGTTGTTAATGTGATAACAGTAAAAAATACTTGTAGCATCGGAATGATAATTTTTTTTTTCAGCATTGTTGCTTAATGTCACATGTTCCTTGTGTGTTTTGCCCCTTGTTTGTCTCCATAACTACCCTCATTAGTTGCCATAGACACTCATTGGACCATGCCCACTCCTTGTTAGTTTCCATAGAAACTCATTGGTTCCTTTTGTATGGAAGAAAAATAATGCCATGTCTTTGAAACAAAAAAGCATGTTGAATAGCACTAACTGAAAAAATAATGCATTGCATTAACAGTATTTTTATTTTAATGCCTTGTATTTCCAGGGCTTGTATTTTTAGGTCCTGAAATTTAACATAGTTTTTTATTTAAGCTGTGAATATTTCAATTTGAAACATTTTACACATTTTCATGATTAAAAATTCAATTATTCATATTCACCTTCTAGAATCCACTTCCAAAATATTCAATCTGTTTAAAAATACGATGTATAATATTCGACAGGCAAATTTCAGTCCATTTTATTTCACTTTCCAAATTCGCTTCCACAAATTTAGTGGTTAAAATTCGGCAGAAATTTTGCCATTGCACATCCGGGAGTTGCAGGAATAGCAGTTGAGCACCGATGCATGATCTCCAGCTGCTGTCAGTCACTCACCAGCAGGTGGCGCAAGCGGCTGTTGATGAAGACCAAAGCAACAGGTGGATTAAGTCATTCATTTACAAAAACTGATCTGCAGAAATGGAGCAAGCGCTAAATAGAGGTTTTGATTATCGGGGGCCAGTATAAACATGTGGAAAAGCTGATTGTGTGTATGTTTAATTCAACATATTCGCTGTTTCCCGTAGCCTACATGTAAGCAGCTTTCTCTACCACAAAGGAGATTATAGTGCTATTTTACCCAACGCTGAAGTACAGAACTAACATTACATCTGAGGAAGACATATATTGCTTTTGGTTGCTTAGTTTGTAGGGCTGTGAATCTTTGGGTAGACAGCGATTCGATTCGATTCACGATTCATAGGTTTTCGATTCAAGAACGATTTTTGCAAATTCAGAATGATTCAATTCAAGTAACGATTTGATTTTGCATTCTTTAAGTGCATTCACAGGATTATTTAAATGCTTCCCCTAAATTCTTTAAATGCTTAGTCAGGGGGCAAATTACACAGCTGCCTTCATGGTTACAGAAACATAGGTTAGAGGGGAAAAAACACTTTTGTCCATTGTTAGATGCTAGTTTAATGATGCTATGGCATGACATAGCATACGTAAAAAATTATGTAAGCCAAGATTTAAAAAAAGAGCTTTAAAAGTATTATGCATAGGCTAACATTTTGTCACACCAGGGGCATAGCCATCATTTCAGAAGTGAATAAACCCAATACAAACATGAATTTTATGTACTGTCTGTATAGATTATTATAAGTATTAATAAATATATATATTTTTTTTTTTTTACAAGGAATTATTTTCTTATCTATTACTTTGAATTTGCTATAAGAAATCAAATACACTGCTGGACAATAATCAATAATTTGTAATCTATAATTTTTTCCTAATGGCAATTTTATTTTTTTATATACTACAAACAATTATTTCTATTTTCTGCACAGAATAAGGTAGAAAATATACTTTATAGTTTCTGTACTGTAATAATTATATGTCAATTAGCACTGCATCATTCATAAATTTTATTTATTTATTGTGTTTATTGTCTTAACGTTTCATCAGTTCATTCTGCTTTTTATTCAGATTAGCTGCAGATATAGCCTGGCACGTCTATGAGCGCGAGATCAATTCTCTTTCAGTGCGAAAACTTCTTTATCTAATTTTCATAAAATAAAATGCTATGGTATTTAACTTTTCCTCTCATTGGCAAATGATGATTCTGTAAGAAAACGTGCCCGATGTCTGTTAGCAACGAACGCTACTTTCATGCATCTGATTATCAGATAAACCTTGCGCTCTTATTTCAAGGTTGTTGTTAATGCTGTGGTTATTTTAACGGTTTCCTTCGTACATTCGGTTCAACAACATTGTTAAAACACATTTATCATTCAATGGAACTGTGTGTATGCTTTAGACACTTACATTTCTGCTCCACCCAATGAATGCGCAGCTTTCGACTGCTCAGGTAATGTCGTCGGATGGATGCCGAGAGCCATTGAAAAACTACAGAAAAAAAAACTACTTCACTTTAGCATTACAGGCCACGAGCACTAAGGAGAGATCACACATCAGCTGCATCAAAATCAATGAAATCGCGATATATTCGATTCGTAGCGTTTTAAAATCGAGTTACTGTCCGAATCAGGCATTCACGTTCAAAAATCATGTTTCAAGATCAAATGCATATGCATCGCAGGGTTTGTAATCGATGTTATCGGTAACACTGTAATCGTTACATCCCCTATATGACCTGATCCTATGTCTCTTTTTTTGCAACCATTTAGTTTGCATTCTGAATACCATGACAAAAATCAACAGGCTCCATAAAACCTTGACTCTTTAAAAGTGTTTGTGTGCAAAATAGACTGCAATTATTCTGGATAAATGTAGTTTTTTTTTTGCTGTTTTTCCCCCCAATTTAACCTGTGGTTCCTCTCATGATTCTGACGAAAAACATTAGACCTAAACTAAATCCATGTAATTTTGAATGAATGATTCAAGACTCACTCAATATCATCACCGTCTTTAACGAATCTTTTGCATGATTCAAAGACAAATACATTTTAAAGGGATAGTTCACCCAAAAATGAAAAGTCATTAATTACCCTCATGTCGTTTCAAACCCTTAAGACCTTCGTTCATCTTCAGAACACAAATTAAAATATCTTTGATGGAATCTGAGAGCTGTCTGACCCTCCCATAGACAGCAAGGAAACTACCATGTTCAAGGCCCAGAAACGTAGGAAGGACATTGTAAAAATAATCCATGTGAACTCTGGGGGGGTGGGCAGGGTGTGTGGGGGGGGGGAGTGTGGGGTTTCAACTGTAGTTTACAAAGCGTACGAGAATACGTTTTTTTTGCGCAAAGAAAACTAAAATAATGACTTTATTTAACAATTTGTCTCCTCCGCGTCACCCTTGCACCATTTTAGAGAATATCCACTGAAAGTAAATTGCGTATGCTGTTTTGTGTCATTTGCGCTAAACGCGTATACGTTTCAAATCAACGGAAGCGCCTTAACCGTGGCACAGGGCTGACACAGAACAGCATATGCCGTATTACATTCATGGATAACTCTCCAAATGCGCTAGGGTGATCGGAGAGACTATTGTTGAAATCAAGTCGTTATTATTTTTTCGCTTTAACAGCCCTTTTTTTGGCCACTACGGCTTACACATGTAACGATAATCGTCATTGAAGTGTCGAAATTACTTTCAACAGGGTTTTTACTCTATTTTAATCGCTATAACCCCGTACACATCAGAGGTTATATCTCACTATACATTTTTATCCCAGTACTTCTGTGATTTGAATGTTTGTAACAGAAATAATGATACTGTGTGGTTGAAAAGACTGTGAAGCTGTTTCATTCATGACAGCAGCTGCTCTTTAGGTCAATGGCAGCGCGAACTAGCGACCTTTTTCAGTCTCGCTCCCGCAAGATTCTGTCCCGTGCCCGCTAGCTCCCGCAGGAAAATATCTTATCTGGGCCCGCTCCCTCCCACAGGGATAGGAATCGATAGGCAGAATCGAAATGTTACTTTGACAGCAAGTATCCGATTCCTGACCTTAAGTATCTGATTCTGGAATTTGAATCGATTTTCGATTCCCAACCCTACCCGTGATGAAAAATTATTTGACTGAATGTGTACAGGTATGTGTCTCATTATTCTATTTGTAAATATCAATAACTATTGATTTTGCATTCTAGAAATTAAGAAATGCGATTTATAAAAAAAAAAACTAAACAATCAAAAACACCCACCCTCTTGATTTTTTTCACCAATGGCACCCTGAGTATGACACATACAAAATATAAGAAAAAAAAATTATCAAAAAACTCACCCTCATCTTGTTCTTGCCAAACAAGATGCTGCAGAGTATCATCCTGATCACCCTGCTGATATCCTCAGGTAAAATTAGCACAGATCAGTTGTTAGCCATCTTTATCAATCAATTTGTCTATATTTTGTGTGCCTAGCTAAAAAAAACAGCATAGACCGATTTGGACCGGCTTAAGTTCATTGATGTGCAATGCTGGCCATGCTAAAACCAGCTTTAATATGCCCAAAATATACATATCATTCTTACTGTTTGACTGAACTCATGCAGTATGTCAAATTCCCACATTTAGTATGTGCTACATTTATGATGCACTTTTCCTTGTGCTCTTCACTGGGAAATGCAGAAAGAAGAGTCTACTGGAAATGAACTTGAAAAAGGCTCTGGGAGTTCTTAACATCATTTATCATGAACGTTTTTCATGATCCTATTTTGTGTTCACAGATTGTGTATTTGTATTAACAATTAGTGCTAAAAAAAATGCATTTGTAATATAGAAATTTCCCTGTCTTTTTAAGCATTGCATTCATTTCTATTATTTTTCAATAATTTTTTTCTAAGCTTTACATGAATGTGTAAACTTTGATGTAAGCAAATAATGTACACAAAATCAATTAATATATCTGAAGGATTATTTTACACCTTTTATCAAAATTCACAAACTGTTGTGAACTATGTGATCTGTTTACATGATGATGGACGAACAAATTTACAACTATTAATTAGCCCAAAAAACACATATATGATTAATATATGATTAATCACACTGGCGGAGGCATCAATCACGATAAGAGGTCAGAACTCTGCCATATACTGAAAGAGTGTTTGCAAGATGCAAATGTCCGATTTGAACTGCTAGATTCTAATTGTCATACTGTATGTAAACTATTGACTCTATTGTATCTGTTGCCTTTTTGGGGTGAGATACAAACAGAACAACAACCAGGAATGTGCTGGGCTTGCAAGTGGTCGATGAAGAAGCTGAAAAAACAGATCTCCAATGGAGCAACTCCGGTTGGTAACAGTACAGTTTCATACGCTTTTACTAAAATTGATGAGACTAATAGCTTAATGTTAATTCTTCTGGTCACTTTTCTGCAGGACGACATTAAAAAGAAGCTGGGGATGGTCTGTGATGAGATTGGCTTCCTAAAGTCACTGTGTAGGAAGTTTGTGAACAAGTACACAGACACTCTGGTCGAAGAACTTTCAACTACTGATGACGCTGAAACCATCTGTATTAATATTGGAGTTAGCAAGAAATAGGCGTGGAGTTAATTCTTAAACTTTTTAAAGTTGAAGAATTCTGTTTTCTTTGATAAACTGAAGAAATGCGCAAGGCTTTTTTTGTTTGTTTGTTTGTTTCTAAAGGGCTTTTCACACTGCACTTTATTCACCCAGGGTAATGGAACGTTTTACGTGTTTCAGCTTTGTGAGTCCATTTCATTCTTACCTTTATAGTCAGAAAAGTCCATTCAGGAAAAAAAAACGTTATACAGTCAGCAATATATGAGGATGTGCAATGCAAGAGCCATCAATGACACCGACCCTGCAAATATGCAAAGAAGAATGTTAACCCAGGATTTAGGAATGTACCATCTGTACCAAATTAACTCAGGATTCCGTTTACCCGTGTTTAGAATGACCCAGGCTGAAAGGCATAGTTCACACTAAATGAAAATACTGTCATTTACTCACCCTCAAGTTATTCCAAATCTGTATCAATTTCTTTCTTCTTTTGAACACAAACATTACAATTATTTTGAAGAATATGTGCAACCAAAGAGTTGATGGTCCTCACTGATTTCCATAGTATTTTTTTCAAGTCAGTGGAGACCCATATTCAAAATATCTTCTATGTTCAACAGAAGAAAGACATTCATGCAGGTTTGAGAGTGAGTAAATGATGACAGAACTTTTATTTTAATGTGTTTATTTTAATTTCAAGTGTAAAAAGCCCTTGAGTGTTCGCTTTAGCTGGAAAGTTGGTGAACTTCCTGGAACTTCTGCACTAGAGCTAGAGTGCACTAGATCTAATGGTGTGATTATTGTGGTTTTGTATGCCACAGTTTTAAGTGAGTGACGTGACATGTGGCGACCCATACTCGGAATTAGTGCTCTGCATTTACCCATCCAAAGTGCACACACACAGCAGTGAACACACACACACACCATGAACACACACCCGGAGCAGTGAGCAGCCATTTTATGCTGCGGCGCCTGGGGAGCAGTTGGGGGTTCGGTGCCTTGCTCAAGGGCACCTCAGTCGTGGTATTGAAGGTGGGAGAGAGCGCTGTACATTCACTCCCCCCACCTACAATCCCTGCCGATATGAGACTCGAACCCACAACCTTTGGGTTATGAGTTCGACTCTCTAACCATTAGGCCACGACTTCCCCTTTTCTGCATATTTGTCATGTATACTCAACTTTACACCACATTTTTTTGCATTCAGTTGGAAAATTAATGTGTGAAATAAACTTTAATGTTTTGTGACATGATTTCGTTCTTTTACAAGTTTTTGAGATACTTTTACAAACAGAGGATGCTTGAATTAGTATTTTACTGGTCCGTTTCTTGGTCTATCAGCACTATACTACATGCATTGATGTCACGAATTCGGTTCATGGACTTCCGTTTATTCACCACCAGATGTCACCCTTTCCATTACATTGACTCTCGCACTACACAAACTGTTGCATATCACCCCGGACTACATTTCCCATCATTCTTTGCACAATTTGCACAATGCCCTGATTGCAATCATGGCCACAGCTGTTTCTAATTCCTGGTTCAATATATAACACCCACTCTAACCACCATTCTCGGCTGAGTATTGTTTGGCCTGTACCCCTTTCCGAGTCTCCGTGTTTTCCTTGTTTTGCCTTGCCTTGCCTGTTTTTGCGGTTTTTGATCTTTGCCTGTTTTCTTGGATTTCTCCCTCTCGTCTGCCCCTGTGATTTTGTCTGCTGATCGGTGACCTACACTAGCCCTAGGACCATTCTTGTGTTTTGCCCACCATATACCTGCTTGCCATTGTTCGACCCTGCCTGTTACAGTCTCTTAATAAAGCCTGCAGATGGATCCACATGTCTCACGTCTTGTCAGCCCCGTTACAATTGATATCTCATGCCCATTTCAAACTCATAATTCCTTATATTTCACAAATAATCAGACAATAACATTTGTTAACTACTTTAGTTAACATGAACTAAGAATGAACAATAGTTCTTCAGCATTTATTAATCTTAGTTAATGTTAATTTCAACATTTACTAATGCATTACTAAAATCAACATTTGTGCTTGTTAACAGTTATGCACTCTGAATTAACATGAATTAAACAGGAACAACTGTATTATCATTAATCTGAACATAGAAAGAATTAGATAAGACTACTGTAAGAAATGTATTGTTAATTGTTCGTATCGAAGTTAATAAAATCCCATAGAACATTAATATACTAATGGAACCTTACTGTAAAGTGTTACCTTAATATTAAATATCAATATAACATTTTTATTCACTTCTATGTAACAGAATCAGATATAAGTTGTTTGTTTTTCTTTTGTTTTTTTTTACTAATTATCCAAATAATGTATAGTACTACAAAGCAGGGCACCGGAGCTGGGATGCCAATTTCAGCGCGGCACCCACCCAGCACCCAGGGAGATAAATATAAATCTCAGCACTCATACAGGCACCGACAAGAAAATAAGAAAAAAGGGGTGCCGAAAGATGCGACCCTTGGTGGTTCCAACGCACGCCATGACAACCACGTAAGCAGACACCGTACATAGAGTACCGTAAGACGTGTAGTATAAAGACGTTAATCTGATTAATGTCAAACAGTAATATTTCTTAGTGCAGATCGGACATTTCATGTTAAAGTTAGTGTAAAGCAAGCCGTTTCCTGTTGCCAACAGGTGGCGCTATAACTATAACTGCATATTGGCATGTAGATGTCTTCAGGCCACGAGTTTTATCAAACATATGAAGTTTGGTGCAGATTGAACATGGTATGTTTGAGTTAGTTTAAAGCATGATGTGTCCTATTGACAACAAGTGGCGCTATGATTATAACTGAATATTCGCCTTTAGATGTCTTCAGGCCAGCACTTTAATCAAACTCATGAAGTTTGGTGCAGATTGAACATGATATGTTTGAGTTAGTGCAAAGCATGACGTATCCTGTTGCCAACAGGATTGTTGCCAACAGATTATAACTGTATATTGACCTTCAGATGTGTTCAGGCCAGGACTCTTATCGAACATGTGAAGTTTGGGGCAGATCGGACATTGCATGTTTAAGTTAGTGTAAAACAAGTCATTTCCTGTTGCCAGCATTTGGCGCTGTAATTATAACTGAATATTGGCCTTAAGATGAGTTCAGACCAGGACTCTTCTCAAACATGTGAAGGCTTATCAGAGGGACGAGCGGGAAGTGTGTAATGCACAGAGATTCCCAGATGAGTCGAACGTATGTATCTGCCCAAGATGTCTGTTAAAAGATATATTTTGTATGCTGGAATGCATGCTGCTGTGTGTACAACATCTGATCAGACGACGATGGAGAGGTGCATGAAATTGTACAACTATGTAAATCACAAAACATCTAAAGACATCTACTAAGATGTTATTTGTATAGTTCACTAAAAAGGGAAAACGTCCTAGTGGTGATTGCGAGATGATGCAAACGTGTACTAAACAAAACATGTTTATGAGCGAACCCTTCTGATGTCCCCGTAAACAACGGCTAAAAACATACTAAATGGTGTTTTTTGAAAATCGAAAAACGCAGAGAGTTTTCTGTAAGGGGTAGGTTTAGGTGTACCTATATGGGTACAGTTGAGACAAAAATGCACATTATGTTTATGAGCTAATTGTGGAAAATAAACTACTTATGGCTATTATCAATTCATGATATTTTAGTACACAAGCAAAAAAAATCTAAACTATGTGAAAAATCACTTAATTTCAGCATCTAGTTTTTGTGTAGTGATGAAAAAAGCATAAAGTATCTCTACTGTACTCAGTCTAACCTAAATGCAGATGTCAAATAGACGTCCCCGCGATGTACGTGTGCTATCAGGGTTACAACAACTTCCCGTTTCACGGTACTATAGCAGCTTTAGCAGCTTAGTCAGTGTTGCTAGCATTGTTATATAGCATTGCGATTAGCACTCAATGCTTAGTGTTGTAGTGTGTGATATATGTAACAACACCCACTAAAAAAACCCACACACATGTTCCACCCCCCCCAACACTGATCAGCAGTGTAAAACATGTCACTTCCTGTTGACAGATGGTGACGCTATGACTATAACTGAATATGGGCATGTATATCTGTTCAGGTCAGGACTATTATCATACATATTAAGTTTGGAGCAAATTTGGACATTGTATGCCTGAGTTACAGCAACTTCCTGTTTCATTGTATTAACAGCATGCTTTAGCAAATTAGCTAAGTGTTCCTAGCATGTTTTAGCATGTTTCTAGCATGTTGCTAGCCTATTTAACTCTTGCTGACGTTTTTAATATGTTGCTAGGAGTCCATAACAGTGTTAAACATGACACTTCCTGTTGCCAGCAGGTGACACTATGACTATAGCTGAATATGGGCATGGACATGTGTTCAGGACACAACTGATATTAAACGTGTGAAGTTTGGAGCAGATCGGACATTGTTTGCCTGAGTTACAGCAACTTCCTGTTTCATGGCGAAACATTGAACTTTGTCAGGCCGCCAGGGACACACACAAAAAAAAAACTGCACAAATATAAAGACAATATTTTATCAAAATGGATTGATATAAGCTTTCTGGACCAGAAAAATAAATATCATTATATATCAGGTTTTGTTACTCTCTACGAGAGGATAAATACAAAATAACTAAAGCAGGGGTGCAAAACTCAATTCCTGGAGGGCCACAGCCCTGTAGGGTTTAGCTTCAACCCTGTTCCAACATGCATACCATAGTTGTTTAATGTATAGTTAATGCCAATTATTAGATTGCATTATACATGTTCCATGGTAGTACCATTGCATTCTTGAAAGTACCTTGTATTATGATGGCACAATCAACTTCTGTGCAATAGTATTACAATCTGACACCATGGTATTGTCAAATATACATACTGTAGTTCCGACACTGAATTTTATACTATTTAGATAAAGTATGTGTAATCAAAGTACTATAAGTTTTGAAAAATAAGCATCACACATACAGGAACATGTAAAAACAAAAACATAATGCCAATATTGCTAGTTCATCTTGACATGTTCGTGCTAATCATCTCACCCCACAATTTCTGTGGTTTCTGGTTGAAGACAGAGGTGTTTTAAAAAGGAGTGGCACCAAAGACAATCAGGCAAACGAGAGTTTTCAGTCTCACTGTGCTCAGACTCTTTTGCCAAACAAGATGCTGCGGAGCATCATCCTGATCACCCTGCTGATATCCTCAGGTAAAATTAGCAGAGATCAGTTGTTGTTAGTTATCTTTATTAAACAATTTGTCTATATTTTGTGTGCCTCACTGAAAAACACAGCTTAGACTGATTTGGACCGGCTTACGTTCAGTGATGTGCAATGCTGGTCATGTAAAAAACAAACTTGAATGTACCTAAAATATACATATCATTCTTACTGTTTAACTGAACTAATGCATTCTACTGCAGAACATTTAGTACTTATCATGCATTTTTCCTTACAGTTTGTGCTCTTCACTTGGAAATGCACAAAGCCAAATCTACTGGAAATGAACTTAAAGAAGACTCTGTAAGTTGTCCTCAACGTTGTTTATCATGATCCCATTTTGTGTTTACATTTAAAGTAGAAAAGTGAACTACTTTCACCAGATTGTGCATCAGTATAATTAGTGCTCAAACAAACATATTTAATACAGAAATGTTCTTGTCTTTTTACGATTGCATTTATTTCTATTATTTTTCCAGATTTTTTTTACCAAGATTTTATGCCTGTGTAAACTTTGATAATAGCAAATAACATGTACACAGATGTATCTAATTTAGTCATTCCCAATGATCTACATTGATCCTACTGCCGTTAAATGCTGAACAATATCAATTTTAAGGATGTCTATGTCCATTCGTGCATATTAAAGTTGATACAAAAATAATTTTACAGCATTTTAAACCAGTATTTCCGCATCCCATTTTCATGATAAGTACAAAACTTACTATGACTGATTTTTTATTTTTATTTACATGGTTGGATGTAACACTTCTCTCTATTGTATAAATTTTTTTTCAATTATTCAATTTAACAGTTATAATAAAGGGTTTTAGCGTGTTTCTCAAGTTATTGTCCACTGCTATTTTTGATATTAGATAAGGTGGTGTACATCATTGATAGTGACCGAACCGTCATATCATAACTATTGACTCTAATATGCTGTATCTGTTATCTTGTTAGGGTGAGATACAAGCAGAACAACTCCCTGGATTGTGCTGGGCTTGCAAGTGGGCCATGGGGAAGCTGAGAAGTGAGATCACCAATGGCTCAACTAAGGTTGGTAACAGTACTGTTTCATACACTTCAATAAGTTCATGTGAGGCTAATGGCTTAATGTTAACTCTGCTGTTCACTTTCCTACAGGATGACATTAAAAGGATGCTGGGGATGGTCTGTGATGAGATCGGCTTCCTGAAGTACCTGTGTAGGATGTTTGTGAACAAGTACATGGGCACTCTGATCGAAGAGAACTTTCAACTACTGATAATGCCAGAACCATCTGTGTTAACATCGGTGTTTGTTAAAGGCCTTTGAAAGTTTAAGAATCCTTTCTTTGATAAATTGAATAAATGCATAAGGCTTTTCATTTGTTTATTTCTTAAGGGCTTGTCACACTGCGATTAGGAAGAGATAGTTCATCCAAAAATGAAAATTACCCCATGATTTACTCACCCTCAAGCCATCCTAGGTGTATATGACTGGGTATATGAGTTATATTAAAAAATGTCCTGGCTTTTCCAAGCTCTATAATGCCAGAGAATAATACCCACATAGCGGTACAATATGTATAGTGCGAAACAATGGGGTGTTTGAATGTTAGGACTAAACACTTAGCAACAGCTTTGGACAGTAATGGAAAAGTCGCACGTCGTAGCCTATAAACTCTCAGTTCAGCTTTTAAGGGAAAAAATGTCAAATGGTGACTGAAAACGTGCTAAAATTTGAGTGATAAAGAGACCGTTTCATTCTTACCTTTACAGTCCGAAAACTCCATATAGAGAAAAAAAGAAACGGCATAGTTGGCAATATATAATATGAGGACGTATGTTAAAAAAGTATGATAACTCAGAGTTTAGGAATGTACAGTATGAAACGTCGGAGTATGAATAACCAGGATTAATTGTTAGCCCCAGGTAAATTATGAGCAATGTGAGACGTGAAGCAAGATAACCTAGGATCCTGTTGACCCAGAGTTAACTGTTTCAAGTGTGAAACGCCCTTGAGTGTTCCCTTTAGCTGGGAAAACTGAGCTAACGTTAAGTGCACTAGAGCTAATGGTGTGATTATTGCGCTTTTGTATACCAGGTTTTTTTTGCATATTTGTTGTATACTGTACACTCTCTTTTTCTTTAAATAACGGCACAATAAATGCATGGAACTCATGTTTTGTGACATGTTTTTGCTCTTCCAATTTTTGGAGATACTTTTACAAACAGAGGATGCTTGAATTCATATTTATTGGTCCGTTTCTTGGTCCATAAGCACCACACCACATACATTAATATCCCTTGCCCATTTCAAACTCTTGCTTACATTTGGCAAAAAATCAGCAAGAAAGAATTTGCTGAAAGACTAAATAGAATAAAATGGGTTTGAGTCAAGTATAAACAAATATACGTGTCCATACAAATAATTACAATAAAAAAAAATACATAATGACAGCACACATGCTACAATTAGACAGTATTTACAGACAAATGTTTTCAAGAATTTGTCCATTAGACTAATGCTACTGCCAGAAAGAGTTTATTGTGAAGCTGCGGTGATGCTCAGCATGCATTTGGAGTTGCGAGAAAACGCATGCATGGGTTCTGATCTCCGTCTCCAGCTCTGCTGCAGTGCATCCTGGTCTAGTTTATTCAGACTTTGGGAGCACAAACGCAGGTCTCTGATGTGATCAGACAGACTTTCCAAACGAACATCACCCAGAGGTCCTGACACCTGACAGCCTGTCATGAAGAACGAGAGGAACTTCAAACATTACAGGATACAGTAAGTCACATTCACAACAACAGCGATCATTATCAGTTTGTTTAGATGGTTGGTGACACATCCAGCAATTCAAACACTGCACAAATTAGCTTCTCAAACAGCTTTTTCTGTGAGATGCTGCTGCAAGATTATGATGTGACTACATGCAACTTTATAACAAAAAATATGCTTGAAGTGTCACAAGTGTCAGAAATTTGTCATCACTTCAAGTTAATTTGAAATCTACTATCTACTTCATGATATGCTTTTGCAACATATATAAAAACTTTCCCTTTTTGCAGCAAAAAAAATTGTAACACTGTAAAAACTGAATTACATCATATTCGTACTAGTAATTTCTCCCATTTTTGAGCAGATGCTCAGAAAGCAATAGTTCAGGTCTGAAGTGTCAGTAAACCTATTACAGGGAAAGTACCCTCAAATTCCCTTTGACTTTAAACATCTCTGCTTAAAGGGATAGTTCACCCAAAAATGCAAATTCTGTCATTAATTACTCACCCTTGTGTCGTTTCAAACCCGTTAAGACATTCGTTCATCTTCCGAACACAAATTAAAGGGGTTATATGATGCGATTTCAAGTTTTTCCTTTCTCTTTGGAGTGTTACAAGCTGTTCGTGAATAAAGAAGATCTGTAAAGTTGCAAGACTAAAGTCTCAAATCCAAAGAGATATTCTTTATAAAAGTTAAGACTCGTCCACGCCCTCCTAAAACACCTAATTTAAACACACCCCCACATGTCTACGTCACGATGTGGGAAGATTTGCATAACACCGCCCAAATGTTTAACTAGCAAAGTAATAAGGGCTTACCTTTATGTTGCTGCAACCGGCCGCCGCCATGTCGTGAAGATGCTGTGTTTCTTTGTGAAAGCGAAACTACTTTGTTTGGCTTTGGACACGACTAGAAATCAGTGGTTAATTTTTATTTACAACACTTTTCCAGAACAGTTTAACCCAAATATTTAGATGTGTCCAGCGCATTTTATGGAGACTGTTTCCTGATCCTGGTAGAGTAGGCTACAATGCCGGCTGTTCTGACTCACAGACTGTAAGTATGTTTTCATATTTAAAGAATTTGCCACTGATGATTGAAACTTGAGTTTTGGCCAGTGAAGAGTAGCGCTTGTTTTTTGTAATTTCTCCGATCACAATTAAGACATGGTTTTATGTTTACGCGGCGTGATGCAACGTAACGCGTAAAAAGACAGTAGAAGTCAATATAATCAGTAATTATGTCACCCACTGGATGCAACAAATGCCTCATTTATAATTGTTTTTTTTTAATGTTTTGTTCTCGTCGCTCCGGCCGGACACGGCATCAAAAGTATGGTAAGGTGTGTAACATTTCCATCACACGCTTGAGGTATTCCGCCAATCACAACGCACTAGATAGCTGTCCAATCAGAGCACACCTCGCTTTTTCATACCGATGAGCTTTGTAAAAATCGACGGTTTTCAGAAAGGCAGGGCATAGAGGATAAACAGTAATGTGCATTATGTGGAAATAATGTTTTTTTTTAACCTTAAACCGCATAACACATTTCATTACACCAAATACACAAAATAATGTTCTTTTTAGCAGCATCATATGACCCCTTTAAGATATGTTTGATGCATTCTGAGAGAACTCTGACCCTCCCATAGACAGCACGGATCCTTACCCATCAGGCTCAGAACGTCGCAAGGATATTTTAAACTAATCCATGTGACATACAGTGGTCAACCAAAATCAAGCTATGAGAATACTTTTTGTGCGCAAAAAAAATTAATAAATAACGACTTTATTCAACAATTCGCGTCACCCTATAGGGCCATTTTGGAGAGTATCACAATGCAACGTATGTATGTGGATACGCTGTTTATGCTTTGATCGAAATGTAAACAACAAATCCACGTACATACGTTGTTTACGTATGTGATACTCCAAAATGGCGCTATAGGGTGAAGCGGAGGAGACAAATTGTTGAATAAAGTCGTTACTTTCGTTTTCCTTGTGCACAAAAAGTATTCTCATAGCTTTATAACATTACGGTTGAACCACTGATGTCACATGGATTATTAAAATTTTTTAATGATCTCCTTGCTACGTTTCTGAGCCTTGATCGGGTAAGGATCCTTGCTGTCTATGGGAGGGTCAGAGAGTTCTCAGAATGCATCAAAAATATCTTAATTTGTGTTCCGAAGAAAAACAAAGGTCTTAACGGGTTTGGAACAACATGAGGGTGAGTAACTAATGACAATCTTCATTTTTGGGTGAACTATCCCTTTAAGGTCATCCCCGTTTAGGGATTTGAACCTACAACCTTTCCCTTATCAGCCTACAACCAAACCACCGGCAGGATACAAAAAGGAAAACACAATAAAAAGACAAATGCATCAGAGCTGACGAGACACAGGCGATTAAACCTGACTATCACTGGAGGAAAAGAAAATACCTTGAAGACTGAGATGGGTCAAAGGTCGTTGGGCCTCCATGAGGGCGTTAAGGAGACTTTGAAGGCCAACTGAAGTCACTGAAGGGTTAGCAGACAAGTCCAAAGACACAAGAGAGGGACAAACAGGAAGACACCTAAAAATAACCAAAATATATCTATAATATATACGATAAGCTGCAAATAAGCATATAAATGATGCATTAAGTTGTTTCAGTACAGTAAGACGAGAGTTGAATGATTCACCTAGCGAGCAAGAGGACACTGTGGTCCGTGAGGCCATTTCCAGCCAGATTTAAGTGCGTGAGTGGACAGTCACCCTGGAACCCAAACATTTAGTCAATATTATTTACATAGCAGTTGAATGACGTAGATTTTAAAGCAGAGATTAAATGGCTTTAGGGCTGGAGTCTAATTCCCCAAAACAGCCCACAACCCCATACTAAACATCTTAAGCACACATTCTTGTTTTTATTATTTGGAAAGGGGAACTGACTGACAGGTAGGAGCAGAGGTTGCATTAAACAAAAAAAAGTTCAGTCTAGATAATTCATTTTTTCAAGTTTGGCAAGTCTAAACTGGACTAGAGGGAAGTAAGTGTACTTGTGTCAGGAGTTTAGCGAGGATCTCCATGGCAGGCTGGTCAGATGGACCTCTACAGACTGCAGAGAGCTGAAGCTGCGTGAGACAGTGCATCGGTAACGTCTTCAACACAAGCTCAAAACCAGTGGAGCCCAGTGCATTATGGGAGAGGCACACTGACCACATATTTCCAGTGCCTGTGAGAGCATAAAATAACAGACAGTACAGAGACAGCATGATTTCATTCGGTTGTCAAACAGAGGTCACTTCAGATCAGATGCATCTGATGGTGCACTTACTGGCCATGGCGTTGGCTAAGAGCAGACGATGTTGCTGCAGGAAACGTGCAGAGAGGCCACAAGCTTGCAGGGACAGAGTGGAGAGCAGGGGACAGGAGGACAGAAGACTCGCTAATGCCTGCGTCCAGCCATCACCCAGAGGATTCATGCTTAAATTCAACTCCTCTAGACACTACAGAGAGAAAAAAGTGAATATAAAAAGAGAGGGGGTTATCAAAGCTTGCTATCAAAGTATATTATGCAGTACTCTTTTCATAAGATGATGATCAATAAGTTCTCAGTGATCTGATTTCATGAATGTGTGAATTTCACATCTGTTCTTTTAGACTTGACCATTAACGCTTTCCTCATGAAACCACTGAACCAAAAAAGGGAAGCAGTTTGTTTCTTCTCAAGAAAGGAGCAAACCTCTTGACCACATACTGACAAGACAGTCACAATTATCTGATATTCATTCTTCACACGTCTATATTAGCTGCAGATCTCAGTGACCACACCACTGGGTGACTCATGCATGCTGGGGTGATCATGCAGTTAAGGAGATCAAAACTAAGATATTCTTGTTAAAACTCAGCTATATAAGATATATATATATTAATATATATATCTCTAATACTTGGATACACCGTACGTACACACAGTATGAAACATTCATTTTGAGATTTGCTATAAATGACATTTATGCAAGATATATAAGTTATTATTAGTGTAGTGTTTTAAAGATGGTAAGGTAATCTTAATGTAAAAATAGAGGAAAGAGCTTAAACAAGAGCTTTTAAATATATCTATTATCGACTGATTTCATTAAATAACAAAATACAAAAAGAAAAACTCTAATAATGGCCAATAACTGATATGAAAACTTCTGTAACGTCTGTCCCTAATAGATGATTTATTTACCGAAGATAAGACCCTTCTTTCCGGTAAAGCAGCTTGTACTCTCGTGTTCAAACGTTTCCACCGATGCTTTTTTGAGCGCCTCTCCAGTGATCTGATTGGCTGATATGTCTAAAATCCTCAGTGTGGGCATGGTGGCCAAGGCAGACATCAGTTCTGGAAGGAGGTCGTTGTTCAGACGGTTGGCAGAGATGCGCAGCTCCGTGAGGCTGGCCTGCAGTTTGAGCGCTCGGAGGAGAGGAGTCAGAGACGCTGGAGGCAAACTGAGTCCACAGACGTTCACACAGGAGCTGCTATCCTGCACCTCACACAGCCGAGACACACGCCGGTTCTCTGAAACACACATGGTATGAAACAAGCATGTTTTGTGATAAAGATCCCAGACTAGAAAAACACAACACTCACCCAACTCCCAGACTTGGACAGGCTTTCCTGTAGCGCTCAGGGAGAGGAGGAAGATCCCATGAACGCACCTCAGCAAGAACCTGCAATAGGCAGATTGACCAAAAGATTAAAAAAAGAAAGGTTTGCAATGGAAAACAACTTAAACTTTCACCCTGTTCACCATACAAGGATACTGTATGGCTTCAGAAGACTACTATAATATAGTACTATCAGACTACTTTAATGGATCTTTATTTTTTTTTTGGAGTTTGACACACTTTTGTTTTAAGGTTAAAAAAAGGAGCCTGGGCTATATTGTTAATAACATGGAACAATTAAAATAAAATAAATAAATAAAAATACAGAGAACCAGAAATTTCACACTTCAAACCCCTCCAGTACTATTTATAGCATATTACTGTTTTGAGCACTGATGCCGTACTAAACCATGTGTTATGACTAATATTATCTTTTGGTTTGTACGTCAAGTTTCAAATTATTGAAATGATAGAGAAAACTAAATGAGATGAAGCACAAGTATTCTAAACACTAGACCATACAATTATGATTTTGGTAATACCACTTAACTAAAAAAAATATCTAGTTTTACTGCGACACAGACTTAGTTCCAAAAATAACTCAAAATTAATATATAATATAATATAGTTCCGAAAATATGAAAATGTGCTTAAGAAACTGCAGAATAGTGAAAGACATAAAACTAATTAGCAACGGGAAATAAAGTTTAGTATCATTAATATCTGTCTATTAATTTTATTATTATATTATACTGTATTGTATTCATTATACTATATACAAAACTATTATATATTAATCATTTCTTGTTGGTAAAAAATATGCATTTATTATTATTATACTATTTATTTTCCTGTCAACTCTTTTGCTCCCACAGTATGTTTGTTTTGCTACAAACCCTCTGTAAATGACTATAATTTTGGCTTTCATTCTGTAGTTAAAAAAAAAAAAACTGTAAAAATTATGCATAAGCAAAAACTATTTGCTTTACAAGTTCTTAGAAAAAAAAAACGACAAACAGTAGAAAAATACATAGACGTTCTCCCATGATCTCTGACCTCTTCATTAGTGTGCAGCACAGCCAGCAGTGGATCGGTGGGTAAGAGCAGAGCGCCCTCTTTCTGCAGGGACAGACGTGGCAGTAATCCACACGTCTGATAGTAACGCTGAGCGGCCTGATCACACAACCACGCCACCGTACAAGAGTCTGCCTCACTGCACAACACAACACAACATATAACATCTACAATTACATAACCACTAAACACTATCTGATACATTCAAAAGCAGCATCAGACCTGTGTGGAACGGGAATCAAGAAGATATTGTCCTGAACTCTGACCCTCATCCTGATGGGTGCAGGAACATGGGCTGCTCGGTTCTGGAATGATGCTGGTGGCTCATTATTCATTAATGGCAATTAAAAATGCATTCATTAATTATAACAGTCTAAAAGTATCAAACACAATAAGTAGTATTATGTAGAAATAGAAATATTAGATCTGTTAGTTCCTTTTTGACTAATTTGTTTAGAACTTGCCAAGAATTATGAATTTTTTTTTACATAAAATAGTGTTAGAAATGCAGAATAACTGCATTTTTTCCAAAATGGTAACTGAATGCCACTTTATATATTAAACATACAAAGTAATGAGATTGTATTACCACTGACTGATGGGCAGGAAGTGCAGGGTTATGAATGGGCCCAGATTCTTGAGTCATGATGGGACTTTGTGACCTGCTGACCTCCCTCCTGCCTAGATTCACCATCCCGGGCATTTGATTCATCTTCACATGCCGAGACTTATCAGTGCCCTTCTTCAGAGACAGACCCCTACTGGAGGAACTTTGAACTGCTATGAGAAATAGTGAGAGACATCAAACTAATCAACTATTGACAATTAAATAGTTTAGCATCATTAATATGTGTATATTAATTATATTATATTATTATTCATACAAAAATAACTTTTTATGCATTAAATATTGTATATTAATTATAACATTATATATTATACAAAAATATCTGACAGCAGAACGCAGCGACTGACCAACTAGAATCGAATATTTCAGAAGCCATTCCATGAAAGTTAATTTCAGTGTTGGGAAATGTTATTTTGAAAGCGTTCCAGGATAAGTGTTACATTACCATATACATCATAATATAAAAAACTATTAATTATTCATTTTTATGGAAACTAATGTGGCACTTAAGTGTTGCATTCCTTTAGCATTCAAAAAAATGTAAAGAAGCTCAAAAATTTCAAAAATATGAATTGTTAGATATTCAATTTTGGATTTAACTTACCATTATTAGTTGAAATTGTATAATATTAATCAGAAACTAATAATTAATAATGTTTAAGGAAACTAGTGTGGTAGGTACTTGTGTTGCGTAAAGGAGCTCAAAAATTTGAAGTAAAAAATTAGTTGTTAGACATTAAATTTAGGATTTAATTAACCATTATTAAATAAAACTGTATAAATAACATAAAAGAATAGAAAAATAACAACAACAAAAAAAAGTGTAGCCCTCTCCCTAATTAATAAAAATTAAATATTGTGATTACATTATTGTGTGTTCACAATCATCTGCCAGATACTGGTCCTCTGGTACCAGCGCTGCTCTGCTATTGGCCGACACTGCTGGCGTGCTGGTAAAGGCTGGCTCTGATAGGCTCTGAGAGAGGAGGCGGGATTTGGCGCTGCCCAGGTTCTGCATGGCCTTCTGATACTCCAGTCTGCCTGATTCTGACTGTGGGGGCAAAGTGGCCTCTCTGAACGCAAACACGGAGGGCACATCCTGACTGGGTGGGAATTCCTGCGAGGACTGGACAGCTGGGGAACGTGGATTTGACCGAACAGGACGAAGAGGACTGAGTGAGCAATCCGAGTCGTAATTATCCGAAGGACTGCTCTCGTTCTGAAGCAAAAACAACAAATACAATTAACTAAATGAATTCTTGCTTAAAAATGAGAAAAATTCACAGAACAATTGTTTCAGAAAAAACAAATTACCCCATACAGAACATCTACCTCCATCCCTCGTGGCCGGCAGGCCGGGCCTGAGATGCTCCTGCGTCCGCAAGCCGAGTTTTTTGGAGTTGGGACAGTTGGAGCGGAACGGGGAGTGATCTGCTGAGGTGATGGCGGTAACTCCTGCAGCAGTGGTTCTGAACACTCAGCATCAAACAGCTGACTGTCCTGAAGCTCCTTCTGCTGCCGTGGAAGTGCTGATACAACTGAGACTACAGGAGAAGACAATAAGTTTTAAAGGGTTAGTTCACCCAAAAATGAAAATTCTGTCATTAATTACTCACCCTCATGTTGTTCGAAACCCGTAAGACCTTTGTTCATCTTCGTAACACAAATTAAGGTATTTTTGATGCATTCTGAGAGCTCTACCTCCCATAGACAGCAAGGTAACTACCACGTTCAAGGTCCAGAAAGTACCAAGATGATCGCAAGTAGTCCCGTGTGCCATCATGTTTTCAATTGTAAAGTTACTAATCTAGAGAATAGTATTTTTTTGCGCAAAGAAAACAAAAATAACAACTTTATTCCACATTTTCGTCTCCACTGCGTCACTTTGGACGCGCATTCACGTCAGTACCATGACGCGAGAAAGTTTCTTTGCGCAAAAAAGTATTCTCGTAGCTTCGTATCTTTACAGTTGAACCACTGATTTCACACGGACTACTTTGTCGATCATCTCTGTACTTTTCGACCTTGAACGTTGTAGTTACCTTGCTGTCTATGGAAGGTCAGAGAGCCCTCAATTTCATCAAAAATATCTTAAATTGTGTTCCCGAATAGGAACGGAGGTCTTACGGGTTTGGAACAACACGAGAGTGAGTAATTAATGACAGAATTTTCATTTTTGGGTGAACTAACCCTTTAAGTACTAAGATTTATTTTTGAAGTACTAAAACTTTCTTGAGTAAATCAATTGTTCTTGATAATTCTGTCATTCTATTTTGGGTTAGTAAATAAGCCAAACTGGAGATTACCAGCATCAACCCAACATGTGATAGCTTCCACTTGCACATTTTCTGTTTTTTATTTTTTATTTTGAGTAATTCTTGTTCAAAATAAGAGTTGAATTAATTAGTAATTTTCTGAATATGTCATCATTAACATGCAAAACTGTACATAATAAGCAATTCATTGTCTGTCAGCCGTTTAAAAAACATATTGCAAAATAAATCAGTAATGTTTATCTCCTCACCGTCTCCTGACAGAGCTCTCTTGATGAGTTTTTCAGTCTCCAAACACTCCTGCTTTGTCTCTTGGTCCAGCTGTCGGCTGTAAGTCTTAAACCACTGACGCAGTGAGTCCCTGGAAATGTTTTTAATGTTTTAAAACTATTTTATTTCTGTGATGCAAAGCTGGATTTTCTGCATCATTACTCCAGTCTTCAGTGTCCCATGATCCTTCAAAATTATTCTAATATCATTTAAAGCAATATTCCTTATTATTAAAATGATGAAAACAGTTTTTTTCCTTCTTCATATTTTTTGTGAAAACCTTGATGACATTTTCTGATGAATAGGAAGTTCAAAAGAACCGCATTTATTTGAAAAATAAATATTTTTCTCTCACTTCTTATCATTTTAATGCATCTTTGCTGAATAAAATGATTAATTTCTTGAAATAAATTAAGTTAAATAAAAATTTTTTTATATATGAACCATATGTAATTAAACATACCAATTCACATCTGTGTTTATTTGTTAATAGTGGTGGCGTCAAACGATTAATCGCGATTAATCGCATTCAAAATAAAAGTTTTTATTTACATAATATATCTGTGTGTACTGCATATATTTATTATGTATATATAAATACACATGCAGTATATATTTTGAAAATATTTATATGTATTTACATGTATATATTTATAGTCATAATAATTTATATTATCTATAAATATATTTAAATTATAAACATAACATATTTTTCTTAATATATACTGTATGTGTGTGTATTTATATATAACATAATAAATATACACAGTACACACAATTATATTATATAATCAAAAACCTTTATTTTGGAAGTGATTAATCACGATTAATCATTTGACAGCACTAATAAATAGTATGTGTAGCGTGTGTTTGCCTCACCTTGCTGTTGCGAACAGTGACTGATGCTCCTCTCTGTACCAGCAGTCGTGCGACATGGAAGTGGCCGCAGTTTAGTGTGTCATGAAGGGGTGTGACACCCTCACAGTCTCGACCCCCGGGGTCGTTTATATTCCGCTCCATCGGTCCAGCAGTCAAGCTACAATCTCTGAAATAACAGATTTCAGTCTCTGATAAGCTCTCTCTATTTATATTGTTTAATGTCCATATTAAACTTGCAGACTGCAGTACCTTGATGACCGTAGTTACAGGCTTCATGCAGAGCAGTCCACCCGCAGTAATCCCTCAGGTTAACCGGGTGACCCTGTCACAGAATAACAAAAACACACATCAAATACTTTCTCAAGAAGGGCAAAAGCACAAATCTTTTAGCTTCATTTCACTCTTAAAAAGCGAAGTACCATAAGCAAAACCCACCTGGTCAAGCAGGTACTGAACCTGCTTCGGGTTTCTCTATACAGGCCCTGTGCCGAACCGTCTCGCCCTTCTCATTCCGTCGATTCCACTGCGCAAACAACACCGAACAAACAATACATCAGAAGAGGATAAAGCGCAACATAAACCACAGTCTCTGAGATCTCACCCTCTGCATCTTCCTCCTGCCCGTCACCATCTTATCATAACCCTCCAGATCCTCATCTGCACAAACAGATTATTCACTCGCTCAGACATAAACGAACATAAATAAACATCTTTATTACATCAAAACAAACTGGTCCATGGCATTATTTTTCAGTATAGAAAACGCAGCATTGCACATTGCATAATTTCTTAATTGAACATAACTTGTTAAAAAACATGTTTTTTTATTCATTCAAATGGAGCAAAAATAAAATACAAATATTTGATGAAACACTTGTACTAAAGAGCCTAAACAAAAATTAGAACGACTGCCTTGGCAACTCACTGAAATAAAATTTCAAATTTTGTTGAAATAATAAATTGAAATTTTGAAATCAAAATATGAATAAAAGCACCTAACAAAATGACTAAAACTTCAATTAAAATGAAAACTGAAAATATAAAACAAAAGCTAATTCAAAATATTACTACTGACAAAAAACTATATGTGCGTTTCCACTGCATGGTAAGTTCGCTTTTGGGGGGTTTTCCACTGGGTACAGTACCTGGTACTTTTTTCAGTACCACCTCGGTTGAGGTTCCAAGCGAACCGTACCGTTACCAAAACGTGACGTGTAAACTCTGCTGATCACGGATTGGCCGGAGAGACTCGTCACTACCTGCGTCACTGAACTTGCGAAACAAACACAACAGCAAGCCAGCGAAGGATCGAACGCAACTGTTTGGAACAAGCGCACCTTTTTTTAACAACAAAAAATGTCTGTTTCGTTGTCTGTTGAGGAAGTACAGACATTCCTCTCGTTGATAGCAGAGGAACAGATCCAGCGAGAGCTTGATGGGGCGACACTGAATGAAAAAGTTTTTCAGGAGTCGCAGCAATAGAGGTGGCGCAACTATAACGACATGTTAATAATCCCGCCCACTCTAAAGCGGTACTAAACTGCAATGGAAACGCAAACCGAGCCGAACCGAGCAGTGGAAAAGGGCCATAAATACCACTGGTACCACTAGTACTTTAGTCATCTTCTGCAGTAGACCTTATAAAATCATTTCTAAACTCTGTACGTGTGTGTTTGTGTGGGTTGTGTGTGTGTGTGTGTGTGTGCGGTATTACCAGAGTCAGAGTACTGGATGTCACTGTCCTCCAGTGGTTCACTGTTCTCCACCTCCTCTTCCTCATCCTCCTCTTCACTGTCCTCCAGGCTCAGTCGCGCTCACACAGTTCCATCAGCAGCGCTTCAGTGTCGTCACACTGTGAGGAACCACAGCGCTGCTGGGCCTGTAGCCACGCTCTCAAAACACGCCTCTGAAATCACACACACAGCAATTACATCATTCATCTTCATTTCACAAATACTTTCTTACCAAAAGTGGCATTTTGTCTTTGATTGTAGGTTCAATAACTGAGTTAAGTGTCTTCCTCATTATAATGGTTTTAATCCATGAACTGCCCCTTCTGGGGTTTGAACCTATAACCTGGGCTTTAGCAGTCAGTGTAACTCTGATTTTGCAGGGATGGTCGCTGTTCCTGGACACCTAAAGTAAAAAAAAAAAAAACCTTGCTACGTGTACTTCGTTAAGCTAACTGATACGTTTATAGCACTTGTTTATCATTGCTCTTTTGTTGATTTTGATTGCTCCCATTGTCCTCATTTGTAAGTCGCTTAGGACAAAAGCGTCTGCTAAATGACTAAATGTAAATGTAAAAGTGAATCTTCTAGATCTTAATTTTAAATCCTAGATTTCAAATATCGTTGCGCTATATCCAACTCACCATGTTATATTAATGCCATATTCACTGGGCATGATATGTAAAATTAGCATTACCTAGTCTTTATTTAAGAAAATGTGATTCCCAGCGCACCCAGACCCACCAGATTACTGAATGTAATGTTGATGGCGACACTGTTAAATTTCAGTTGCAAGTTTTTTTATTACTATAATACTAAATACTATAGTTGAATTACAGAGTAATAGCAATTTATACAAATTGTATCTGTTAACATTATTTAATAGACTGAGCTAACGTGAATTAACAATTCAATTCATCGGCCACTCTGCTCTCTAAATTATCAGCATCGGCCACCACAAACACTAGCCAGTACCACTGTCAAACTAAACTGTTTTTACAAGTATACAGTGAGTCTTCCGGACATTAAACCAGTGTGTGAGGATTATTTTAACCAACCTGTAGTTTGTTTAGTCCTGATCTCTCAGCACAGCTCAAAGCAGCACTGAAACTGTGATCGAGCATCTCCATAGGCTGTCCGATCTCCTCCTCACAGCCAGCTATATTCAACCACGTCTCACACTCCTGAACAACACAAGCACAAGAGGAAGTCTGTGCAGTGTCACTCCGCTCTGAAGATGATGTACAACAGATTTGACACATAAACTAAGTAGTAGGTAGTTTGTGAGGAGTTTCTCATCTCTGGCTGTTACCTCTTTAGGGTTGCCCTCTCTCAGCTTTAGTTCTTGTCTGTAATGTTCCACGGCCCTATGATGTTGTCGCAAATCTGTGTATGTGGCCGCCAATGACACGTGAATGACGGTTAACTCACGAGCAGGCTTCCCTAAAGCCTCTGCACATGCCAGCTGATACACAAACACATGAGGTAAGAACTTTAAATGACGCTCACACAGAAATATATTAAAAACAATAAAATAATACAATTAAATGTTAATTAAATAAAAAAATAAAGCATTAAAAATAAAATAAAATTAAAGCAATATATTAAAAATTGTTTTTCGGTATATTGTGCATCTTCTTACTTGCGTTTGATAAGCATCCAGAGCCTTGTTATAGCAGCTCACTTTACAGTAAAGATCTCCCAGCTGCTCTGACAGATCCATGGCCTCGTGGGAAAACGTATCAGTCACTTCTGTCGCCGTCTGCTCCAGCTGACAGCCCCGGATCGCTGCATCAGACACACATTCAGTCAAACACCATGTCAGTGTCTGCTAATACTGCTATTAGAAGCCACAGTGCTTTGATTTAGCGTTTTAATACTGAAAATCTGCATTATGTTCGAGAGATCAGCATTCAGCCCTAAGCTGTGGGGCTTTAAGAGATAAACCGTTGTCGGATCTCCTGATCTGATCAAATCTGTCAAACTCACTCACAGATGTTCTTCATCTCACCGTGTTTGAAATCTCTCTTGACGACCTCACGATCAGAAGGCTGCTGGGAGCCCAGATAGAAGGCTTTCTTCAGAGAATGCCGCGCCGCCGCAAAATCCCCAAGATGAAGCCATATCTGAACAGATATACACCAAAAAATCAATACACCTGTCAAAAATCATTAAAGGGGACAGGAAACAACAAACTATGCAGGTAAAGACCAGCACATGATGATGATATTGCTGTTTGGAGATGATCACCTTGCCGATACTATGGAAGCACTCGCTCTCACTGTTCTTGTCCTTCATCTTGCAGGCGCATTCTTTCGCCTGCTCGAAACAGCGCATGGCGCGCGAGTGCTGGCCGTTGCGGAAGTGAATGCTGCCTAGGCTGAAGTTGGCACGATACAGATCTTCTAGAAGGTTGTTTTTCCTGGAGGAAAAGAGGTCAGATATCCACAAAATGGTTTTGTACCAACATAAACACAAAGAAGTCTTTCATATTAGTGAATTAATTCTACAATTAAATTGATCTTTTACTTAGTGTTGAAACTCAAATCATAAAAACAATTATTGTTTTATGTTATAAAACATTCTTAACCAACAAAAACGTTGCCCTAATAAAGTTAAATGTAAATATATTTACATTTTATAGTTACATAAATATTACATTTAAATTATTTTCAATTTGTTGCTTAGTTCATTTTGCTGGTTTAAAATGTAATTCCTTATTTTCTTTTTAATAATGATAAATTTTGGTAACAGTTTTTGCTGCTTTGTATTTTTGTGGAAACCACGTTACTTTTTTTTTTTTTGGATTAATTAAAAGTTTGTAACATTTTGTAACTTTTTGTAACATTATAATTTTTACTGTCACTTTTGATTAATTTAATCCATCCTTCCTGAATAAAAGTATTAAAGGGGTCATATGATGCGAGGTTCAAGCAAGTTTTCCTTTCTCTTTTGGAGTGTTACAAGCTGATTGTGCATAGATTAGATCCCTGAAGTTGCAAAGACTAAAAGTCTCAACTTTAAGACTCTGTTAAGTTAAGTTAAGACTCTGCCACGCCCCCCTAAAACGGTTCGTTCTAACACGCCCCACATGTCTATGTGGAAATATTTGCATAATGCCCCCCAAATGTGCACCCAAAGAAAGAAGGCGTGGTTTCAGTAACAGCATTAGTGTTGAGCAGCATGTCAGGGAGACGCTGTGTGTTTCAGTGCGAAAGCAAAAGCACTTTATCTGGCCTTCCAAAAGTAGATGCATTTAGGAATCTTTAAGATCACTTGCAACAGAACAGCAATGCATTTTCTGGACGACCGTTTCGTGAACCGAGAGAGGAGGTAATTCTGACTTTGCTATAACAATCTGGCGCTTCTGAATCAGCTACTGTTTTGTTATGAGTTTAAGTATTTGCTATATCGAGAGGAGATAGAGAGAGAGAGAGAGAGAGAGAGAGAGAGAGAGAGAGGGCGAGCGAGATAATGCATGAGAGAAGAGAGAGAGAGAGAGAGAGAGAGAGAGAGAAAGAAGATAGAGAGAGAGAGTCTAAGTTCTAAGACAGGGAGTCAGCTGTCTTAACCGTGGCTTGTGTACTGCAAACACATACCAGCTTCATCACTGTGTCTGTCACGCGACTCTGTTCCCCTTTCGGGCTCTGTCTTTACATTTATTTGGAAAGATGAAGCTCCCATAAAAAAACAAAAAAAAAAAAAAAAAAACGATTATGGTAAGGGGCGTTACTTTCCCGACGAGTGCTTGCGGTGTTCGGCCAATTAATGCACTGGGTCAGCTGGCCAATCATAGCAGACTGCGCTTGTCGGAAGGATGGACTTTGTAGAAAACTAAGCGTTTGAGAGATGCGGGGCATAGAGGACCTACAATAATTGTATAATTATTTGAAAAATAATGTGTTTTTTTTGAACATTAAAGCATGTCAACATATTCTGTTACACAAAATAATGATCTTTAAAATATCATCATATGACCCCTTTAATTAAATTTTTTTTTTAATCTTACCCTGAAGGCTTTGGGGAATCTGTTCAACATAATAGTTAAGTCAGCCCAACTGTTTTAACATTGATAATAGTAAGAAATGTTTATTGAGCAGCAAGTCAGCATATTGGAATAATTTCTGAAGGATTGTGTGACGCTGAAGACTTGAGTAATGGATGCTGAAAATTCAGCTTTGTCATCAAAATAAATTACAATTTGAAATAAATTTCAAAGTAGAAACAGTTCTTTTACATGGTATATTTAACAAATCAATGTTTTTAACTATTTTTGATCAAATAAATAAATGCAACCTTAGTGAGCATAAGGGTCTTTTTCTTTTTTTAAACTTTTGACCACTGGTATTTTTCACTTGTTTATAAACAAAAACAAAGTGTCTTACTCTGCGATGTAGATGCTCTGTCGTATGAAATCACTGCAGCGCTGCGGTTCCTTCATCCCATCATACACACAGCCCAGATTCAGCATGAGACGGGCTTTCATCTCACTCAGCTCTCGAGACGATACGGTACCTACAAAAACAGAGATACAGTATACAAAGTCTCCTTTTTTAGCAAACATAGTAGATCATCATAGTATATATACTACATACTAGTAGTAGTATTCTGACCAGGTTAACCATGTCATTTTATATGCATAAATTAATTCTTTAACCTTCCAGGTGCTCATCTACAATGGCCAAACTCTTCTTCCGCATGCTTCAAGCTGTCCCGTGAATTGTCCGAATCAAACAGGAAGAGGTATGTTCCTCCAATAGTGGCCAGAGCCCTCTGCTCCTCTGCTGCATCATGGACGGAGCGAGCCAGATGAAGATGAAGCCTCTGGTGCTGAGAGAGAAACTCCATGTGAGAATGACTCCATGCAATCACTCCATTTCTAACTAACATGTACTTGCAAACCTTCAGAGCCGCTTCGATGTTGCCCAGTTCTGCATAACATTCTCCGATCTTTCTATTGGCCACAGCAGAGCCAATCACATCGTGCAGAATCTCAGACAGCGCCAATTCCTGACGATGCTCTTCAATAGCGGCACGATAGTCGCCTAGAAAACACATCAGCCAGGCTGATTATCTCAAAATACATTCACTCAACTGACATCTGTCACAATAATGGTGATAGCTCACAAAGCGACACATCTACGGGTTGAACCTACAGCCTTCAGGATGAGACACCAAAACTTTATTCATTAAGCCACTTTTATTATTAAGTCTACTAAGGGCTTCACTCTCTGTTTACCTGCTTTAGCAGAAACCTCCCTGAGCTGATTGCACAAACTGGCTTCTTCTTTCAGGTTATTGCTGCTCTGAGCTTTACTCTTGGCCTTCTGTAGTACTGCGAACACATGAAGAAAGAAATGAAACTTATACACTGTAGCGTCTCGACCAATCTGACGCACTAATTTTTATTTGATTTAACAAATCAATTATTCATTAGATTAACAAATCGTCACAGTCCCCTCACTCAATACACTGGATGCCAGGATTTCTGCTGAACACCAGGCCCCCTTGGTCACCATGACAACTAATTATGATATCACTGGTTTTATGACTCCCCCAGGAATGTGTGTAGGATAACCCACTCTTTGTCCCCATAGGAAAGGCACAGTAGAAATGGACTGTGCTCTAATTAATTCATAGGAAAACCTTTCTTTGAATGAACACACATATTCTTCAGGCCATTGTGTATATTATTGCTGTTTTGTATTACTATCTGTTGTATTATAGACTATTTTATTCATGCTTACGATAAACCACTCATTCATATAACCTTACATATACCGTGTTTAGTATCTATGAATTCGTCTTCTGATTATCTAAATGAGAGTGTATATTATATGTTGTACATAGGCAATATATTAATGTTCTGAGAATCTTAAGTAGTTTCGATTCAAGTTCCATGCCAAGTTCCATGTTTCCACACAAAGAGTCATAAACTCCCCAGGATCTCAAAACGCCCACTTGGGATTCCGGCCTTTCTCATTGGACAAGCCCATCTTAAGAGGCGGGGATCTTCTCTGACCTTAAAGCTGACACACCATGTGACCCGCCCAGTCGGTGGTGGGTCAGTGAGAATGCTAAGATGAAGATGTGAGAAAACGCTTCAGGAAAAGCTTTGTGCCAGGCCTTTCGGCCTTAACTTTTCCATTCACCAAAGATTCTCTGACCCAACCTGGTTCTTTTCATCAACTAACTTCAGCAAAGACCAACTGGAAACCTTAAGATTGCATCAAGAATCTCTTTCAGACAGACGAGACTCACAAGTATCAAACTTAGTCTTATTAATTGATGCATTAAGTATCAGTTACACCTTTTTACAAAGGTGTGTTTGAACTAAGAATTTAGATCTGCTGAATATGCAAATGGTTCCATAAAATTCATTCTTTCTGTACTGAGTCAAACTTTAACCCTTTCCTATACCAACTGTAATGTGTGTGTGTGTGTGTGTAGTGTATGTTAGACCAGTTTATGTGTTTATGTAGTGTGTTAGACCAGTTTATTTGTTTATGTAGTATGTTAGACTAGTTTTTAAGTGTTTATGTAGTTAATAAAATTTTACTTGTATCACACTTGACGTGTTCGTTGTTTGCTCATAACCGGAGTCACTTATAATGCAAGATTTATGCTACAAGCTTTTTGTAGAGTTGTACAGTAAGAAAGTTATTTTCCTTAACCAGGAAATTTACGTTCTTATAATTGACAGACAGTTGACCCTGAGAGGTCAAGTAAATATCTAAGCGGATCTAAATATTTATAATTAATAACTAGTTATGATTAATTATTAATATTTCCCATGAGCTGATTCGTTCAACACACATATTTTATACATACTAAATACATAATTTTGAATTATACATGTATGCATAATTATACTAAATCACAGTTGTTTCAAACACATTAACACAGTAAATTAAAAATATATATAGTAACAGTAAACTGAACTATAATATGCAAATTTAGTGAAGGTCAACTAATTATATATCCTACATTTATTCATTTACATTTATTCATTTGGCAGATGGTTTTATCCAAAGTGACTTACAATGAGGACAATAGAAGCAATCAGCACCACAAAAGTGCCTAGTAAAATGCAACGGCTACGAGCAAGTCTCTGTCTAGGCCCAACAACAGTACACACAGCGGTTTCTATTAAACGAAACCTATATAGTATATCTAATATTATATATGTGTGTGTGTGGTCGCTGTCCAACGAGTAATTGCGATTATGCATCCTCAATAAAAGTTTTGTTTACATAATAGGTGTGGCTCGTGTATTATCTATTATGTATATATAACTACACATACATGCATGTATATATTAAGAAAAATATGTGTTTACGGTTATCTATTAAATCTATTTAAATATGATATAAATTATATGATATAAATATATACTTACAATGCATGTAAATATTTACAAAATATATGCTGTATGTGTGTGTACTTATATATACACATATAAATATACACAACACACACACACATATTATGTAAACAAAGTTTTATTTTGGATGTGATTAATCGTGTTTAATCATTTGACAGCACTAATAAATACAGTATATTATATATATATATAAATATCTGTTAAAATATATATATGTAAAGACTATAAATATATATATATATATAATATCTATATAAACGTCATTTACTACATGTAACAAAAAAAAAAAAAACTTAAAAATCCACAAAAAAATGTGTGGATAGGGTGGGTTACATTAAAATACAGATTTTTTCATTAGTATTGAACAATACATTACAATAAATCACAGCCGATGCACACAAATAATATTATCCACGGAAAACAACTTACGCTTGATCTCTTTTGTAGACGTCATCCTGTCCCCTTAGCAGGATCTCTAACGTTACAAGACCAGATACTGCCAACTCACGCGCATCATGACTAACACCTTTTATAAAAAAAAAACACGTCTCCATTGATCTCTTCACAGCGGCTTTAAAGCTGATCAATGCTTATGATCATCTGTACATATATTGATGAGTAGATTCTTTCAAAACGGCCCAGCGGCGCGCCAAAGTTCACGATACGGAGAAATTGAAAGACGCTGATTGGCTAGTGTAGATGACGTCAGGAAGCTCCCATAATGCTCCTCGTGATAATGTCCATATCGAGCGGCCATCTTGATGAGGACATTACCCTTCCGTTTATTTCAGTGAAATGTTTATTAAAAAGCCACATATCAAATGCCGGTGAAGTACACATATAAAGATAGAAAAATGTGTTTTTTTACGTTATTCTAATTACCAGTAGTCTCAATGATATTTATAGAATATCATTAATGTTATAAAATGCTTAAACAAAGTTTATTTGAGAGTAACAGGTGTTACTATTATTAATTAATGAGACTCAAGCGTTGATAATCATGTACTTCATTTCCTTTTTCGTTCTTGCATGTATATTATATGACAAATCTATAACAAGTGTTTCAGCTCTGAAAACAAAAACATGACAATGACTTGGAGCAGCTTTGAATTTTGTTAAAGATTTAAAAGCCAAGCCATCACAATTTTTTACCATACTGTAACTGGATAATCACCTGTTGCATTGACCTTTGCTAAATTATTGCACATTTTTATTGAAAACATTTTTTTTTTACAGTTCATGAGCTTATTTATGCACCAGAAAAAGAAAAGCCTGAGAGTGAAAGTCAAACAAAACCACAGGTTCACATTTTATACATATTGTCTCATTAGCAATAAATATCTGCTCTACAAACAACTGTACAGTTTGGGTTTATTATCATACTGTTTTCATTAAAGAAAAAAACTAATCATGTAGTAAGAGTCTGTGGACTCTTATAGGAAGTCCAGCACAATGTGAGCATAAGAAAGGCACTGCTGGTGAGGGTTGTAGTTCACATTTTCTTTCCAAGTCGCTTGCCAAAACTTTTTTAATAACATATCAGCTGTGGTTGGTTGTGTAAAAGCAAGATTGTTTCAACTCTAAACTGTTGCATGCTTGGCATTAATGATGTCAGGAAGCCGAAGAGTCCTTTGGATTTGATTGTCAAGATGATGATCTTGCTTCATCACTTGCTGTCGGTGGTTTCAGCTGATCCAGCAGCTCCATGAAAAGCCAAACCCGCTGAATGAGCGGGACGGACTTTTCGGCCCGCAGGAGGCGAGAATATACGTTCTTGTAGATCTTCACCTGCTCCTCTTCTTTACCACTGCATATGAAAACACAAAACCACCACATATACATTAAGTGCCACATAATGAAACACTATAATGCCTTTGTTAGATAGTAACGATACTTTACCATCTGAAGAATCAGAATCAGAATCAGAAAGAGCTTTATTGCCAAGTATGTTTGCACATACAAGGATCTGTTGAGTCTATATGGAATATGGTACTGAAGTATATTGCTGAAGTATGTATATTTTGTATCTCTCACCTAAGTTTGCGTTTGCTTGCAGTGCTGAGTTTAATCAGATGCAGCAGCAGGAAGGAGAAACTAGGCTCAAAGATTCCAGTTAACTTCACAACCTCTTCAGTGTTGAGCTCAGAAGAGGAAGAACTATCTGAAGCCTCGTGGAGTTCTTCAGGTCTGTCCGAGTCTTCTGGCATCAATATCTGTCAACATGCAGCACATAACACTGTAAACATGACCATTCAACAAAGAGAACAATGTATTTGTAGAGAACAATTATTGTTGTTGTTATTCTTATTCTTATTCTCGTAGTATATAAGGGCACTTACAAATGAGAATAATTACTGTATACTAATATAAACAAAATCTTAACAAAAATAATAAAATATAGACCCTTTTGTCCAAGGGAGAATGGTGATGCGTGATGATGGAGAGTATCATTATTATTATCCGTTATTATTCTTATAGCTCCATACATCGCAAAGGCTAACATACTTAGAAATTATTATTATTACAAGAATAGTGATGATAACTTATTAGCCTTAATAACACACTTTTTATCCAAGAGCTTTCTAACCAATAATTATTTATTATTATTATTGATATAATGATAATAATTCATTTATAATAAAATATACACCTTTTGTCGCAAGGAACTTACACATACGCAATCATTATTTTAATAATAAAAACATGGATAATACTACAAAAATATAAAGACACTTCATAAAGACCTTTTTCCAGGATAAAATAATAATGATTATGAGGATTGATGATGAGGATTATTATTATTATTTGATCAAATAAAACTAAATATAACTTATATATTTTCCGTGCAAGGGACTAACAACTGAGAAATTCTGATTTTCTCACTACTATATATAGTAATGATAATAACTATATTATATAATACTAAATTAATAATCATTTATTCCGGGACTTATAAAATGAGAAGTATTATTGAATTCATGATCATTATCATTTTGTTGTAATAATAATAGTATATACACTTATATACTTATTTAATACTATTACATCTCTTAATATACTACCTTAATTACCATGTCCTTTAACCAGGGACTCACAAATTGAAAAGTATGATTATATCATTTATGCTCATAATCCATATTAACAATCTTAATAAAATAATCTTAATATAAGACATTTATCCAAGGGATTTATAAATTAGAAACTATATTATTATTATTATAATACCTTTTCCTGTTGCTCCAGCAGCTCTTTATGGATGAGTTTGAAAGCGTGACGTGTTTCACACATGATCTCTAGAGCTCCTGTCAGAGTTTTCAGTTTCACAGCACTGCTGTTCTGACCTGGAAAACACAATAAAACATCCGATAAGAGCTTTACTCGTGTCCCATCAGCCTCTCCCAGCTGATATTTCCTGCAGTGTGTGTTTCTCACCTGCCATGGTGAACTCAGCGAAGGCTACTCTCTCCAGAAGCGTGCGGAGCATCTCGCACGGGGCGTCACTCAGACTTATGAAGAGCCGCACAGCCTTACTGTAATGCTGCTCTGCCAGAGCTTTGTGCTGCTTACGGACGCTCTCGTCTCCAACCTGACAGAGAGAACAAACCATGTTAAGTCTTACTGTATATGTTGAAGATGAAGGTGTAGACTCTTCCTCTGCAGGTGGCTGATGCTGTACCTGGTTGCGGTAGCAGCTGTGGTACATGGAAGCCAGTCTGTGGTGGATAGTGGCTGCTCTGTACTGGTAGAGCGGCTGGCGAGCGGACTCCGTCTGCAGGTCGCAGTACCTCAGGGACTTCATCATGGACTCGGTGACTTCCCTCTCGATCTGAAACACAGTGCGCTCATGTCAAGTGGAGTTCATTATCTCAGCAGTGTGTACAGACAGAATAAAGTGTGTGTGTGTGTGTACCTGCTCCTGTGCTTTACGGGACAGCGGCGCGTAGTCCCTTCTGAGGCTCTGGCTCACATGTGGAAATAGGTTTTTGGCACCGTATATATTGAGTTGTGGTAATTTATTTCAGCAATATTATATTTTATTGAATATTTAGTTAATCTTTCTTTCATTTCAGATGTTTCCTATCAATTGCAAAGAAAAAAATATTATATAGGCCTAGTTCATTTACTTCAGTAATAATATATACTTTGCTTCAATCACTTGTTTGCTTCTTTCCTTCATTTCCAGATGTTTATTCGCTAATCATGCAATATATATATATAATTATTTATTTTTTAGTATTTTTTTGAGTATCTTTTTTTATATATTTTTTTATATTTTATTTTCTTTAGATTTTAATTTATTTCTTTTTTTTTTCTGAATTCAATTTGCAAAGAAAACCTATTCTAAGTTAATTCAGAATCATATCTATTTTAAATAATTTCTTTCTTTCTTCATCTCGATAGTTTATCTCTTGATCCACTTCGCAAAAAATATATAATCACACATTTTTGAATATGGAAAATACTTTTCTATTTAGTTTTAAAATTATTCTGTTTATCTTTTTCTTTCATTGTGCGAAAAAAAAGCTTTTTCTTAAAAAAGATTTTTGATACTTTCACATAGATTCAACTACTTAAACCAATATGGCATAATTATGTCATAATAGTTGCCAAGTTGTCAACATCTAAAACTTAAATGAAATACCTTTTATTTATATTTTTAACTTAGAATGTATTTACTATACCTTATATTAAATATAGGAATCTTGCTTATTTCAGAAATATAACTATTGTTTTATTATAACTATAAATCCTAACATAAATATATAAATAACATCAATAAACCTGTCAGTTTTTCTTATGGTTTGCACATATAATAAACGGAATCTGCTAAAGCATTTATTGTTACAGACATCCTTTAGGTGGCGCTATAGGTACAACAACAGGCTCGGGGTGAAATATGAAAAAGTTTATTTTGCAGAGCAAGACACCATTTCTATGGAGCTTTGATACAGTGGTGGCACATGTAAAATTTCACTTTTTTACCTGAGTGTTTAGAGCATTCACCTGAGTTTGTTTTTATCGCACACATAGAAAATAGTTCAAAACTATAGAAAAATATTTTTTTTTGTTACAACTTACACGATGTTCTTTAACACTAAGGGAAAATAAATAACCACAGTGCTCAGAGGTTTTAAAAATAAAATAAAATAAAATGGCTTTTGATTTCAAGAGTTGTTTCCATTTCGCCTGTATGTGACATGGCTTTCATTCATTTTGATGATCGAATCCCCTTCAGGATCCAAATTTAAGCTCTTGCAGGGAAGCCCTCTGGTTCCTCAATGATTTCCACCACGTTTGCCACTAGAAAAGACAATAACCACATAAAACTTCCACAAAATACACCCATATTTTCTTCTTGTACTGATTAGCATTCATAATATTCATAAATCTTTAGCATATCTGTGTTGTTAGCCACTAGAGAGGGCTTTACCTTGTCCCTGATGCCTTAGAGTTCATCACCCATTGTAAATACTCCTTGGCAGCGATGCTGTCCAAGACCTTGTTGACGTCACTGGTGAAACTGCCATCTACATGCCTCCTGCGTGGCAAATTTGAGCCTCTGTTGTCTGCAACACTGTGCATATGCGATAAACATCTTGTTAGCATGTGTACATGACACTTTTTCAAAGTTTAAACCCATTTTAGAAGCAGTGTGGCACAGTTTAGCTTTTAGCATGTAGCCTGTACGTTTGTGAGAAAGTTTGTAGTATTAGTTTTGTGATGATTGGTTATCACTAAAACCACTATTTTAGACGATTGTGAACAATATTTGAGAGAATGGGCCCTTTTGTGTACTAGAAATCTTCCTGACTCTTTGAGTTCAGCTCATATAAACGGGCAAAAACAAATCTGGCTTGCTTATATTTTTTTTCGTTGTACATGTCATAAATTCCTATCTTTTAAATAAATCACTCATATCGCGTTCTGTGGGACATATGGCTCACTCTAATGTTTTTATAATTGTGATTACAATATCGGTCCCAAATTAACTGGTGTATTAGGCAATTTTGCCATTAATCTATCATGCTCCTAGCGGAAAACCTCGAGTCTACCACATTCCATTCTCAAAATCCCTCGTGACAAAACGTCTGTGTATGTGTTTTATGCACCTCTTTTAGAAAAAAAAAAATAACTTTTAGTTTTTTTTACTAACCACGCATAAACATGTTCTCAAACAGAGTTAAAGCTTTGTAAGCCTAATGTACCACAAACAATCATTAAAGGTGAATGAAGAATAAAGACCAACCTCCTTGTTCCTCATGTTTTATTCTCCAGGTCTCTGGTTCCTCGTGTTTTATTCTCCAGGGTTCGGGTTCCCCCCTGTTTTTATTTCCTCCAGGTCTCTGTTTCCTCATGCTTTATTCCCTCCGGATCTGGTTCCTCGGTTTTTTATTCTCCAGGTTTCTGGTGTCCTCGCGTGTTTTATTCTCCATGTTTCTGGTTCCTCATGTTTTATTCTCCGTTTTTCTGGTTCCTCGTGTTTTATTCTGCATGTTTCTGGTTCCTCGTGTTTTATTCTCCATGTTTCTGGTTCCTCGTGTTTTATTCTCCATGTTTCTGGTTCCTCATGTTTTATTCTCCGTTTTTCTGGTTCCTCGTGTTTTATTCTGCATGTTTCTGGTTCCTTGTGTTTTATTCTCCATGTTTCTGGTTCACTCGTGTTCTCCTCTTTAACAAACAGCATCTTCACAGCAGCAGATCTCATTTCAGATGACCTCCCGCCAGATTATTCCGCTGGCTTCCAAAACTTAGTCCACGACTGTGAGGATGAGAATATTACAGGTATTTACTGACCTGATTCAAAAACTGTATTTTTTCTAATTACAGAAACAACATTTCTAACCGTTTGTATTAAGCAGCATCACGACAAAACAACAGCTTCATCTTCTGAGGTTTAATGGTGTTTGGCAAACAAACGTATGTGTTTTAGCGCTACCCGCTGGACTGGAGTGTGAAGCGTAGAGAGGAGGGAAAGTTTTTAAGCTGATCTTCACAAATA